>CACVCL010015564.1:0-237622 GCA_902729485.2 Mus minutoides | reverse complement strand
CCCCTTCCGCTCCTTGGGTACTTTCTCTAGCTCCTACCTTGGGAGTCCTGTGTTCCAACTAATAGCTGACTGTGAGCATCCACTTCTGTGTTTACCAGGCACTGGTATAGCCTCCCACAAGACAGCTATATCAGGTCCCTTTCAGCATTATCTTGCTGGCATATGCTATAGTGTTTATTTTAGATCTTACAGGAACATGTGAGGCACAGAAAACAACAACAACAAATCAGTAAGGCAGAGATTGATTTACCAAATTAGCAAGTGACATTCTTTTTCTAGCACCTAAAAATATTATATTTTGACTTCTGACATCTGCCTTGATACCCTGGATTGAAACAGACTGGCTCTTATCTCCTTAACTACTGAAATGTCTCAGGTTTTGTAGTAGAATATTCCCTTCAGTTCAATGTAATTTATTTTTTACTTAGTATATGTGTGTGCATATGTGCTTATGTGCTCATGATTGTGTAGGTGCAAAGCTCTGTGTGAGTTCTCATGCACAAAGGCTCATGTGGAAGCACATGATATTATTTATTTATTATTTTTATTTATCATTTTTTATTGAGGCTCTACTTTGCTTACATAAAAGATGATTATCTAAAAACCATTTACAACTCCCAAGTATTTAATTGTTAAAACTGTACATACTACATGAAGAACAGAAAACTCCTAAAATATTCCCAGACTCATATATGTAATAGTGGTTCATAGCATTGCTACCTTTTGAACACAGAAAATCATATACAAAATGGATCATCCATACAAGATAGAGTGCGAATTACTGTTTTCAGTGATGAGAAGAAAGTGATAGATAATATGTTTCTCCATGTTATTAATTGTGAAGACTTTAATTGTAATAATTGACTTTGATGACCTATCTGATGACTTCTATGTAGCTTTCACATTTCCTGTGCACCTTATAGTCTTTAGTAGTGTCAAAAGGGCATATTGCAGCTTCTAAGTGTAAACGGTGTTAGTTGTCTTTCTTCATTGTAACAAATGTCTGGAAATCATCCTACAGAAAGATTAACTTATATAAAGATAATTATTGTCCTTTGGTTCACAGTTTTAAAGGTTTCAGCTGTGAGCAGTTGGTTCTTTGGTTTGGGCCTGTGGCGGGAGTCCGTTGCTGAGTGAAGCATCTCATCTCATGACATTATCCCAGAAGGTTAAAGTTCCTCATTTCTTAATCTTGAACTATTGCTAAATATTCTCAGACTGAGGATTAAGCCATTATAATTATATGGAGGCTTTGGAGAGAACATCCTATTAAATAAAAACAACAGATTCATTACAAAAATTTATCATCAACAACTCAAATGCTGGTATGATTTCTATCTGTAGTAAGATGATAAATCAGGTAGCATTTTGAAGCTAATGACTAGAAAAGAGCCTGAAGAGGAGATTTTTTTTAAAGACAAACTAATACAGTCAGACAAACTTTTGTGACAAAAAAATGTCTGTCATGACCAGTTTAGAGAGAAGACCCTTTAGTTTCATTCATGGGTTTAGGGACTTTAGTATAGTCATGCCAAGAAACCATAGTGGCTTCTACCCATAACATCAACACCATGCAATGGAAGATAGTTCACAGGGACCAGAAGGACAAGACCTGAAACCAGTCCCAGAGACGGGTATTCCTTCGTCACCTGCCCCCATAGAGTCCTACAATTAACAAGCCCTCATGTACCAAAGGTTTCACACCCTCCCAAAGGTCTGTTAACACATGGGAAGCAAATGCTCAAAACCATGAGCCTATGGGGTACATTTCCCATTCAAACTATAATGTAACCTTTCTTATGAAAGGTATATGCCTTATGATAAGAGAAAGCAGTGGTCTCTCAGAACACACCTCTGTAGTGCACATTGAAAGCAGATGTTCCCAGTTATTCCCTAGCTCCCTTATTGTCTGACAAAGTTCGCCTCGGAATGTCAGCTACATTTGTATAAAAACAGAGCAACCAAAAAACACATTTTAAAAATTGTTTTAATCTTCCCAATGAGGAGTCTCTGTGGAGTTTTACTTCCATCTGCTAACAAATATAACCACTTAACCCCTTCCAAATTGTTAGAAAGAACAACTGACAGAAATTAGGAAGGAAGAAAATTGACAAGATGAATGTTAACAAAATCCTCTGTGTAATTGCTCAGATAGATGAAATTTTAAAACAAACACAATGGTTTGACAAGTGTGGTTGGGAACTGTTGTAGTAAATCTCCAACCCAAATAAGCCCTGGCAATGAAAACATAACTCAATTAATATGAATACATGCTGTGCTCCTAGACTGGGCAGATCTACCACTATGCTACCATCTTCCCCATATAAGAGACCCCTTATAACTTAAGGTTTCCCCAGGCCAGGTGCTTCTGCCCCACTTTCCTTCTTTTCCTTCTCCTCCTCTGTTCTCTCTCTCTCTCTCTCTCTCTCTCTCTCTCTCTCTCTCTCTTTCTCTCTCTCCCTTCCTCCCTCCTTTTCTCCTAAAACCTTCAGCTCCACCTTCCCTTCTTTCTCTGCCCAATGACCAGCTCTAGCCTTTATTTGTAAATTAAGGTAAGGGGAGGGTTTATAGGTCATCACCTGAGTGCTGACTCATTCATTATTTGCAATCTCTCACAGGATAACAGAATTAACAACAAATACAATTAGCCCCAGGGCTGTCTGCAAGAGGGAACCTACTCTTATTGGAATTTCAGTGTCTTTACAGGGCTATATAGTTCTCAGCTCTAAAATCCATGGAAATCAAATGAGTTAGGTTCACTTACACACAAAATAAATCTGCCCACTTATATGGCAAAAATTTATAGTATCATTTTACCAAAAAAATAATAATATGGATTAGATAGTATTACTGGCACTCAGAGTCATGATTGTTTATTAATTATAGCCTAAGTACAAACTTAACAAGAATTAAGAGGTCATAGAAACATCATTGGCTGTTGAACAATACATCTTTACTTGAATTGTAACATCTGTAATCCTGGTTACATTTTATGTATATATTAGTAGAACACAGCTAATACTTTTAAATTAATATATATGCATATTTTATAATATCAGTGCATTTTACAAAAGGAGTATAATATCAGGATTACCTGAGTATCACTTTTTCACTTATATAGTCATCTACATATGTAGATTTGAGAGCCTATGTTAATGCTTCAAAAAATTACGCTTTATTCTAAGAAAGTAACATTAATGCATTTAAAATACATCTCTCTAACATAATGTTTAGGAATTAAATGAATTCTGTGTTAATTTTCTCTCCACTCATTTATTCAACAGATATTTGCTTGGTATGTGCCCTGCAAAAGCAACCATAAAGCAAAGAGAATTCCAGCTATATTTAAATCTGATCATCTGGAAGCAGGAGATCCAGACTTAGAAGTAGGAACTAAGTCAACAGGTCCACTTACTATGTCATATCAACATATTTTTTGATGCTGGCACAGTCTACCCAACCACTGAAGTACTTCCGGATGGAACACCATTCCCCAAGGTGCTTGACATTTTCTTCAGATGTTTTAAAGTCACTGTAATTTTTTAAAAAGCAATTAAAAATTTGGGGATTAAGTGTAAATGGATTAAAAAATTTTCCATTTATCTGTCAAATCTAATCTGAATAGTGCTTTTATTTTGAATGTGCAAAAAACAGTCAAGAGTGGGTATTTATAGTACTTAGTTTTAGAACTCAAATTCAGAAAAGCATTTTTTTTTTTACATTTTCTTATTATAAACCTTTTAGAGTTCCTTCCTTGGTACAAAAGTAAAATAATAAAAGTATCAGAGATATTTAAAATCACTCTAAAATTTATATTTTCTTCCATCTATTAAATACATTGAGTACTAGCTGTCATAATCTAGGAATGTCAAAGATCTCTAATTGCTCAGAATATACTGTAACTAGAAGACTGCAATATTAGACCGTGGATTAAATAGAATAAAAAAATGTCAAATTAAAAATTTCATATTGTAGTGATAAGTAAGAAAAATCTTTTAAACTTTGTCTTTAATTAAGGACAAAAGTAATTATATTTTTCTTGGTCTTAGTTACCATTTTTATTAGTAGATCAGTCTGGTCAACAAAACCAATATGATGCCAATATGACTGATTGTTGTAAAACTATGTCAAACACAATGTATTTACATACTTGGTGATTAAAAGGGAAGATAATCTGTGAATGGTTAAAACCCTACTTTGCTAGTGTATGCTATTGTTATAAGTTTTCATTATCCAAAAGAGACAGATATAATAAAACAGAAGAAGTTATAGTCTCTTATTTAGCATGAGAGTCAGAAATGAAGCTAACACTACTTGTTTCCACCCGGTTTTGATATTGCTGAGAGGGCCCTGATATAGCTGTTTCCTGAGGCTATACCAGTGCCTGGCAAACACAGAAGCTATTAGATGGAACACAGGGTTCCCAAGGGAGGAGCTAGAGAAAGTACCCACGGAGCTGAAGCGGTCTCCAACCCTATAGGTGGAAGAACAATATGAACTAACTAGTACCCCCAGAGCCCGTGTCTCTAGCTGCATATGTAGCAGAAGATAGCCTAGTTGGCCATCATTTGGAAGAGAGGCCCCTTGGTCAGGCAAACTTTATATGTCCCAGTACAGGGGAACGCCAGGGCCAAGATGTGGGAGTGGGTGGGTAGGGGAGCAGGACAGGGAATGGGGGAGGGTTTAGGGGACTTTCAGGATAACATTTGAAATGTAAATGAAGAAAATATCTAATAAAAATTGGAAAAAAAAAAAAAGAAATGAAGCTAAGAAGTCCAGGCATGCAGTTTTATTGGCGCCATCCAAAGGAAAATCCCCTCATCCTTGGTCTCTCCTTTCTCTTTTTTCCCTACTTCTAGTTTAAAAGCCTTTTCCTCTATTCTAAGAATAGAGGGACCATTTACCAGCTATACTGTAATACAAAATATAATAAGGAGGTCTGGACAATTTTTAGCACATTCATCCTAGTCTTGAATATTTGCAGAATCACAAACTGCTTTCATGCCAATCTGTCACTTTCCTCCAGTTGAGATATGATTGTGTGTGTGTGTGTGTGTGTGTGTGTGTGTGTGTGTGTTTGTGTGTGTGTGTATGTGTTGCTATCTCTTGGCATCTTTGTGCATTACCTTGTCCCAATTCTGTGGTCCCAAGGGATTTATTTCTTCCCTGACTGGGGGAGCAAGAAAACAAATGAAATGATTCCTATATGGTATAGGGGTGCACTTTTTATTGTTCCCCAATAGATTACACTAATGTTCTTACCTAATAATTAAGGGGAGGGCAACTATGATATGCATATGTGGCTAGAGACAGGACGGGGAAGCCACAGAAGGCTCTATTACAAGTAAATTTGGTCTGAGGATTACACATATTCTTTAAAATAATTTCTAAATAATAGCTGACCACTAGCTAGAAGGTTTAAAAAAATTCTCTGTGAACATGTAGATTATAAAATTTCCTTCAAACATAAAAGAGAACAGTAAGGCTGACCACATCTGTTTCTTTAAGCGGTGAGTCTCTGTGGATTGCCAGTGTGTGTGACAGTATGGCTTTCGTTTCTTCAGTTCTTTAGGGTGGCATTCAGCCACACCGGTGCAAACAGAGACAAACACAAGAAACATTGAAGAATGCAAATCAAAGCAATTACACCTTGTCTGCACTAAGCTTGAACCATGCTATAAGCAAGAGAAAGCTGAATCTCAGATGTTCAGTGACCCAGAGTTGATCTAATTACTCTGTAATCGCTGCTATTTCAGACACAAAAACTGAAAGAGAAAAATGTTAGAGTAAAATCACCACCAATTGTTATTTATTCCTCTCCATTGAAAAGCAAGCAGCCATGTTATTCAAGTGAACCACAACCTGAGAATTAAGATACAAGCATTATACCCTGAGACCTTTCTTTTGCATGCTGAGTTTCAGTTCCTAGCTGTTAAAATGATAATAATGAAACCGCATTCACAGAGCTGTCTTAAATTTTAATAAAATAATATTACAAGTATAATGTAAAGACTTGAAATATATAAACAGTAGCATCACTTTTGATATATTTTAATATGGTTTTAAACCCTGTTTTTAATGCCATATATATATATACACATACATTCCCAAACTGCACAAAACTATTCTTCCTTTGGACCAGTATCCATGAACTGTCATTCAAAAATCTCATATTTGTTCTTTTTCTGAGATTAGAAAATATTAGAACTGTTTTTCTCCCTGCATTCCTTCCATTTTACTCTTTATATTCTAATTCACTGCATCTTTTTTATTAGTCATAAGCAATAGTTTAAACAATTATATAACTTTATACTTTTTAGAAGAAATATACCAAATTAAGTTTATGAAAACATTACATAATAGATACCTATGTATTTTATATGTGCTTTATAGATTTTATTTATCTATGTTAATATATTTTGTTAGTGTAAAGATTTATTTTAACATTTATAAAAAGAAAGAAAACTACTGAGTGTGGAATAGTTTTAGTATAGAATGAAAAAAAAAAAACCTAATGTATGCTCTTTAATTGGGCATGTATTTATTTTTTAAAGGCCGTATTTTCAAAATAATGTAAACATGAAATGTGCAACTCTTATTTCACATGTATTAAGCCAAATAGATACCGATTTTTTGAAACCTAGATTATACCTGAGACCGAAGAACACCCAAAATACTCTATCTAGGAGGCTTAGGGAGATAACCTGTAAGAGCTGCTCTTACTGAGATGGCTTTGCACAGGGGCATTTTGCTGACTTGATGGGCATTAGAATACTTCTTGAACATAGCAATGCCTCCTCCTGTAACCTTGTCAACAGCAATGGGGAAGAAGTCAGTCACAAGTAAAAAAAGGCAACTAGGAAACAGAGATATGCTTATGGCAAGGATGTAATTACAAAAAGTTTAATGAACACAAGGAGGCATTATACACAGAAAGATTCCATGCTGGAATATATTGAATTTCACACCTTCCTTTATATTCCAGTTTACCTAAGGCTTCATATATAGGATAACTATAGAAAGAGTATATATAAAAATTTCACATTTACATAATGGAGGAGAAAAATACAAATTGAGAGAACATGTATCATCCTCTCAAGAGGGGAACTGTGCTAGAGAACTATGAAATCTATTCCACACTATTACTAAAAGTATAAAGAACTGAAAACAGATTAAAGACATCTTATATAAATGCGGCAAGAAACTGAAAGAAGGAAATCTCAGGACATGTGTTTTCCGTGAGCTAAGGATTAATATGCTTTGATGTGACAGTAACGCGATTAGGAAAGTCCAAGAGAAAAGAGAAGTTGGCACAAGAAAATTTCTAAATCCCATTTGAATAGCAACAAAGCAAACACTCATGACAAAAATAACTGTCATGCTGAAAACATTGTTTGGATGAATTTTTCAAAATGCAAAGGGTCACAACAATGATAGAAGAGGAACCAAATGTGATAATGAAATGGCAAACACCCACAATCTCTTTTTCTCAGCAAAATGCACAACAAATAAAAATGAACTAATACTCAAAATAGAATAGAATAAAAGAATTCCAGGTGGATAGCAGCAGCTCAGTATGTACCAGGCAAAAAATTAAGTAAAAGACAACCAAAGATGTTAGACATTGACAAAGGAATGATCCGGTTTCTTTCAAATGTGGTTTAATCATAGCAGCAACATGCAAAATTGTGATAATGAGTGTCAATCACAAGCTGACTGTATTAATTGATTGCCACATGATAGTAGACAACAAAGAAGTAGACTCTGTAGTGCATGTTTTTCAATCTGTGTGAGCCTGTAATTGACCATTTTCATAGCATGCAACTATTTTAGAAGATATTATTTATTCTCTTCAAATATTGCTTACATATTTCACAGAAAAGAAACAAAATTCAGGAAATTTTCTTTAAATCACCATGATACAGTGAAGAACTATTCCTCTGAGAACCAACAAGACTGCAGGAATAAAAAAAGAAGGAGAAGCAATGGGTAAGGAAGATCATAGGTCATGGAAATATTCAAGTGGCTCTGAACAGTAGCTATAGGATTTACACCTTTGTCTGTTTGTTTCTCCTTAGATGTTTTTGTTTTTGTTTTTTTACCTTTTGCTTGAAGAACTGAAGGGAATCTTGCATGGTCCAGGAAAGGAAGCAAACCCACAAAGAGGGGAGAATAAAAATTCACTTCATGTTGACTTTGTCATCCTGTGTCAGACTTTGGGGAGTAACCTCTACTTTGCCAGGTTGCCAGGTGGTTCACTGTCAGCATATATAAAACAAAGCACAATCTTGGAAAGGGTTTCTAGGCAATTATCATTCCAATTCCAGGTGCACAATAAAGCTTATGGAGCAGCTACTGGAAACTCCTTCACAAAGCACATGTGACTATGAAGATGGGTTCTATAGCTAAAGGGTTTAGAATCTAGTATGGTCTCTGAATGAGATAACATAGAAGAAAGCAAACTAAAATGTATGTGACATCCCTTACTAAGATGGGTTCTCTTAACTGGGAGCTAAGGAGGAAGAGTTTGGGATAAGCATTATGGAGGATGTGGGTTAAGTTTGCCTCTATAGCAAAAGGTGGGTGGATGAGGTCTACTAATGCATATAGCAAAAAAGTCACCAGGCTATTAACAAAATCCACTCCCAGCCTTATGAGCAGAAAACAGGTATTTTATCTCCTCATTAAGGAAACGCCCTGTGCGTTTAACATTCCTGCTTTCCCTAGTGAACAATGGGCAAAAGACACCTTTATGCCACTAACAAAGAAGAAGTAAAGTTTTTTTTTTGTTGTTGTTGTTAAATGAAAATAATATTAAATCAATGATGTTAATATACATTTCAGAAGCCTTTTCTGCAATGCTAAATAATGTAAATAAAGACCCCAAAATTGACACACGTTTAATTTTTTTCAGTGACATATGTTTAATTTTTTTATATGAACATTCTATAGTTGTGTAATATTCCAGCTCTAATGTATTTCATTCCCCTTGCACGCACAGATTATTTTTATATCATCTGGAGAGAATGCAGAGAATGATGCATATCTAGGGAGCCTGGTTGAATTCTGTTGGCAATGGCCTTAGATGGACCTTGCTTCTGCAGCTGGCAATATGTAACTGATAGAGACTACCTCCTGTCACTAAAGGATATTTAGTACTGTGATTACCAAATTAGAGTCATGCTAAATTATATGCTAACACATACACACAAAAACTCACATGCACACATACACACACACACACACACACACACACACACACACACATATCACCATGTCTGGAGGCACCTTCAGTCAGACTTAAATTTCAAACTCAATTTCAGAGAAAGGTTCAGGACAAATTTATTTAGGTTTCAATTAACCACTTAATACCATTTAACCAAAACAGCATAACTCATCAATTACTTCTTTCCCCTAAATTTTGCAAACAAATGGCTTTATTTTGCAAATTTGGAGTGTATCTAGCAAATACTATCATAAGCATATATATCACAGTACATCATATATGCCTCACTATTTTTTAGTGGGGCAGGACTTAAGGACTTAGTGCCTGAACCAGTAAAGGAAACTCAAGTAAAGCTAAAAATGAAGTACTTACAAATTCTCATTTGAGGCCAGCCTGATCTACAGAGTGAGTTCCAGGACAGCCAGGGCTATACAGAGAAACCCTGTCTCAAAAAACAAAAACAAAACAAAAAAACAAAACAAAACAAAACAAAACAAAATTCTGAAACAACCAGAATATGTGACTTTCAAATATACCCATGGCAACTAAAAGTTATATAGCTTCAAAACCATTCGTTTTTATAAATTGCTCTGTGCTATCATAATTGCAGAAAGTCAATATCAACATAATTTAGAGCCTACTTTCAGCCCATAACAGTAAGAAGAGTGTTTAGGAAACAAATAATCAAATCAGATTTGAAATGTTGAAGCTAAACCTTGGGATAAAGAGAGATTAAACATCGGAAGATCCTTATTTGCTTATTTCTGCAAGCAAATCCAATTACTAAGGGCACCTGGCACCGTGAACCTAGCCTGAAAGGTTTTGTTTAATTGGACTATGACAATTTCAGAACAGATCTGAGCTATTTCACTGCTTCCCAATATAAGACATTTAATTTTAAATCAGGTACTTTTGATCGGCAAGCTCTAAAGCATTTCTCTGAGTTTCTCAGCTTATTCAATAGAACATCTAGATCTTCACTTTCTTCTTAATGTATCTTTCTCTCACTTACCTATTAAATCATCACTGAGTTCTTTAACAAAGGAGAAAAAACAATTTTCTGACTCAGATGATGATATGATTTTAGTTATGTTTTTTTTATGTAATTCATCTGTCATCTTGGGATGGGCAGACATTCAAAGTTTCAAGTGAACTGGGGTCTAGATGTTCGGTGTCCATATTTAAATTTTAGATGGGAATGTCAAAATAAGCAAAGGAAATTCAGTGTGTAATCCTTAAATTATTGAGTACAAGTTCAGTTTGTGGACAATCTGGAAACACACAGAGCTAAATTGATCTGCTTTGTAACATGTTTGATTCTGCCAGACTTTTCTACAAGAATAAAAAAGCAAATAATTTAAGCAAATATTGACAATATTACTCAACACTTTATTTAACAACACTTTATTTAACAATAAAGGAAAGCATTCTACTTATGGGGATGTTTTCTGCATCCTGGCTTCCTTTGCTTGTTGTTAAAAAGATGGATAACTTCTTATAAGTGGGGTGGTAGGGAGAAAAAGGAGTCACATATGTCATGAATCTGCCAGTAATCACATATTCACAGCCATGGATGATCAAATCAGCTGTGATGATAACGTGAGAGTATCTCAGATATTCACAAATTATGATTACATTAAGTGTCAACCACTTTTTTTTTCTTGTGACTATTACAGTACTAATAACTTGTTTAGTGCAGCATGTGGTCTATTATGATATATATCATGTCAAAACATAGAGATAGATTTAGCCTACTATTTATATCTAACTACAACCATAATCCATCAAATAAAGAATTCAAAACATTTTTAAAATGCCACACTTTAGAGAAAATATTAATTTCTATATACACATGCTTAAAACACCAGCAGAAAAGCTGACTAGAGGGCAATCAGCAACCAGATGAAGAAAAAGAAGGAGAAAATATATCTGGAAACTCCATACATCGACAAGATCGCATTCTTTCTTTATTATCATGCTGGTTCAAGAGCTCCATGACAGCTCCATGACCTGTTTCTTGGTAAAACCACCAATAATATGAGAGGTCAAAGTGCACAGGAATTCAGAATCTTTGCTTTAGATTGGAAACTGAGTATGTCAAAACTGAGTATGTCAAAACACCCCACAATTTATAGGTAGGTGGTTATCAATACTAGAGGCATACTTCCTTTTGAGACTCTGTTCACATAGGTCAAGATCAAATGTATGTAGCCAGGATAATATTGAATTTCTTCTGAAGGTAAATAACATATTCATAAATTAAAACTAATAAAGTATTTAATTATTTAATTATTCAGAATTATATAGTTTTCTTTCCTTTACTTACCACCAACTGTGCCACTTACAGGGTTTATACTAAAAAGTCTTCATTGAAGAAGAAAGCAGTTATCCTTAAAAACATTAAATTTTACTCAGGAATTGAAGCAGACAGTAAAATCAAATTGGTAATAAATTTAGAAAATAGTGATTAGTCCTCTGAAGAAAATAAACGAGGATAATAATAAAATGAGTAGGAGAAGGGAAATTTTTATGGTAAGTGATTAGTGATGACCTTAAAACTGAACTTTAGAAATTGGCTTATCATATTTACTACATGTAGACTTCAAAGCCAATCCTAAATTATAAGAGTCATGTTTTTCTTGCCAAAGAGGGTTGGAGGAGTACTCTGCCAAGGCTCCCATTTTGAACATAGCAAACGAAGAAAATGAAATGGTAATGAAAATAGTCTACTGACCCTACAGTAAACACATTGTAAAGTTTATAGACATACACTTACATATGCAGAGTTGTGTCTGTAGGACAGTTATTACAAGAATAATGTAATGCAGATCTTAAAATTGCCATCTATCTGTCACAAAAACAGAGAAAACCTGAAATTACACAGTGAAACTCAAGTTGAAGTGATATCTGCAGGCTAGGTGTGAATTCTGTCTGATAGTCTACATTCATCACTATTTCCCACGAATCTTCACCCACATGTCTTTGAAGCATGGGTCTGCCCTGGGCACGGAATCATCAAACTTGTCATTCTGTTTTATTTTCTGTTCCTGGATCTATTTCTGAAAAATTAACTAAGCAGTTAATGGAGAAAGTTTTACTTTCAGAATTTTGAAGATAACATATTGTGGGCTTTCACAGGAATGTATTACATGTTTATTAGAAGAAGCCTAAGCTCTTTCACTATCTTTGTATGGAATCTCTGTGTCTCTTTACAGCTCCCTTTCCTCAGCAGTATATTCATCCCCAGAGTTCTTGAGAACGATCATGGCTCACTTCTCTCGAGGTTGTCTACATTCTGAAGTTCTGCCAGAAGACCACAGCCATCTTCCACAGAAATACCTGACATTTACGTTTACCTTTTCTCCAAGATAGTCCATAACCAATAGTTAAACATGAACAGAGAACAGTAAACTTTCCTCACGAGGGGACAGCTCTGGTGGGTCCCTCAAGCTCCAGAGATGATGAATCAGGTTGAGGGTAGATCTCTGCTGAAACCATGGATTTGCCTCCTTTCTGCCTCTTCTCAGGCTTCACTCTTTTTCTCATAGAGCACTGACTTAATAAATCATGGGAGAAGACTAGTAGTCTCAAGCTCTTCTTAGGGGGAATATTGTATAAGATAATTTTTTTCAACAAATAGTCATTAAATACTTGGTTAGTGTCAGGATTTTAGCTACATTCCCAAGATTAGCATATAAATACACTGATTTAGTCTTTCAGTTTGTAGTGGAGAAAACAACAGTAGTACATAGATGCCTAAGAAAATATATAAGGTAAAAGAATTTCAATGTACAGGAAACCTATATTACTGTGTGGGGTGGGAGAGAAGAGATCATAAAAGATTTTATAAGGAATAATGCAAGTATGAATTCATCAAGCTGCTCTATGTAGGCAAGGTATAAATGGAAGAAGTCCAGACTTGTAGAAAGAAAAAAGGAAAAAAAATCACTAGTTAAAAAGATCTCAAGTCTTTTGTGTCTGAAAAATCACATGCTAAAATTTCTACTGTGTACAGAAAGTTATGAGAGATGAGAGAGGAAATGAACATTGTACAGCAATCCAATGTCATGACTATTAATCTATTTCATTTAACATCTCTCTGGAGGCTTAAGAGTATTTTATAAATTATAAATAAATAATCAAGTATATGTTTAAATATAATGTACATATATACATGTGTGTATATGACTACATTAGTTTATGTTTACTACGCCAGAGACAAAAAATAATGTGCATCAGACCATTTTTACTAGAGTTAGAAGGGTTCGGAAGTAGCCATGTAGTTGTTAGAAACTGAATCAATGTCCTCTTCAAGATTAAGTACTCATAGCCACTGAACTATCTCTCCAGGACCCTTTGCAGGTTCTTATTTCCAAACTCTATTGTGTGTGACCAGGACATCCTCCCACCTTGATCACCAAGTAGACTAGATTTTCAGAATATCTCCTTGAAACTCAGTGGGCTACTTTCTCAGTATCTATGTAGGAGTTTGTAGTATAGTGCAGTGTAGGTCTGTAACAACATGCTTTTATAAAGTTAGCGCAAATCATGAAGTTGCTAACAGGGCAGAGTTCAAATAATCTGTCATGACCAATTATCTTTTGTATTTGTGTAGCTCATTTGAACACTAGAATTGTGCAGTGATTCAATTTGTTTATTATGATGGCTAAAAATATCCCATCTGACCTTCAGTGAACCATTTATTTTACTCATTAAATTATGATCATTGTTTCTTTGCTGTTTTTCATTTTATGTTTGAAGCAAGGTCAGTGCTAGGAAGAAAATTGTAAAGTATGCAATACCTGTGTTCTCTTTCGTGTTGAGAGTAGCCTCGGGCTAGTTATTCAGAAATTTTCAATTCCCCTCTGCTCTCATCAAATGCAGTCTCCAGGGTTCAGGGGCAGAGTGAAAGCTTTCCAACTCTCACAGGTATGTGAAAGTCTGATGGATCTAGATTAAGGAGGGAAACTCTGTTATAGTGAGTCTCAGATTACTGTAAGATGGTGAGGTTACATGTGTTCCTTCATACTCAGGACCACAGAAAAGGTCTACACTTATATGTGTTAAGGCTGTACAGACTAGCATCAAATGAATGTGTTTGTGTCTGTGTGTGTGTGTGTGTGTGTGTGTGTGTGTGTGTGTGTGTGTGTGTGTGTGTATGTGTGTGTGTGGTATTCTTTTGTATTATTTTTTATTTGGGTGTGTACACACATGTGTATGAAACTGATTTTGGAAGCCAAATGTCAATGTCAAGTGAAAACCTTGGTAACTTTCTATTTTATTACTTGATATAGGGTCTCTCACAAAACCTGGAGCTTACTAATGTGGAATGACTTGCTTGCCAGTAGGAGCAAAGGGTCCCTGCCATGTGCTTCCCTAGTGCTGTTGTGTGCTACTCTGCCCCACATGGATGTTGAAGATCTGCCCTTTATTCATGCTCCAGTTTCCGAATAATGTATTGTTTTTAAATATAACTTTTTGAGACAGGGTTTCTCTGTGTATCCCTGGCTGTCCTGGAACTCACTCTGTAGACCACCCTGGCCTTGAACTCAGAAATCTGCCTGCCTCTGCCTCCCAAGTGCTGCGATCAAAGGCGTGTGTCACCACTGCCTGGTGTAAATACAATTTTTTAAAAATCAAATTTCTTTTCTAAAAAAATGATTTTATTTATTTACATTCCAAAATTTGCCCCCCCTTTTCTAGGATGGAATAACAGAAAGCAAGAAAATAGCTACTGAAAGGATTGAAAAAATGTAAAATAGTTTAAAGAACAATTGCCTAACCTCATGGAGACTGGTTACCTCAAAGAAAGGGTTCAAGTTTCATATGCAAGGTGTAGTTTGTCATACAAAGTTGACAGTCCTTTTCTCTTTTATTATTATTGTTTCACGCATATGTGCCCCCCCCCACACACACACACACTTACCTTGGCTGGAGAGAGGAATTAATGGAGTCAAATGCTTTTCTGCACGATTAGGAGGATCTCAGTGCAGGTTTTCAGAAACTACACAAAAGCAGGAAGCTCTAGTGAGCATCTGTATGGATATGTATATCCTTCTGGGTCAATTTTTGTTTGTGGTATATATATGGCTTCAACTGCCAATAAGGTAGTGTTTTTTTTTTTTTCAGGGAGATCCTCATTCCTTTTCTTCTAGCAGTTATTAGTTAACTATAGTTCTTTAACTAGGGTAGGACCCCCAAATTTTCTCTCTTCTATGTAACATCTGCAACCCCCCTCAAAACAAAACAAAACAATGTATTGCTAAATGATATAGAGTGTGGTCTTTTCATCTTCTTGAGAGGTAATAAATCATGAATGCAGATTCTTCCTTAATGACCTAAGTAGCCCTGTAAATACACACATCCAGGTTACATCATACTGACATCTTAAGCACTAATGTGTATTTGGCAGTCATTTAAAAGTTTAACTCTTAACTATTGCAGATATTGCCACTCTATCACAAAGGAAAAATACCTAAATTCTTTAAGCCTCTAAAGGAGCTGAGTATGATCAGGTCTGTGTTGTAACTATGCATTGTACACACTCCAGCAAAATCATGGCTCAGAACTGTTGGGAGACATGTAGGATTGATGTCAAACTGTTTACAATACTCTTACCTGGACTGGAGGGAGGAATTAATGCAGTCAAATGCTTTTCTGCACAAACAGAAGGATCTCAGTGCAGGTTTTCAGAAACTACACAAAAGCAGGAGGCTCTAGTGAGCATCTGTAATTTTAATACTACAACTGGGAAATGGAAGACAGAGAATCTCAGAAGCTCACAGGCCAAATAATAATGGTATACACATTGATAAACAAAGACCCTGCATCAAACAAGTAAGAAGGTGAAAACAGAGCTCAAGGTCATATTCTGGCCTCCTCATGCATTCCATGGTATAAGTAATTAAATTAAAACACATGGATGTACATGCGTGTGCACACACACACACACACACACACAGAGAAAGAGAGAGAGAGAGAGAGAGAGAGAGAGAGAGAGAGAGAGAGAAGCAAATTTTAAATTTTGAGTCTGAAAAAGCATTCCAATATTCTTCAATCCACCAGTTATTTAAAACTGCATTTCTGTGTAACTCACAAACCATCCACGTTTTCTTTTCTTTTCTTTTCTTTTCTTTTCTTTTCTTTTCTTTTCTTTTCTTTTCTTTCTTTTTCTTTCTGTCTTTCTTTTTTGTGAAATGCTGCATCAACTTGAATATGTCTTTCCTTTTACTTATCAATTTCAGCAGCGTGCCCAAGGAAGAATGACAAGTAAAGCCTGTCTGTATACGACTCTGGAAGCAGAAGAAGATATTTTCCTTGGGCTGATTCTAGCAGACGTGTCCGAATCACCCTCGTGTGACTTGAATGTGTCAGACATTAGAAGATTTTAATGCATCTCTCTCCATCCTCAAGTCTGTTTTATGAGATTCCAGATATTCACCTGATTTTGTTGTTGTTTTGACAAGGGGTGTAAAATGTACTTTATGACCAAAGCCATGTATGTTTTGGGCTGCTTCACTCTGTGGTGCTGGAGGGAACTTAATCAAGGTGGCTTTTATAGAGCTTAATGCAGAAAATAAAGCCAAGAAAGTAAGCACTGAAAATAAATTACCTTGAATATGGTATAAATCCTCTTTATCTGTCTGTCTATATTTAATTTCTTTCATTTTCACATGAAAGAAGATGCTGCTTGTGAGAACAGGGTTGTATCTCAAGGTTTAACATTTGTGTTCTGATTTTGCTAGGAATAGGAAAATACCATTCCTAAAATCACTGGGGTCTTCTCTTGTCCCCAGTCTAGTTAATACTTCTGCATCCGTTCTTAAATGTTAGCAGTGAATTGCTCATACTTCTAATAAATTTCCAATAGTTTAAATACTACCATCTAATTGATAATACTAATTAGAATATGTGGGCATAGACAGTTTCAA
This sequence comes from Mus minutoides, assembly GCA_902729485.2. Taxonomy (NCBI): domain Eukaryota; kingdom Metazoa; phylum Chordata; class Mammalia; order Rodentia; family Muridae; genus Mus; species Mus minutoides. The sequence goes on along the minus strand of CACVCL010015564.1, from coordinate 220,465 downwards.
TGCCATGTACTCTCATATAGCTTGCTAATGCATTTTATTGAACCTAAATCTGAGAAAGAAAGAAAGAAAGAAAGAAAGAAAGAAAGAAAGAAAGAAAGAAAGAAAGAAAGAAAGAANTTGCTAATTTAATTGATAGTATTTGACACTACTTTTTGGGTAATGCAAGCTGTAAGTAGGAAAATCAAGACATTATTGTAACCCAGGGTATGAGTCCATATGTATGCCCCAGCACACAAACTTGTATCCACATGCTTAGGAGCTATGGTATGAACTAACTCATGTATGCAGAGTAGACAAAGTCAAAGCGGCTCTTCTCCTTCTCCATGTCACCATCCTAAATATACAAAACAAGTGTGGTGTTGCCTTAGCAATTTGCACTCTACCTGAATACTGAAAAAATGGTTTCAGAGTACCCACAGGAAGGAGTATGCTGTGATTTTTCACACTATATTGGTAAAAGTATAGTGTGCTAAAAATTGAAAGTAGGAGAGAAAAAAACCAGTTATTCTCTTAATTATTCTAAACACAGAAAATATTAGAAAGTCTTTTCACTTCATTTTCATAACTGTTAGAAATGGTGACTTAGAGTTCTATAAAAGGCTCCCTTTTCAAAAACCTCCATTACACAGACTTGTAGGTTGGTGTAATCCTACTACTGTGTTTGGTAACTACCTCTCTGCATATTACAAAACAAGGTGAAAAGAGAGTCTCAAAAGGAAAACAAATCAAAGGAAAAAAAATAAAACCTTTAAAAGCCACATGGTATCCATGCTCCTGACCCCTTGTCCCATGTCTCCTTTCTGAGTCCTCACTGGTTCTCAATTTAACTCTTTATGTTTAAAAATAAAGACTCCGACATTTCTCACTAACATACACAGAAAAAAGTCCACCATGAAGTTTGCTTGTGTAGCGTTAGAAATTACATGAGGTTCATCCAATCTGCCTATCGTGGCTCAGAACTTACCATTTTCTATTTCATTACGGTATGGGGCTGACAGGACATGGCTGAGTGGTCACAGTGCCTAGAAAATATTACAGTTAATAGCTAAAACACATATGTGTAAATATAGGATGTAATATTCTAAGAATCTATCTTATTTTCTCTACATTTCTGTCCCTCTGTATCTCCAGCTGTTGCTGTATGTAAACCACCCCCATCTTACCCTAATAATATACTCACAAGTAATTTTCAGCACATCCCCGATGTCACATGACTCTGGTACAATCACCCCACACATATCACAGTTGTTCCTGCCCATATTAGGACCTTCCTAAGAAATAAATCTTACAATTGCTCTGGCTTTATAGCTTGTCTTGAAGGTCACATGACTTGATTCCACTGATAAAAGTAAATGGAGATATTTAAAATCTAAGAAAGAAAAAAAACCTTAGAGAAACTAAACCTAGCAAGTCACATTAGAGGAAAGAACTAGTTAATTGTCATAAGAGAAGAGGACAGGGAAGGAGCCCTCTTACCTACTAGCCACAGTGAGCTGGACCTGAGGAAACTCTCTTCACATTTGCATGTATGTGAGATAAAGGGAGGGTGATTTCAGGCTTGAGATGGAGAAAATGGTTGTTGCTTCAATACTGACACAACAGAATCACTAGGTTGTTCTGTGTCTCATTCTCTTAGCCCGCTGACAGGAGAAGTCAGTTATTGTGATGAGCTCTCCGACAAAATTTGGAGAAGGGAAACCCACTGTGTGCCCCTGTCTTGTGTCATTACCTGATAAATTGTCAGGTGAGGAGAGAAGGTCAATGCTGCTCGGTGCTCATCTGTTGGCGAGGATTCTCTATGTGTGCGACATCCTTTCCTTGACAATTCCTTCTCCAGGTGCACCACAGAAGCACCAGGCATGTTTTTTTTTTTCTTCCATTTTTTTTATTAGATATTTTCTTAATTTACATTTCAAATGCTATTCCGAAAGTCCCCTCCCACCTCCCTGCTCCCCTGTCCACCCACTCCCAATTCTTGGCCCTGGCATTCCCCTGTATTGGGGCATATAAAGATTGCAGTACCAAGGGGCCTCTCTTCCCAATGATGACCGACTAGGACATCTTCTGCTACATCACCTCGATCTCTGTGCTCAAGACCCCCAAGACCAATCAAGTATAACAACTAGGAGAAGATCCCAACGTCTGGGGAAGTCGAGGACCCCAAGATAGAGATCGAAGAGGTAACACCCGGGACACAAGGGAGAATATCTACTAATACTCGTAGGTGAAGACATGTTCTGTCGATATAGTCCCAGGGAATTCATCCGTGATCGAGTCCTATGCCATAGTGTCTGAGTTTAATGACTGATTATGGGATGGATCCCCAGTGGTGGGGCAGTCTCTGTATGGTACCAGGCATGTTTTTAAATAGGGCTCTCAAAACAAAAATCAGTGACAAGGAGACAAAGAAATATTTTGGTTCACTCAATGCTTCCACATTATGCTTGGACTTTGAGCAAGTAGCAAAGACCCAGTGGGTATCTGATATTTGCACTCTCCTCATACATGACAGATTTCTGTTCTGTGAGGATAAAGTGAAGAATCTTCCTTTGGTCACAGGCAACTTTAGGTTACTACTATATAGATGCTCATTTAAAATCCCTCTATATTAAGAATTTTTGCTCTGACATGTCAGTCTGTCCTTGTCTGTATAATATATATACACACAAACACATAGGCATAGATGATAGATTGATAGATAAATGAAAGTAGTTAATAATAAATAGATGATAGACAGATAGTCTAAATTTACAATTTCCTATTTCTGTCTGGAGAAAGAAGAATGAAATTTAAATGAGAGATGGAGAAAAACATCACTTTATGAAACATTCAACATTACTTCTGAACTTTTGTATCTTTCATGACACAAATGTAGTTTTTTGAAAAAAGAATTTTCCCAATCTGTTGGTTGCTGTCTTGTCCTCTTGATAGTGCCTGTCCTTTGCCTTACAGAAGCTTTTCAATTTCCTATTCATCAAGTCTTGATCTTAGAGCATATGATATTGTTCTCTTCAGGAAATTTTCCCCTGTGCCATGTGTTTGAAGATCTTCCCACTTTCTTCTTGATTAGTTCCAGCATATCTGTTTTTTGTTTTGGTTTGGTTTGTTTTGGTTTGTTTTGGTTTGTTTTGGTTTGGTTTGGGTTGGTTTGGGTTGGTTTGGTTGGTTTTGTTTTGTTTTGGTTTTTCAAGACAGGGTTTCTCTGTGTAGCCCTGGCTGTCCTGGAACTCACTCTGTAGACCAGGCTGGCCTCGAACTCAGAAATCCGCCTACTTCTGCCTCCTGAGTGCTGGGATTAAAGGCATGCACCATCACGCCCGGCAGCATATCTGGTTTTAAGTGAAGGCCTTTGATCCACTTGGACTTGAGCTTTGTACAAGGAGACATTATTGGATCAATGTGCATTCTTCTACATCTACAGTTGAACCATTTTTTGAAAATGCTGACTTTATTCCCCCACTGGATGATTTTAGCTCCTTTATCAAAGATCAAGTGACCATAAGTGTGTAGGTTCACTTCTGGGGCTTCAATTCTATTCCATTGATCTAACTGCCTGTGTCTGTACCAATGCCATGCAGTTTTATCACTACTACTCTGTAGGACAGCTTGAGGCCAGGGATGGTGATTTCCCCCACCTTCAAGAAGATACAAACTCTTAAAAAAAATAGATAAGACCCAAAAACATCAACAACAACAACAACAATAAGGTTTACTTAAACGTTTAACGAGATTGAAATATTTCTTAACTCAACCTTAAAACTACCGTAAACGTAACTTAGACATTTAACGAATACCGTTCTACCGGTATTGGTTCGGATGTAAACTATCTCCCGTAACATCCAATGTATACAAAGAAATCAAGAAGTTCGACTCAAGGGAATCAAATAACCCTATTAAAAATGGGGGACAGAAGCTGGGCGTGGTGGCTCACGCCTTTAATCCCAGCACTCGGGAGGCAGAGGCAGGCAGATTTCTGAGTTCGAGTCCAGCCTGGTCTACAGAGTGAGTTCCAGGACAGCCAGAGCTGCACAGAGAAACCCTGTCTCGAAAAAACCAAAAAAAAAAAAAAAAAAAAAAAAAAAAAAAAGAAAAAAAAAAAAAAAAAAAAAAAAAAAAAAAAAAACAAACAAAAAAAAAAAAAAAAAAAAAAAAAAAAAAAAAAAAAGCGGGGGGTACAGAGCTAAACAAAGAATTCTCAACTGAGGATTATTGAATGGCTGAAAAGCACCTAAAGAAATTTTAAACATCCTTAGTCATCAAGGAAATGCAAACCAAAACATCCCTGAGATTCCACCTTACACCAGTCAAAATGGCTAAGATCAAAAACTTAGGTAACAACAGATGCTTGCAAGGATGTAGAGAAAAAGGAACATTCCTCCATTGTTGGTGGGATTGCAAAATGGGACAACAACTCTGGAAATCAGTTTGGCAGTTTCTCAGAAAATTGGACATAGTATTACCTGAAGACCCAGTTATATAACTCCTGGGGATATACCCAAAAAATATTCCAACATATAAGAAGAATACATGCTGCACTATGTTCATAGCAGCCTTATTTACAATAGCCAGTAGCTGGGAAGAAACCAGGTGTCTTGCAACAGAGGAATTGATACAGACAATGTGGTACATTTACACAATGGAGTACTATTCAGCTTTTAAAAACAATGACTCAAAGGCCTTCACTTAAAACCAGGTATGCTTCCAGGCGTGGTGGCTCACGCCTTTAATCCCAGCACTCAGGAGGCAGAGGTAGGTGGATTTCTGAGTTCGAGGCCAGCCTGGTCTACAGACTGAGTTCCAGGACAGCCAAGGGCTACACAGAGAAACCCTGTCTCCAAAAACAAAACAAAACAAAACAAAAAAAAAAAACAAAAACAAACAAACAAAAAACAATGACTTCATGAAATTTTTAGGCAAATGGATGGAACTAGAAAATATCATCTTGAGTGAGGTAACCCAGTCACAAACACACACACACACACACACACACACACACACACACACCACACACACACACAGTATGCACTCACTGATAACTGGGTATTAGCCCATAAGCTCGAATACCCAAGATACAGTTCATAGACCACATTAAGCTCAAGTAGAAGGAAGACCAAAGTGTAGATGCTTCGTTTCTTCTGAGAAGGGTGAACAAAATAGGGGAGGAAATACAGAGACAAAATGTGGAGTAGAGACTGAAGGAAAGGCCATCCAGAGACTGCTCCACCCGAGGATCTATCTATATACAGTCACCAAACCCAGACACTATTGTGGATGCCAAGAAGTGCTTGCTGACAGGAGCCTGATATGGCTGTAGCCTGAGAGGATGTACCAGAACCTAATAAATACAGAGGTGGATGCTAACAGCCAACCATTGTACTGAGCACAGGGTCCCCAATGGAGGAATTAGAAAAAAGGACTGAAGGAGCTGAAGGGGTTTGAAATATCATAGGAAGAACAACAATATCAACCAACCAGAACCCTCACCCAAGAGCTCTCAGAGACTAAACCACCAACCAAGGAGTACACATGGATCCAGTAGCACATGTAGCAGAGGATGGCCTTGTGAGGCTTCAATGGGAGGAGAGGCTCTTGCTCCTGTGAAGGATCGATGGATGCCCCAGTGTAGGGGAATGCCAGGGTGGGGAGGAAAGAGTGGGTGGGTGAGGGAACACTGTCATAGAAGCAGGGGGAGGGGGAGTGAGATAGGGTTTTTCCAGGGGAAAATGGAAAGAGGATAACATTTAAATGTAAATAAAGAAATTAGCCAATAAAAATTTTTGAAAGAAACTATGCAAAAAAAAAAAAAAAAAAAAGTTTTTCCCAGTTCTTTGCCTTACTGGCAGCTTTCCAGGGACAGAGGCTAGTGGACTCAACAGAGGCCTATTATCAGTGAAATATGGTCATCTTCAACGCCAGGAGGAATGACCTCTTATTATAATGGAACTGCAGGAAAATACCTTATAGTTAGTTCATTTCAACTTTAATCACATTGTTTTGCTATTGTATGATTGAAGACACTGTTCCTCCACACATTTTTGGGTGCATTTTTTTTACTTTCATTACTTTCTCCATGGAACCAGCTTCATGCTGATCCTGTATACTCTGGGAATAAATAATATATTCTATGAAGAGTGAGCTCTTTGTAATAATAGGATAAGACATATATGCATATGAAAAATGCTTGTAATCAAGTAAGAGATATATTTATCACTGTTCTAGTTTGCTTTACCATAAGAAACTGTCAAGTGAGTATGAAGGGGTGGAAAAAGGTGTAATGTACATCAGACAATTGGAAGTTAGATGGTTGTGAGTTTGAGGGAGTCTAGGCTATATAGTGAGTCTTCAGTCAGCCTGGGATACACCAAAGGACCCTGTCTCAGGAAAATAAACAATAACATTAGATGTCACGTAACTAATGTGTAATTTGCTTATTATTTATTATATACTATTTTAATTATAATACATGTATATAAAAAAGCAAGAAGCAGGCAGACAGGGTGGCATTAGAAAGTATAGAAGTATTGCAGACTCTTTCTCTTTCAGCTGCAATGGGCAGCCATCTCTTCTGCCACAAAGGCAACTGTGTGCCTAGAGGATTTGTCCTGAGCAGTATTTTGATATAATTTTTTCAAATTCTCCTCCAAGAACATAGGAAATAACACATCTTTCATTGGTAATGTGGCTTTTTAAAGTGTAGTGCTTGCAAAAGGCTTGGTGTAGTTTGTGGAAGTAGAGCACATAGGCTCTGATGATTTGGCCCAAAGGAGTATTCTCACATCTAGAGGGAATGCTAAATAAAATGCTCACAATATATTCATATGTGGCATTCTTTATTATCATCCTACCTCTTCCCTAAAAATTTTAAATTTTAAAAGGACTATCTAATAGTTATACTGCAATGCTTTTAAAGAAAATTGGTAATTTTAATGTTTTGGAAAATCAATCACATGGATAGTATTGTTAGTCAAGAAATTTCACCAGAGCAAAAGTTAAAAGGTAAGAAGAGTTATCTAAGAAGTCTTAACTCATGCCATCTATCCTATGTGTAAGAACATATTGGGTATCAATAAAATATATAAGTATTAAAAATCTTCATAAATTAAGTCACAACTACCATCCTTTCATTTCCCTTAGTTTTTATTAATATGGAACTAATTCATTAATCTTGTTGATATGTTATTGTCTCTGAGTTGTCTGAACTCTCTGTCTACTTATCTATGTTCTTTTCTAACTATTTGGTATGAGGACAATTACTCTAATAAACTTTTGTTCACCAATGATAAAATTATACAAAATTATTTATAATTAGTAAAGTAGAACATGAAGAAAATAATTCAAACATTAAAACAGATGCTGCTTATTTCTCCAATCGCATTTAATAGTTTGTTTCAAAAATTTAATCCTCACAGAATTTGACTTATAGCATTCATCAGTATACTTATTAATATTCTATTAACCGGGTAGAGGTAAATGTTATTTTAGACATTCCTTGGTAGATAGTTAAAGTAAATATATCTATTCATACACAAAGGAATCCTTGAAAGGAAATAAAATCATTTTAAGTCTTTTTATAATTTTGAAATTCAAGGTCTTTTATGTGAAGTCATTTGAACATTTTTTGCTGTAAACTCATTGTGAAAATAAACACTATGAATAATGTCGAAGAATGGCTGCTATAGTTCTATAGTAAACAAGTCCATATTCTTGAAACTCATCTTTTCTCAACCATACCAAAAATAAATAACAAAGATTTTTTTAAAAATTTAATCTTACTTTTCCTCTTTCTTTTACCTTCCTTCCTTTCTTCCTCCCTCTCTCCATCCCTCCCTTCCACCACCCCACCACCCCAACCCCTGTACACATGTGTCTGGGAGTGAATGCTTTGTCTACATGTATACCTGGGTAAGACCTGGGCTGCAGAAGCCAGAGAAGAAATGGGATCCAGTGTGATTGGAGTTACTGACCTTGTACGTTACCTAATATGTCCCGGGATTTGAATCCAGGTTCTCTAGAAAAGTCATGAGAGCTCTGAACTACTGAGCCATCTGTATATTAAATCCCAATATACTTAAACAAATGAAATAGAAATTTATTTCTCTGTCACTCCCAATAAAGCATACATTTGTATGCTGGAATACATTTAAATTTTTATAGGACTACCATATGATGAATGTCTAAATGTTATCAAGATTTTCCATTTTAAAACTTCAAATTGTTTCAATCATTTCTCAATTTACAAAGATATACTCATGTCACATTTTTCTTCAATATCCACATATAGGATTCAAAGCAAAAATTGCAGTTGTATATGTGAATGCATCTTGATTCTGCAAGGATTTCGTTTGATGTTTTAATAATTATCACGTTTCCATTGGTGATTATTACTAAATCTAGGTATTTCACCTGGGCTCACAGAATTTGGAGACAAAATACAAATAGCAGTTGTAAAAGCATTTGACATACATACTTTACATATCAAATTTATACTTGAAGTGCAGACAAACATTAAATGCTGACTGTGAACTATGCAACAATCATTTCCACTAGTGACTTTGTTTCTGTCCACAGGGTGTGATTTCAAGACACAGTTGACAAATGACCATCATTTTCAGTTGACTTCATTAGTATTTATGCTATATGGTAAAACACATTCCCTTCAGTGCTCTGAGAGGCTCTGATTTACATACAACTGGCATGAAGCTGTTGGTCTACATCTAAAAAAGTAATTTATGTAATAGCTAAGTGAAGATTTCACGTATGTCTACATAGACCCACTTATTCAAAATAAATATTAACTTCTAATAAAATAGTTCTTAATGCATTCCTGACACCAATTAAAATGATTTTTTTAAAAGGTGCTGTCATTTGACTTACTTAAGTCTAGGAATAAAATAACTCCATAGAATTTTTTTCCATAAATGCATAAGAACATTTCAAATGAGAGTATAAATTGTATGAATTTACTTATCATGAATAGGTAGACTTATATTGATATATCAAAGATAGCAGATTTTATGGTAAGAAAGACAGATATCCCAAACAAACAACTGCTTCATTTCAGACCACCCAATGCTCCCAGGGACTAGACCACCAACCAAGGAGTGTACAGGGAGGGATCCATGACTCCAGATACATATGTAGGTAGCAAAGGGGAGGGATAGAGTGAGGATATGGGATGGGGGGTTGTCGAGGGGTAACTGGGAAGGGGGATATCATTTGAGATGTAAATGAATGGAATTATTAATAAAAATGCTTTTTATCTGTTGTGTATTGAAATAATAGTTTTTTATTTTGTTTTGTTTTGTATTTGTTTTTGCTTTGAGATTACGCTTCTTGGAATTTTGGCTTCCCATGTGTGTCTATGTGGTGAGTTATTTTAAGGCTGAGAGATATTAAAAGTGAAAGAACAAGCTGTGGCTCAACTACTGCACATGCTACCTTTCCTGATCAGGAGGGTGCCTAAGAGAGTATAAGATTTTAATCTTAAAATCAAGAATGGAAGTATATACCGCCTGCGCATTTCCATAAGAAAAATAGAAGTCCGCTTATGTCACAGGCCAAGAGACAGCACAATCATTATGATTGTAGCAAGTAGACAATGTTTTACCAAAGAGCAAGAGTTGGGAGGAGATAGAATTCACTTAGCAAAGATCATTTTTAAATTTTTTTGAGACTATAATATAAGCAAATCCTTTCTTCCTTCTCTTCCCTTTATCCATACCCTACCATATATACTTCCTTGTTTCTTATAAAATTCATGTCCTCCTTCTTAATTGCTGATACATGGATATAAAGGACCACCATGGATATAAAGGTCCTTGATCCTCTTGCTCTTACTATCTTTCTGCCCTTATAGTTCAACATTCCCTGATGCTTATGCATGCTGATATGTAATATATATATTACAGAATATATCATGCATAATAAACTGTGTTTTATATATTGTATATAAATATAACATTATATATAAACATATTCTTAAATATAACCTGCTCTAGATGTTACTTTTATGTATGTTATATATATTTATGATACCAATTGTTATCAGATAATCAACTGCTGCAATCCTTCCTTGAGAAGATTCCTTCTCTTACTCTCAGGATTCCTTCATTGCTTGTAGTATTTTTTTTTATAGGGTTGAGTTCTCCTGGGCTTTCTTCCACCCAATTTTGCATGTCTATTAGTGTAGTCCTTGTTCAGCTCATGCTTAGGCAGTCCTGTTCTAATGTTAAGGACGTAGTCTTTAACATTACCAGGAGAAGCAGTCTCTCAGCAAACTTTCTGATCCTCTGGCTCTAACTATGTTTCTGCCCTTATAGTCCAACATTCCTTGAGGCTTAGGCATGGTAGTATTTTGCAGATGTATCCATTGTTACTGAACTCCACAAATCTACATTAGGTTGTGTGTGGTGTTTTATATTTGTCTTTATCTGTTCCAAAGAATAGATTTTTTTTTTATGAAGACTGAAGACTTCATTTATCTGTGTGTATACTAACAAAAGTTTACATTGTGACATATTATGCATGTTTTAAAGTAGTGATTGTTTGTTCTCCTCCAACACCCATGACTTCATTAGCACTGAGTAGTTAGCTAGGTTTCCAGTACTGTGGATGGTATCCCCCCTCCCCCCATGTAGAGAAAGTTGTTGATGACTACAGACAGGTGGGTGTGTCACTACTACACCCTTAGATGTATATTGCCATTCTGGTTGTTGTGGTACATAGGTGTTGTAGTAGGACTGTGGTCACTTCCCTACTCCAGGAGTTTGCATGACACTTTCTAGGACCATGAAATCTAGTGCTCACCAACCACCCATCAAGTCAGTACCAGATAAGACATCTCCAGCCTATTTCTGAAGTGCATGGCATCTTCAAAATAGGGATATATCTTCCATCTATGAGGGACAACCAAAGGCAATAGCAACAGGCTGTATGTTTTGGCACCATCTTGGATACCACTGACCAACAACTCAAAAGAATGTTTCATATGTCTGATGTTGGTGTTTTCATTAGGTGCTATTTGACTATTGAAAGGAGAGCATTGCTAGCCCAGATGAGAAAAATTCATTTGTACTCTAGGTATATTTACAGGCAGAATTCTATGTATTACAGTTTTCTTGTGGGTAAATAGTTCATCATTCCTGATGACTTTTCAGACATCATCATTATTATTTTATATTCCCCTTCCTTCTGTATTACTTCCCTCCCCATATTCAAAATGCCCAAATTTCCCCCTTTTCCTGATCTAATTATTTACACCATTATATTTAGACCTCTGTTTCTCTACAAACTCTCATACCTCAGACATGATCCTTTTTATTTTTTTTTTTTCATTCTTTCTGGAGTTATTCCAGGATGTTCTCACATCTGAGGATTTGGAGTTAGGAGCTTCTGATAAAGGACCACATGTGATACTTGTCTTTTGGGGTCTGGGTTATTTCACTAAGTTTGAGCTTTTCTAGATCTACCCACATACCCACAATGTTGAAGATTTCACTTTTACTTTACAGCTGACTAGTATTCCATTGTGGATATATACTGTAGTCCATTTGTCAGGTGAAGAACATTGAGGTTTTTCCATTTCCCAGACATTGTGTGTAGAGTAGCAATGAAAGGATCTGAGCAGTATCTCTGGAGACCGTGTCCAGTTCTTCGGTCATAAGCCAAGGAATTGTATGACTGCATATACAGTTCTATAGATGTGTCATACTGTATATTTATTTTTAGCTTTTTGAAAATTCTCCACACTGATTTCCATGGTGACCGCATGAGCTGGCAATGCTACCAAGAGTGAATGAGGGTTCCCTGTCGCCCAAACTCCCTCCAGCATTTACTGTCAGCTATCTTGATCATTTCTACCATTCTGATGGGCATAAAATAAAAAATTAAACTTGTTTTATATACATTTTCACAATTTCTAGGGACCATGAACATATTATGAAATATTTCTTAACCATTTTTCTTTCTGAGAATGTTCTGTACAGGTGCCAGGCCTCAGTTTCATTAAATAGATTGTTTGCTTTTTGTTCTTGTTTGTTTGTTTGTTTGTTTGTTTGTGGTTGTTGACTCATTGATTTTCGTTTTGTATAGTTTTTTAGTTATTATATATTCTGGATATTAATCTTATTTCAGATGTATAGCTGCCAAAGATTCCCTTCCTCTCTGTGGGCTTCATTTCCACAAATTTGATTGTTTCTGTAACTGGACAAAAAGTGTTTTGCTTTTGTCATAGCTGCTTGTAAATTGTTGGACTTAGTTCTTGGACAAATAAATTCCATTCAAATGTTATTTTCTGTATAATCTAGGGCATGGCCCATGTTTTCTTCTAGCAATTTCAGTGTTTCATGTTTAGGTGTTTGATCCTTTTGGATTTAGTTTTCACATACATTGATAGATACAGGTTTAATTTGATTCTTCTACAAATAGACATCCAGTTTTCCTAGATCTATTTGTAGAAGATGCTTTTTCCTCTCCAGTTTATGGCTTATTGATTCATTGTTTGTTTATTTGTTTGTTTGTTTTTTGCTGACTTATTTTCCATCTTTGTCAAATACTAAATGGCTGAAATCACTCATAGTCATATTTGGTCTTTGATTTTGTTCCATTGCCTACATGTCTGTTACTATGCCAGTACCATATAGATTTTTACCACTGTGGCTTTGTAATATTTTTTAAGATCCGGAATGATAAACCTCCAGCATTGTCTTTTTACTCAGTATTGTTTGGGCTCTCTGAGATACATTCTAGTTCCATTTGGACTTTTAAGACAGTTTATTTTTTTCTATCTATGAAGAATGGGATATGGGTTTTAATCGCAATTACATTTAATCTGAAAGTGACATTTGGTAAATTGGTTACTTTCTCATATTAAGTCTACCAGTCAATGAACATGAGGCATCTTCCCATTTTCTAGTTCTACAGAGGCTTAAAATTATCAGTGTTGAGGTTTGTTGGTTTCCTTGTAACATTTATTGTATTGTTTTCTCTGAGTCTATTATGAATGGCAATGCATTCATTATCATCATCTCTATGACATGTGTAAGTTGATTCTGTATCTTGCCACATTGCAGAATTTGAGGTCAAATAGGACACAAGGAATGCTTTCAGTCTTTTTGAGTTAGGAATGACTAATTTTGCATCTCTAAATATGGTCTATGTTAGAAAAACTTCTATGTTGTGCTAAGTTGAATATATATATTGCTTGGTATCTGGGTGAAATAGTTTGTAGATATCTGTTAAGCCTATTTGATTTTGATGTTAATTAATTCTAATGTTTTTGTTTATTTTTCATACATATAACCTGATTATTAAAGAAACTGAAGTATGAAAATCATTTCAGCTTGAGTCCTTTCAATGTTTCTATCTCCTTATTGACTCCCATTCTAAAGTCCTGAATTGTCTTTGTCGTTTTCATTCATTTATTTTCCTTAAGTTCTTCCTTGTTAATTTTATTAAACCCTTTCTTTGTGTCTCCTTCAAACTCCTTGAATTCTTTGAATTAAATGTATGATTGTTCTTTTAAATTATGTGCCTTGGGTTAATCTAGGTACTTTTCTTTGCCAACTACTTCTATGGGATGGGTAGGTTTTTGAGGGGAGACGCTGACTTGATCTTTCACAATGCTAGTAATTACATGATGAGATCTAAGCATGTGGAACTTTGTTGTCAGTTTTGTTTTTGATATGGACATATCAGTTGGGCATAAGAGAGCTTATCTTTAACACATCCATAAAGTGGTATTGAAACTTTATTAAGCTTTTCATATACTAGCTTCCCTATGTTCTTAGTCTTTGATTTAATCTTATGAGCATTTATCATATCTATTCTAATTTCTATCTTATTCTCAAACCCCTGGGATAAAGTAGTGTTTGTGTAGATATAATTCACCAAGAAAAGCAAAGACAAAAATACTTTAACTGATAGGTAGTTTACCTTAAAATTTAAGACACAAAAAATCCATTATGGCTTTGCCTTTGGATATTCACATAACGTTAAATAATTCTTTATTCTTCCTCCAACTACTAACAATCAAAGTCTTCTTTTCTTTTCTTTTTTTTCTTTTTGGTTTTTCGAGACAGGGTTTCTCTGTATAGCCATGGCTGTCTTATTTTCTTTAACCTTCTAATTTCAAAAGTCCCAAATAAGCAATCATATCTTCCCACGTTATTTTATTATAACGCCTGTGACTATAGTCACTCCAGGTCTATGAGTTTTAAATGATAGCTTCAGAATTGTGCAATATCTTTTGTCCTGCTATATCTTCAATGGAATAATGAGCAGTGAAAAGTCTAGACTGTACAACTCTGCACTCAATATAGCTGCTAACTGCCTAGGTCCCAAACAAGCAATAATAACTCCTCATGTTATTTTATAATAATACCTGTGACTACATTCACTCTGGCTCCCCTTCCACATAGAAGATGCTGTAATATTATTAAGTACTAAAAAGATAGGATTCTATGAGTCTTGAATGGTAGCTTCAGAAGTGAACAATATCCTTTGTCTTGCTCTATCTTTAATGAAACTCGGAGCAGTGAAAACCATAGGCTGTGCAAATATTTGACCAATATAGCTGTTTTTGCTGTGATGTGCAGACAAACACAGTTTGAATCCATTTTCCACATAACATTGTTTTAGTTCAGGATGATAAAATGCTGTTTTAAAAGGATTATATTGCTAATGGAAAGAATATTGATGGTCACCTTTTGTCATTCCATTCTAAGAACATTTGTCCTTATGAGTCTATTATTAATATAAGAGAAGACAGAAAATTTAGAAGTGTCTGTGATGGAACTGAACCTTAATTTAAGAAACTGTTATTCATTATAACCATGCAATGGTAACCATTATTCAACATTAAAAAAAAAAAAAGTTTCAGGGCTTGTCTTAACAACTGGAACTTCCTAAACCATAAGTTATAGTGGTCTCAACTGAATGACCAAAATGCAGATGCATAGTTCTATTTTACTTTTTAAAATTTTTGTCTTTTCTTCAAATAATATGGAAGGAACAAGATATTTTTTTAACCTCTTAGAAATATCAAATAAGGGTCTGTAAGATTTTTCGCAGGTAAAAGCACTTGCCACACAAGCCAGACAACCTGAAATCAGTTCTGGAACACATGGTGCAAAGAGAGGACCAAATCTTGAAAATTATTTTCTAACTTCTCTGTATACATATGTCCATGCCCTACCATCAATAATAAATAAAACTCAAACTACCAATAAAAAACATAAATAGATTTGCTAGTTTGCCAATGTTATTGATTGGTGAACATTAAGGTGTACCAAAAGCAAAATGCATAAGTGTACTGACCTGAAGCACATGGTGACATAACTTCTTGCTCATTGTTGTTAAATATTGCAGCAACTTGGGGAAGAAAAAAAAAATACTTATACAGCATTGATGAAAGTGGCTATAATGGTTTCTAAATATTTCCTGAAATACTCATCAAGAAAAGCTTGTGGATTAAAGATATGTCTTGCAGATGAAAATTACTGATTAATGTTTAATTTTGCAGGAATATTACATATATTGAATTAAATATTAAATACTACTATTTAATAATTTCACCTAATGATTTTCAGTCACAAACATTTACCTTAATGTTTTCTTTATGGATCTTAAATATTTAATTCCTCAAAATTGGTCACTTTATTACTAAACAAATATTCAAGTCAAAAGTAGTTATCATTCCCCAAGTTCCATTAGTTGATTATAAAAAATTATTGAAATGATATTAATATAAATTGATATTTTTAAATTCATCCTTTCCCAGATAAAAGAAAAAGTTTTCATAATAATTGTAATTGAGGCAGAATTGGTATAAATGGTAGTTTTTTGTGTTCTGTTAATTTCTGTAAGTCATTTATAAATTTGTATGGAATTTGTAGAAGAGTGGTTTTTGTTTTGTTTTGTTTTGTTTTTTCAATCCAGCAACATGGCTGCTCAGGCAAGGGACCATATCCAAAAATCTTCTATGGCCTGTCTGTTCTGGCTAGAAAACAGATACACTTTTAATCCCTCTGGTTGGAATACAGATACACCGTTAGCACACAGTAATTCCAAACAAACTGGGTAAGGTTAGTTTATAGAAGAAAGCAGCCATGAGTGAAAGTAATGTCTAACTGAAGAGTAGACAAAGTGATGAATCGGTGAGAGAGATTTTACAGGATGAGTCATAGATAGGATGCGTCCAACTCTCAGGACAAGAGCACAGGAAAGAGAAGATATTTAAGAGCAGCACAGGTGGGCAGAGTATGTCAGCTGTGAGTCAGTGCAGTGGGTGCAGTGAGTGCAGTGCAGTGCAGTGGGCTTGAGTTTGTTCATGAGTTCATGCAGTTCAGTGCAGGTCAACAGAGGCAGTTGAAGCCAGAGAATAAGATGGAGCCAAAAGATTACAACAAATTGCCAGAGTTACTTTGAGGCTAAGAAGAACAAATCAGTGAGAACCTGAGAGAAAATCAGATTGAATTAATTATCTTGGAGAGGAGTTTGGGCCAGAACAGCTGAGTTGAAACAGCCAGCAAAAGTTCAGAAAGACCTAGAAAGAGTGAGTTTGTTCAGTAGTAAGCCTCCAAGGTGACAATTACATCTGGAGGATAAAAACTACTTTTAGGAATTTAGAAAATAATGTTTATGTCAGATCTAAATAGATAATTAAGAATGTTAATATGATAATCTTAAGATACTTTTCTGCCTTAATGCCTAATGCCTCAAATATGATCCTTTTTCTGTATTATCAAATGTTCAGACAAAACATGACTTACTGCACAACATCCAATGAAAAGGATGACACGCATTCTGCCATTGTTGGCCATTTACATTTAGAGTACTTTTAATTACTTTGTAAATGTTCTGATTGGGAATGTTTGTCCAGAATACAACATGTAACAAAAGAGAAAAATGAAAGCAAAGTTATGAAGAACAAAAACCAAATTTATACCACTTTTACTCAAATATATGAAAACATTTTGTCCCATAGAACAACAGTAGTCAACAAATCATTAGTAGCCATGCATGCACACACACACACACACACACACACACACACACACACACACACACACACACACAAGTATCTCAGTACACTTGGAAGGATTAGAACTATCCCCAGCAAGTAAATTATAATTATGATTAGGTATAATTGTTATAAAAGTATCATTTATGTCAAATTATTAGAAAGAAATAGTTTAACAGAAAAAAACTGAAAAGAAGAACATGACAAGAGCACGTTCAAAGAAGAACAAGAATGCTACAAAACCATAGCTAACCACAAGAATATTGACGCTCACATGTACTACGGACACATGTAGAGGTCAGAAAATGACTCAGATATAGGTCTCTTCTTCCCATCCTCTTTGAGGAAGGGTATTTTACTTTTCTCTGCTGCATTGTCAGTCAGTGAGGCTCATTGTCTTTCTTCAGACTCCACCTCCCATCTCACCACAGGTGCCTTGGAATTACAGAGGTATGCTACCACTTCTGACAAGATCTGGGTTCTGAAGATCTGAGCTGAGGTCTTCCTGTTTACAAGGCAATCATTTTTTCCCACTTAGTCATCTCCATAATTCCAACCCTCCCTCTTCTAATGGAAGCATTCATAGTTACATTTTTCCCTTGTAGTTTTCCGCACAGGTGCAGCCCTCCTATCATGGAACAAGTATTATTTTGTCTTATTTAATATGTTTCTTTATTTTCACGAATCCCATATATTTTTACACTGTCCTAAAATTAATCTTTGATACATTTTTGGGTTGCAAAGATTACTTAATATATAGTTGAACTTTCCAAAGTTCCTGCAGGTTATGATCTTCTGATATTTTTCAATTGCTTAAAATATAGTCTTAAGTTGCCACAACCATCTGCAAACTCATTATGCAGCCAAAACTGGCCTCTGACTTCTCAGTTCTCATGCTAATCTCAAACCAAACACATGACTATACTAGTGAATCACAACATCTGACAAGTTCTCTCATTTTGTTCCATTGGATTTTAATCTCAATATTTAATTTATGATGCATATTGAATTTTTGTCCAATCCATACAGCATCATACTGTTCTCCAAAAGATTTTCTTTTGTCTCCTTTTCTCCCTTATGCATGGTGGTTCATCTATCTTTGGCTGAATATCATATGAGTCTTTGTTTTCGTTAGAAACTGGGCATTAAGGTAATAATGTCCCAGCATAATCATATGTTAGCATTGTTCATGCTCACCTCATGATAGCATGAAATTGTCATTTTCTTCACTTCAACCCTAGTGACTACTACTTTTTTTTCTTTTTTATTAGATATTTTCTTTATTTACATTTCAAATGCTATCCTGAAAGTTCCCTATACCCTCCCCCTGCCCTGCTCCCCTACCCACCCACTCCCACTTCTTGGCCCTGGCATTCCCCCTGTACTGGGCCTTATAAAGTTGTAATACCAACAGGCCTCTCTTCCCAATGATGGCCGACTAGGGCCTCTTCTGCTGCATATGCAGTTAGAGACACAAGCTCTGGGGGTACTGGTTAGTAAAATTATTTTCACAAAGCCTAGTGACTACAGTGCAAAATCTGTCTCTTGGTATATGCCTACTATCACATGTGACAACAGTTTTGACAAGATATTCTCTGTCATTTTATTACCAACTAATTCTTTCAAACTTCTCTAAATGACCAACTGACATTTTAAATATTTTCAAAACTTCATATTGACAGGAATTCTTTCAGGAACAAATATACACAAATCCTAACTGCTCTGAAGTAATAGTTCCAGAGAATAGCACTGGGAAATTTTTCTGATTGGCTCTCTATCCAGTTTATTCTGGAAAAGTACTAGCAAATATTTTAGCCTAAATCTCCAATAGACGATTCTACTTTCAATTCAGGGATTTTTTTTGGTTTATTTGTTTTACTATATTTTGGTGTGTGTGTAGAATGCCTTTAAAATAAAAATATGATGGCCTTATATTGGGGGAAAAAAAGAAGAATGCCTTTAAGCTTGAAGTTTTACAAATTCCACTGTAAACGTAGGTAATTTTTATAAAGTTTCTGTCACAGTGCTATAACAAAGTATATGATAGAAACAACTTAATACACAGAATGTTTATAAAGGCTCACAGTATCAGAGAGCACCAGTCCATCACACTGGAGTGGATAAGTTCCAGTCAAGGCAGCAAGAGCATGAGATAAAAGTTGCTTATGTTGTGACAGATAACAGAAAGTGAATGGCCAGAGACAGCGTCCAGAAAGTAACCTTAAAATGCTTATTTCACCCACTTGTTTTTTTCCTGTTCTGCTTGACTTCATGAAAGTCCAAGAACCTCCCAAACTAGAATTGACTGGCAAAATCAATTAGAAAAAAAATTCAAATAATGAGTGTGTGGTGGACATTCAAGATTCATATTATGGTAAAAGAGTTGCAAGTCTCTTGGAAAACACTCTTGGAACTATATTTCTGATGCTACAATTGGGAGAAAATAATTCTATCTAAACAAGGTTTTAGGATCTGAACTCTCAGCAGATATTGGAGCAACAGCACTAGGAGCATTTAGCTTGTGCCTCTTAGCAGACAACCCCTACCTCATGAGTAGACATAAAATGTATTATCAGTAATGCCACATCCAAGGTAAGGATCCTGCCCCAGTTCAACTGGATCGATGAAAGGGAGTTTCCCACATCTCTCATATGCTCACTCCTGGAACTTAGAGTCAACAAGGTAATATGCAGAAACTAAGAAATACATATTTCCTCAATGTTCAGGAATGTATTCTTACTAGGAAACATGGTGGAGGAAGGCCTTGGCTTTTCACTAGCTCGGGTGGCAGTCAATTTTTTATCTCAGTGGGCCGCGATGAAATGGAGGGTGTGGCTATGGTCCTTCTAGGACAGACTCTGTATATGTCTTATCTAGTGCTTATCTAGTTGAAGTACTGTACACTTTCTTGAATTTCCCTTTTCAGTTTAGTAACTTAGGGTCACTCCAAATGTTCTGTTGTTAAAATAACTCCCAACGCACATTTGAGAGGATTGATCTGAAAACATGCTCATCTCCAATCAGAGAAGAAAAAAACTCAACTAAAAATTCCATACCAACTAACTATATCCTAAAAACTGAAGCCATTTCTTTTTTATTATTGTTATTTCTTAATTAATGATATCAAATACTCATTCCAGTGTTTGTATCTTTATATCATCCTTGAAGAATATATATCTAAGCTATTGAGTTTTTGTTTATGTATTCTCAATGTGACTTTTTACCAGATGCATCTTTTGTAAAAGTCCTAATTCTGTACTTTGTGTCATTACTTTCTCCTGACCCCTAGCTTTGTTAGGTATTCATCCTCATTGTACTTGTGTAGCAATGGCTCTAGAGCATGTGAGTGCACACTCTTGCTTACTACTGCCAACCGTGTTCTGACATACCGCTTCCCAGGTAATATAGGAATCTTCACTTAAAATTTTAGATTTATATTTTCTATTATTTTAGTTGCTTGTACCACATCACAGACATGGCTACACCTGGCCTTCATTCCTCATCTAGGCATTTACAAATCTATCCAAGTTGTCAAACAAAGCAAATCATCACAAAATTATCCTTTAACATCATGTCACCTAGACACATCATTTTAAATCACAACATCCCACTTTGGGTTCCTAAAGTGTTACCTTGATCTCATAATGAAAAAAATAAATTTAGTATATCCCTAAAATTCTCTCCCAAACTAAACATATGAAAATCTTACAGATGTCCAAATTCAGAGTCTGCTCTGAGATTGCAGATAATCTGTGAACTGTGAGTCTGTGTAATATTAAAACATAAGCTACAGACTTTCTATTCATGTGGGCACACAGTGGAAATTTCCTTTCTGAACGAGATATCAGAAAAGCAGCAAGAAAAGATCAGAGCAAAGCAATCTGAAAAGCAGTGGAGGTACACCAAGCCCTGAATCTCCATACACAACATTTGGGGCTGACAATAGATGATCTGAGCTCCAGCCACCTTAAGGGTCTTTTCAGTGTAGCTCTCTACATCCCATATCACCTGTCAGGAGTGGGACCACTCTACACCCAGCATTTACTGACTCATGCAGATCCATTCTCCTCCCACTGATGTTTCGGATGTCTGTCCCATTGTTTGCACTTCACTTTTCCAGATTTGTACAATGGTCTCTCACAACTAACTTAGAGAGAACCAGACTCTTCCTTGGCATTTCTGATTTCCAGAAACATTGACATAAACTCCCATGACATATAACTCTTGTAAGTGCCCTGTGTGCAAAGCAAAACAATGAAGATAAAACTGAGTTCCATCTCCAACTCCATCTTGACAGTTAGCCTTGACCTCCCATGAGTGCCTAAGCACCTGCTGTGGAACTCTCTGTCCAGTCATTTTCCATTAAAATAAATTTGCATTTTTACAGCCTTGAGCCTTGCACAGATGATGGGTACCCTCAGGACACCAATCCCATTTTCCAGTTTTCAGGCTATTGTCTCTTGATATAGAATTCTTGAGATTTTTCTTCTCTTACTGGAGATGAGCATGTTTTCAGATCAATCATCTCAAAGGTGTTGAGAGTTATTTTAAAAGCAGAATGTTTGGAATGACTTTAAGTTACTAAGCCAAAAAGGAAAATTCAAGAAAGTATATAGTACTTCAAATAGATAAGACATATATATACAGAGTCTGTCCTCTGTTTCATCTTTCATTTTTCTAATCAATTTAATCCTAACTTCTACTCTGTCCACTCTTGTTAATTGATCCACAGGCTTCTCCCCAGGAAGTTGCATATTTTCCCAAAATTCTGTTTTACTTTCGGTTTATTCAGTGTAAATCAGGCTAGAGCAGTGAGCAGTAAATCAAACCGTCTAAATGCTTTGCCATCTAGAAACATCCTGCCTTGAACAAATTAGTTCACTGCATTTGAATTCCCATTCCTCAGTGTTTTAGGACATTGTAAAAACAGATTCTTTTCCAGCAGATTTTTTCCAAAAGATAACATGAAATGTTCTCCCATCCATTTAAAAGAGAACTCCTGTTCCCTGCTGAAGCCTTGTAAACAGTGTTTCCTCTCAACATCTCTGTCTAAATTCTGATTTTCAAACTCTCTCCAGAACAACCCAGTAATTTGTCCTTACAGCACTCTCTGACTTGCATAGCATACAGCTCCACCACTTTTATGTTCTTACCCTAAAATAGGCCTACTAAATATATAGCCTGTTACCCACAACAACCCCATTTTAAATATATATATATATATATATATATATATATATATATATATATAGTTTGTTTTAGTTTTTGCTGTTGCTGTGACTGAATACTAGAGAATAATTAAAACAAAAGAGGAAGTATTTCATTCGGTGCATAATTGAGATATTGCAGTCCATCATATGATAAAAGGGCACAGCATGTTCATAGTTAATCTTATGCAATTTACCTACCAATAGGCAGATTATAATTTTAGTCATTATTAAATGTTCTATCATGGCTACTCAAATATCTTTTATGCAAGGCGATCTTATCTCTTCTGAATATATGCCCAATGTTGGGACTAGTGAGTCCTACAGTGATTATATTTTTAGATTTCTGAGGAAACTCCATAGTATTTTCCAATGTACTGATGTACATTTTAGCCAATCATATATGCAAGTTTCTCTGACCTTCTCAAGAGCATTTGTTTTTTCATTTTGAGGTATCCATTCCAGCAGGTGTATGAAGATATATGCTTGAGTTTTTCATTGAGTTTTCATAATGATTAATGAGATCAGCCTTTCCAAATATTTTCTGGATATTTGGATGCTAGTTTTGAGAAGTATTGTCACAGAGTCGATTTCTAGTAGATTTACTTGTGATGATGTTCAACTTTTTGAGTTCCTCATATATTCTGCATATTAATTCTTTACTGAGTACAAACATGTACTATTTTTCCACAGGTTGTTTTAGAATTGTTGTTAGTTTCTTTGTTTTATAAACCATCTTTATTTAATAAAAGATAACATCTTATACTACTTATTATGCATGTGATGATGACTCTATGTTGTGCTTTTATTAAGAAAATTTAAAGTACTTTAGAGTAACCAGCTTCTTCTCTTCATTTTTGTTTTTTTGTTTGTTTGTTTGTTTTGTTTTGTTTTGTTTTGTTTTGATTCGAGACAGGGTTTCCTGTATAGCTCTGGCTGTCCTGTAACTCACTTTATAGACCAGGCTGGTCTCAAACTCAGAAATCCATCTGCCTCTGCCTCCCAAGTGCTGGGATTAAAGGCATGTGCCACCACACCCGACAGAGTGATCAGCTTATTTTGATTAATAAATTTAAATTTAAAATATTTTGTGACATATAAAAATGTTGTATCATATCAGCATAGAAGTAATTAAATATGCTAACTAGCTATCTTGAGTTTTGAGGCTCAACTTATTTTTGCTGTAGTTTGCAATTCATTAGTTCCTATCTAGATATTTTTTATGCGTTTGTTTTCCTTGAATTATATGTCAGTTTAACAGGTGTGTACCTGGTACCCACTACAGTCAGAAGATGATGTTAGATATCCTGGAAGTGGAGATATGAATGATTTTCAGCTTCTTTGTTGGTTCCGAGCTACAAACCTGGTTTCTTCCATAAGAATGAGTGTTCTTACTAACTGAGCCATCTTTCTAGCCACTAAATTTTCTCTCTGTCTCTCTCTCTGTCTGTCTCTGTCTCTCTCCTTTATAAAAACTGTTATATCAAATACCTTAAACAACAGCATTGGATATCACTAGTATCAGTTTATATAAAATATTTTAACATTCAGGTACCATAATACTCCAGTGGTAAAAAGAGTAGTAATAAATACAATATTAACAGAAAACATACACTATTTTAAGTGACAAAAGGCTGAATAAGTTAGTGATTGACACAGTTACCATATAGCACATTGACCCTGTGACATGAATCAGCGTGTGAAGACACTGCTCGATGCCCTGGCTTCTGCCTGAGTAAGCACAACCAGTCAGAAGTAGGCAGAAGAATTCTGTTAGTACCACTGCTGACTTAATTTGTACAGTGAAATAGCTTTGGGGGTCACTGAAAATTCTAGTTTAATGAGGGAGGCTATCTCTCTTGTGACATATTTTTTTTCCTTCCCAGAGAAGTTAAAGTTTTTACGAATTTTAGAAAGTCTTAAGGGTAATTCCTAAACTGACTGATGGCTTTGGACCTTGACCACGGTGACAAGACATATATGGATTTCCTCCCATGCTTCATACTTCTCGGCCAAAATAACTATGTAATTATTTTGTAATTATAAGGCAATCATTTGCTGGCAACTACAAGTTTTTCATTTTTATGGTAATTCCAAGCATAACCATATAATTTTCAAGAAAAGAAATAGCTGTGCAATTACTCTGTATTAACACAGTAATTACCAAATATGTCCAGGCCCATTTGTGTCTTATGAAATAGAGACTCATACACCTGCACACTGCAAATTACACAGTGGCTCTGTGTGCTTTCTTCATGTGGTCAATCATAAGACAAAAGGCAGCAGATTGGTTTTTGTTTTATCATATCACTGTAGTGAGTTAGCAGTTAAATAAAGCATTTTGTCACAATGGCTTCCCTGTGATTACATGGGAACTGCTCCTTCGTACAAAGGGAACATTGATTTTATAACTGTAAGATGGGGTTGTTCAGTGGATAGAACAGAGGTTTGACTTTCAGATAAGTATGTATTGGAATTTCCTTTGCTTTGTTTTCTAACATAAGGACTTGAATGGATGTTTTTCATCACCTGCAGAATATGAATTAGTAAATTCAACAAATGTTGTTAGGACTATAAAGATAACATGTATATGTTATATATTACATTATATATTATTATATGATATGTTTATTGAATCAACAATTCATTTTGTAAGTATCTTGGATATGTATATATCCCAGTCATGTAGTGAGCTATATCCTAGAGTCATATGCTGCTTGGGGTCACAAACTGTAGGAGTTCAGAGAGTCAGCAATTTGAGAAGTGTATGTGAACGTGGTTAGAATTAGGTGACAGCCTTTGTGTTGCTTTTAACATGACATTTTCCTTTTGCATTCTCCCATAGCAGAGAAAAGAGACACAAGCAAGCTTTCCTGTACTCTTCCTTTTATATGCACTCCTATATCATATCAATCATTAAGTCCATCCTCATGATTTAATTACCTTCTATGCAGTTGCCATCAAATTGGGTATTAGGTTTCTGTAGGGGAAATTTGGGAGGAAAAGCACTCACCTCAGAGTGAGGCAGTAGAAAACATGTGATGAAGAAAGCAAGTACAACTCCTGGCCCCATAGTACCACACAGGTCCTGCAACTGAAGAATCAAGCTGTATCAACAAAGTTACAATTTTAACTCTATGAAGAACATTGAAGGGTGGAACACATGCAGAGAAACCATAGTGAAGGTAACTTGTACCCAGAAAGAGTGGAAAGCAGTCACAGAAACAATTACAGTCATCATCACAACACCTTTATTTGTAAGGGACAAAAATAGCAACTGAACAGGTGTGCTGCAGTAGATGAAAGTGGAAAATAAATGTGGTGACTATATACCGTTCAGCAGTAAGTACAGTTCATTAAAAATTGGCATAATCCATTTTATACAGGTAACTTTTTGAGTTACTCTCCAAGGAGTGGAACTCAATGGGAAGCCCATCTCTAAAGGTCATATAGTATATATGCTTACACTGTGTACTGTTTTTGAAATGACAGATTTTTTTTTAATTGTAAGAGCCAGAGAAACAGGGATTTTCCAATTCCAGTGTAATTCTGTATCATAGCAATGTCAGAAACTACATCTGTAAATTCTCATTAAAACAACTGCCTGAATATCAGCTAAACATGGATGACAGCCATAAACATGTGTTTGTGGACTGGGTAAGAAACAGGAGGCCTCAACCATGCACAAAGAACTACAGACAACTAAAGAATGATGAGAGTGAGAGAAATCATCTTCCTCCCACAAAGGATCAAGTAATTAGCCACTGCTAATTGTCAGCCCTGGAAACAAGTGACATTATACTGACTGAACCCTTCCTGTTTATGTATGCAGGAATATGTGCACATGTAACAATGTGTAAAAGTCAGAGCATGGATTTGAAACAGAGAAAAGGACCCCATCTTGGCAGGGTTTGAAATGAGGAAAGGGAAGAGAAAATGGTGCAATTATAATCTCCTAAAGAATTTATTTTTAAAATTGAGAGTTTCACGGCTGTCATAGGTAGGATGGGCTTTTCTGTGATAGCACCATAACAAGGCAGAGAAAGGTTGGAAGGAAGAGGGGGTAGACACATAGGACTCAGTTCTCTAAGATCTATTTAAGGGGCAAGCAACAGAGAGTTTGAGCATGTTCCAGAGAGTATAGATAACATAAATTAGACTTGTTTTATTAATTTATTTTTTCTTTTCCTATTTTTAAAAATTTTTTACTTTACTGTTTTTGGGTGTGGTCTTCAGGTTTGGGGATCAGACAGAAAAATAGTGGGGGAATGAGTGTGATAGTGTGCATGATGTGAAATCTCAAAGAATCAATAAAAAATACCAATTTTAAAAAGTTCACATTGATGATCTGTGTTACGTAGGAGAACTGCAGAGACGGCCTTGCTTTGTTCTTAGATGTGCTGATGTTCATCACTCACCCACATGTCATCCCTGAATAAATTCCATCTCACTCTCCAAGTTTCAGACTTGGACATGAGTACCACACCAAACACCTACACCATTCTAATAACTATGGAAATGTTATAGACCAATAGAGAAGGATTCCTTTAATGTAACATTAAAGAAATCATAATCTTTTAGTGGCTAGAAACTAAATGTCTAATACTGTCAGAAACAGACAGTAATTCCCAGCATTATATGATGGCCAGATCAATATCCAATGAAATATTATAGTTTAAACTATTAAGCTTACTTCTGGGGCATTATAGAAAATTAGGCCTTTAAGAGTTTAGAAAAATATTTATACAGTATGCTTCCTAGTATATGACAACGGATATCAAATGAAGAAAATGAGATTACTAAAAAGATTGTAGATATTTATTTTTAAATGACCTATTTTGCTTTTATCTGAGATATCAAGAGTATTTTTCCAGAGCTTGGAGAATGGAGTCTCTCATAATTTATTGAAATTCACTTAGTGCCTGTCAGCTATCACAATTTATTGAAGCATTGTCCAGACAAGCCAGAATATAAAAATAGGACACACTGTAATCTATTACAGAATAAACCAATAAAAGAGCTTCAATTAGACAAAAAATGAAATTGTTTTATGAATATAAAATTAAAAGTATGTCCTATTCTTCATAGTATCTTAATCTGAGATAACCTGAAATTTTAAACAGAATGAATAGAAGAAATTCTTCAAGCTAGTATGTAATTTAAAGTTTTATTATCACTTAAATAAGTCTACAGGGATAATTTTCCTTTCAAATTAAATGATAGATAGCAAATATGAATACTTCCTGAAAAGAGGATTATTGGAAAATGTTGCTATTCCCTTGTACCCATAACTATTAGGTGATTTTGTGAACCAAAATAGTTGAAAGGGTGAATCTGTCTTTTCAGGAATCTTCAGCAGCTCAGTGATGCTATCACAAACACATTCTAATGTCTGAAGTATCTGGTCAGTTATAAATCAGAAAGAAAAACTTAACTGGCTAGCAAAATTAACTCATTCAAAAACTAAAAGCAAGCCACGTGTTTGTAATTTCCTCAACAGACAACTGAAGGCAGGATCTTAGGACTTTGCTACTAGTGGGGCCCTATCTCACAAGGGATTTTCAGCCCAAAGAAAATTTGGTTATCTGAATTTTCTTTCCTTCACACATATCCTTTGCCCTAGATTTGGTAGAATGAGCCACACATTTCATAGAAGAACATGAAGCACTGAAGAAAACACAGAGAAAATTCTGAACTGTCATAATAATTAACATCAGTGTTATAGAAGTAAGACATGAATATATGTATAGTGCATTTGTTTTTCCCTTCACCTTTATTTTTATGACATTTCCAGTATTAAGTTCATGAAATGTGAAAAAAAATTGCATGAGACTTCTTTACAAACCGTATTGTATCATACCAAATAAACTGATTTACTGAATAAAATATCTGCCCCTATATTATTAAATGCAAGGTGCTTTATATCACCTTGGGTCTGGATATGATGGGCCATTCTTAACTTTGCACTAGACACTACTTTAGAACAGAGTCAATTAACTTCAATACGTCAAAATGTCCATCTGTGACTGACGCGTGTTAAAACTTTAAAACAAAAGTCAGAGAAACACACTTCACAGGAAATAGTCTATTTATCACAGGCTTTCATCTCAAGGTGTCTCCCAGACAACAATGTACTTCCTCATAAACATGCCATGTCCAGATATACCTATTTCTGACTAAAGAGACCCAGTGCTCTTATAACCCTCTGGTATGTCCCCTGCTGCTCAGGTCAGCTGTACAGCAGGCCTTTTGTTATTCTCAGAACTCAGCAGGAGTATGGTTCAGCTTGACCTCATGTCCTTTCTTCCTTCCTTCCCAGTTCATGAATAGAGACTTAATCATACCTGTACAGCTAAACTGCAAGAACATTTGCATTTTATGAATCAGGCTGCAAACAGCTTAACAATATATCCAGAGGCTGAACACTGGTGTGTATACTGCTCTATCCTTCTGGGGCTCATGGCTTTTCTACTATCATAATTGGAGATTTCTAAGAATAGATAAAGAGCCTGATGAACACTGTGAAGTGTGAATTTTTGGAGACATGGCTGCAACAATATAGTTATTTCTTGTCATAAACAGTTATGTAGAACCAAATATATTTGATAAATGTAAACCTTCTTTACATGATTGGATCCTATACTTAGTAGAGAAAAACGTTGTTTAAAATGTAGATTATTTTCTGATCTGAGAGAACATATTATTCTCTTTGTGTTCCTGTACTATGGTGCTCCTGCTTGAGGGCTCTACAGTGGGAATGCAGGAGCAGAAGCAGGTGGAAGAATAATAGAGAAGTGGAAAAGAATGTTGACAAATGCGACAGATCCATTAAGTTGTCTTAATTAAATGTAGTATATGAAATGAGACTTGTCTACCATTTTCTTCTCAAGTGAAATTAGAGGGAGATTTCATAGTGTTATTGTTACTTTTTGCCTTTAGAATTACTCTCATTTGAAACTTTAATTTAGAAAATACATAAACAAGTATTTAAACTTCTTATTGCTGTTACTAATTATTAGCAATAGTTTCCCATTCTCTAAGTTTAGGTAGATATGAACTCTTATTTTTTTGGTTCAGAAGACAGTGAATGTTTTTGTATTAGCAGTATAAAGGGTAGGTTAATTAGTGGGTTCATACAAGCACTGTGCATCCTAAACCTCACAGAAAAATTATATCAGGGTCAAGTTACAGGTTACTCTGAGCTCTGAACAAATGTTCCATGGGCTTCTGCCTCATCCCACTCTTGGCTCACATTTGCCTCCTACCAGTATGAATAATGGGCACATTTGTTTTGTCCTATTGAATACACAGAGTATTTTGGAAACTGCAGGTTAGTTTGCTGTGTGAGCCTGAACTCCCCTACCTCAACCCCTATTAGTTCATAAGGAGATATTCAGGCATATTTTTTCTAGTTCACATAAGCATGAACTTTAATGCCAGAGATACACCATATACCTCTTTATATGTCATGATGCTTTGGAGGGTCATAAGCCATTCTATTATCTGAGTTTACTTTGCCTTCAAATACACATTTTTGCTCCATTGGGAGCAATATCACATCTACTACGGACATGTGGTTTTGAGTGTTCCTATTAGAATAATTCTACATAAAATCAGAAAAGATAAGAAAGTGATATTATATATCTTAAGCAGTATAACAGCACAATTCTGTGAAAATATATTCTCAAAATTGTATTATGTGTGTTTATGCACAATCTTAATATTGCTATTGTTTAGCATGTGGCTACTTTCATTTTTGAGAAATTTATTCTTGTTACTTTTATGACTGCTAATGGTAAATGAACTTTCCTAAAAAAGAGGTGCTACACATAATATGAAAACATTGCAAGGGGAAAATATAGGCATCATTCTGAAAGGACAAGGCTAATTCCATGATAGCCTTCAAATTGGCAGCTAAGGAGACTAGGCCTAAATCTCCGTTTTCAAGAACTGGGAACTACCAGAGAAGTCCTGTTGGTATCAGGATTAGCTGCGAACCCAGTGACACACCTAGGTGATAGAGAACCCCACATCTGCAGCCATGGCAACCGATACACATTCCCAGAATCCACTTGGCTCACCTCCAACCTTTACCTGCAAGTGGCTATGTCACTATCCAAATAAAAGTCAGACCCCTCTGACCTCCCATCCTCTCTTCTCCCCCTTTCTTCACTGCAACCTTTGCCCTTTTCTCCCATGATAAACCTCTGCCATGTGGAACTGCTTTGGCCTGGTGTGGTCTGTCTGGACTGAAGCTGTGCTTCTAACAGAAGTCCAGAACTCAGAAGCTGCCCCACCACCTGGCCTGAAGCAAGGACAATGGGTCAGCAGCAGTTTATAGAATTCCATAGCAAGTTTCTAGCTTCACACTCCAATAATTGAATGTCCATAGAGATGGACCCAACATATTAACATAGAGGTGACCTACCCCAGAATTCCTTAATGTGCTTTAAATCAAGCCTGCAAGCTCAATTGGTTGTCTCTCTAGCCTGGTAATGGGAGATCTCAACATGCTGGACTTCTGCAGAGTAAATATCTTTTTGCATTTACATACTATTTGAGTCCAGGGTATAATTCTTCAGTGAATCACAGACCCTTACAATTTAAATGCCATTCAGGGTCAGAGCATTTATTCTCCAGTTACCAACAGATCTATAGCTGTCTTCCAAGCAGTGCACAAGAAGTTGAAACAAATCTAGCAGTCTAACTCTTTTTTACCTTGTAGACTGTTTCCCACACCTGCCATTGGTCAGTTTAATTAAATTCAGACAGGAAAAGATTCTTTGCCTCACTGACTGGATACCATGGAGAGCAGGCCTGGAACATGAGTTGGGATTGGACAACAAGCATTCTAGCACATCACAAGCACACACAATGCTTTCTCCAATTCTACAGACAGAAAGCAGGGCTAATACATTTACTCTGGGTTTCTTGCCATCTGAAATCATCTGTTTTCCACATTTTAATAGTCCTAGATATCAAAATATATAATTTAGCCTTTATAGGAAGATTTGGCAATCCTATCCATATAATTATTATTCACTTTCTAATATCAATGTTAATTACTTAGAGACATTACTTCATATTCTAAGTTCATTCATAATGGCTCTCTCAGGACTATCAAAATCTGTGTGCATGCGAACTATTCAACAATGTTCCTAACCATGAAATGTAGTCCATCTATCTGTAGAGATGATTGGTGAAGGTCAGGCCTCATCTGACTAGATAACATGTAAAAAAATACTTTCCTTGAATATGCGCTTTGCAAACTTTCTCTTTTTTTTTTTTTTGTTCACTTTTTAGCAATTGATTATTGCCCTGCTTGCAATCATGCTTTGAAACGAGTGGCTGTGTGCTATGGAGCCCAGCTGAGCTAGAGCAGGAAAAGATGCTCATTGAAGATTCTGGGCTGCCATTGCTTTCCACTGCTTTAATAATACACTCTCCAATCCAGAGCTGGCAAAGAAGATCACCGAAGAAAGTAGAGAACAGATCCATTCTGAAAGAGTCAGTGTAAAGGGAATAAAGCAACTTACAATTGCTGCTAAAAGAGATGAAATTAACATGGGCACTATAGATTTTATTTATTTTTGTTCTGTTTTCTTTTGCAGACAGGCTCTCTCTCACTATGCAGCCAGCCATTCACCTTCCTCACCAGGCATGCCTTTGATTCCCAGAAATCTGTCTTTGCTTCTATAGACAGGAATTAAAGGAATGCATCACCATTTTCAGAAGTGGATTTTAAAAGGTGTTTTGCCTATGGTAGTGCAATGGTTCATTGTTCACTGAAAAATGATGCCCCAAACTCAAATAGTATGTAAAAGTAAAGAGCATTCATTTTATTCTGAAGAAGTCAGCATGTGGTGGGATGAGGGTTCTCTCCTTCCAAGATGAAGACAACCAAGTGAGCTCTTGTAGGTTGATTTAAAACACATTGGGGCTGGGCAATGGTGGCATATGCCTGTAACCCCAGCACTTGGGAGGCAAAGGCAGGTGGATTTCTGAGTTTGAGGCCAGCCTGGTCAACAAAGTGAGTTCCAGGATAGCCAGGGCTACACAGAGAAACCCTGTCTCAAAAAAAAAACCAAATAAATAAACAAACAAAAAAAAAAAAACCAAATAAATAAATAAATAAACACACACACATTGGGGGAATTCCAGGGTAGGTGTCCTTTACCCTGATCCATCTCTCTGGACATTCCAGAAACATTACCAAGGGATGAGAACTATTGCTGACTCAGTGCCAGGTAGCAGGCAGCTTTCTGATGGCAATTTCTGACCAGCTGCCTGAAGCCTGGAGTTTTTATTGGCCCAGTTCTTACCCTAAGTCTCCTGCTTGCCAATTTAAAGTGTGTCATCGAATCAGCCTGTCTCAGTAGAAGATAGTTAAAAAAATTTTAAAGGGTGTGTTGAGAACACTCCTCCATTGCTGGTGGGATTGCAAGCATAACCACTCTGGAAGTCAGTCTGGAGGTTCTTCAGAAAATTAGACATAGTACTACCGGAGAATCCAGCAATATCTCTCCTGGGCATATACCCAGAAGATGTTCCTACTGGTAATAAGGACACATGCTTTACTATGTTCATAGCAGCCTTATTTATAATAGCCAGAAGCTGGAAAGAACCCAGATGTCCCTCAACAGAGGAATGGATACATAAAATATGGTACATTTACACAATGGAGTACTACTCAGCTATTAAAAACAATGAATTTATGAAATTCTCATCCAAAAGGATGGATCTGGAGGATATTATCGTGAGTGAGGTAACCCAATCACAAAAGAACTCACATGATATGCACTCACTGATAAGTGGATATTAGCCCAGAAACTTAGAATACCCAAGATATAATTTGCAAAACACATGAAACTCAAGAAGATGGAAGACCAAAGTATGGATATTTCATCCCTCCTTAGAATGGGGAACAAAATACCCATGGAAGGAGTTACAAAGACAAAGCTTGGAGCGAGCTGAGATAGAAGGAAGGACCATCCAGAGACTGCCCCACCTGGGGATCCATCCCATAATCAGCCACCAAACGAGACACTATTGCATATGTCAGCAAGATTTTGTTGACATGATCTTTTATAACTATTTCAAGTGAGGCTATGCCAGTGCCTGGCAAATACAGAAGGGGATGCTCATAGTCATCTATAGGATGGAACATAGGGCCCCCAATGGAGGACCTAGAGAAATTGCCCAAGGAGCTGAGGAGGTCTACAAACTTTAAGTGGAACAACAATATGAAATAACCAGTACCTCCAGAGCTCGTGTCTCTAACTGCATATGTAGCAGAAGATGGCCTAGTCAGCCATCATTGGGAGGAGAGGCCCTTGGTCTTTCAAAAATTATATGCCCCAGTTCAGGGCAATGCCAGGGCCAGGAAGTGGGAGTGGGTGGGCTGGGAAGCAGGGTTGGGGGAGGGCATAGGGGACTTTCAGGATAGCATTTGAAATGTAAATGAAGAAAATATCAAATAAAAATAATTGTTAAAAAACAGGGGCATTGTGTTGATGTATTCCACTTAGAAGTAGGAATAGGTGTGGTGGGGTGAAAGCCAAGTATGACAACTACATTTGCATGTCCAGGACACACATATTGGAAGGAGAGAAACAAAAAGATCTTCCTCAAGCTTTTCTCTGATCTCCACATGTGCATATGCACACACACACAAACAAACTTGCACATAAGACATGCACACAGATACACATAGAGTTACACTCATATATGCACACACATAAAATAAATGTAACTTAGAAAACTGTTAGGAAAATTCTATGTAGGACTCCAATTAATTTCTCTCAAAGGCTCATAGTTTTGACTGCACAAGCAAATTGCAAACCCTTTATTCCTAAAGTGGCTCTGCTCTCTTTTCCCTGTTGGTTTAAAGACCTATGCTGTCTGTTTACAAACTCCAGAAAATGTCTATCCCAATACAATTCAGTGAACATTTCACCATAATCAACTTTAAAAATGTTTTACAGAGTCAGATACAGAAATACCATCTTTTAACTTTAACTATTCAACAGGATGAAACCTTGGGTCAAAAGGTCAAGGCTTGTTTGGGTCACATTCTGACATCTTATCTCAAACATCTTAGAAAGTAAAAATATAGCTGAGGATGCTGTATATTTGATCAAAGTGTGAACACTGAGATTTTCTTGTTGTTGTTATATACTGGAAAAGGCTGTGTTTAGTTTTATTATGGCTCAGCCTCAGCACATACCTTTATTCCAAGAGCCTTCTGTTTGGGTATTGTAAACAGGATAAATAAAGTCAACAATAGGTTAAGAGGAAGAGCATACAGTTGACTGGAAGTAAACATAGGATTATTAAGAAAAAAAAAACAGAGTAAGACAGAAGGATGGATGGATAGAGAGATAAACAGAAAGTAGAATGGAGGGAAATTCAGTTTGAAGGAAGTTTTTGTTTTGTTTTGTTTTGTTTTGTTTTGAGAGGGAGTGAGAGAGGGACATGCTTGGTGGGATTTCAGCCAAGAAGAAAAGTCAAATGGGTGATTCCTCTGCCAGTCTCTGCTAACAGGCTTTCACCCCAGCATCTGACTCCTAAGTCTTCATTGGTAAAATTGAACCATTGTGTTTAAAAAAAAAAAAAAAAAAAACTCAGCTGGAAGTGTAAATGAATGGTAGAGAACTTGCTTAGCACATAGGAGTCCTGATTCAATCCCTAATATGACAAGAAAAAAAAAGGATTTCTATTTTCCTGTATAGAATCTGAGTAAGAAAAAGAATCTATACATAGGTCTACATTCTTTGCAGACATATTTAGGAAACTGTCACTCTTGACAGTGAGCATTTAGTTACTATCAATGGAAATTACCTTTGAGGCACACTGGTAGCTGGATCCTATTTGTTTCATTAGGGAGCTTCTGTGATCACCGCTTCTAACTTTGAAGTACTTTGGTTGGACCTGACACAATGGACTGACTCTGCAGCTTTCATTTGTAGAGGCTGGTATTTCCTCAGTAATGGCCACTGGTATGCTGTACAAAGAAAACCTCTCTATCCTGCCTATAGGAAGGAATTCCATAAAAAGAGACAATGAGTCTATCATTAGGAGGAGGATGCTGGGAATTGAACCATTTTGGCTTTCGTGGCCAATTTGAGATACTTAAAAAAAAAAAAAAAAAAAAAAAAAAAAACAAAAAACCAAAGAAAGCATAGCTAAAATCTATAGAACGTGCAATTTTATAGTGCTGGATACTGGAAATCTAAAGTCAAAGCAATACTTGGTTGCTTTTACTTAACCATAACCCTATGGCAAGATGTTTTCTGGTTCACAGATAGTTTCATTTCTTGAGGTTTCTCATAGCAGAGGAAGTAAGGGAGACATATTATGACTGTAGCATCCAGTTCCTTCCATGTCTTGCACCTTTTGCAGCTTTTCCATGACAGTGAATTTCAGGACTTCCTACTGTATCTTTTGAACTCATCTCTAGATCTGTTCTAAGGACCCTAGCATAAGTTTATATCTTCTCCAGTTGCACAAAAAAAAAAAAAAAATCTCTGGCAAAGAGATAGAACTCACACCACATAAACATACATAGACTCAAACATTTAGGAGAGGTAATATATTCACCTAGCGACCCAAAGCAAAAAGTCAGTCTTAAAGGAGAGAAGTCATAAGCATTATTTGTTTCCTAATGTGGTTAGGAAAAGATAGAGTCAGGAGAGAAACAGAAAAATGACTTAAATCTAAAAGCAAGCTCCCAGTTTAAGGCTGACTGATGTGTTTTCACCACAGGGGCTTCCCAGTACATTTCACGTTGTACTCTATCAGTGGCTAGCCAGGAGGATGACAGATAAAGGACAGAAAATAACATTAGTGCTCTGACCCCCCACTTGGTCTCAAATTGCTAGTACTGAAGACAGAGCTGGTTGAAGCTTTTAAAAGCATCTGCTCACCAAGTCTTTTGACCAGCTTCTGTATATACCCAGTTCCCACCAGCAGATCTTTCTCTTTTGCACCCACTTCTAAAATAAAGTCCTTTGTATCACTGCAGCTGCTACTTTGGTTTTGTGCCCACTCAGAGAGAAAGATTTTGTCAATTCTGCCCTGAACACAGCTTTATTTGACACCTTAATCCTAGCAAATCTTACCTCCAATTGATGTCTGATTTCTATTTTATTAAATCAAAGCTTGCATATGGCTGTATGCTTCAGAAGGGAGTTCACCACTTCCATCCAAATGTAATATAGGCTTTAATTACAGGAAGCCCTGTCTGTGTATAACAGACATCTTAAGCTCAAGGGAATCCCTGACTACCTCTTATTCCTTGTCAGAGTTCAGATAAATGAAGCCTTGCTAGCTCCTGACTACCTTTTAGATTTGGAAGGAAATTTTAAAATATTAACTCTTCTTGTGATGGAAGCCACTTGCCTTTAGATTGTTACCACATTTGTCTTGGATGATGTGCAATTCTGGGAAGAATCCTTACTTTTAGGAGATCTGGGTTCATATTGCAGTTTCATTGTTTATCAGCTATAAAAACACTCCATCTTCCTCACCTATAAAATGAACATAAAACAAGCCAGTCTTGTCTATGGAAAAAGGGTGTTTTGAAGAGGGAATAAATGTAAACTTAAATAAGAACATTGTATATTAAATGTGTAGAGGAAATTTATGCTAACTACTAAAATAGAAGGTGTTGAAGCAGGTGTTAATTTCAAAATCCTTGGAGAAATTATATTCTCTGAGGTGTGCAGGGGGTTAAAGAGCTTATTATGTCTTTCATATATTTTAAAATCTTAACATTTTCGTTTTTTTATGTTTGTTGCTTGCTTTGTTTGTTTACCTTTGTTTTTTTCAGTGAAAGAAAAAAATTACTTTTCTGTTTACATAAGAAAGTAGTAAAACTATTCCCCATAGATTGAAAGTCTCATTGGATATGGTTTGTAAAATACAGGGAGAAACTTGAGTTTGACCTTCTCTCTTCTTTAAAACTGTCTACTGCTTTTCTGATAATTGTCACCAAATGCCAGAAACAACCAAAGTAGAAAGGGCTATTCTGACTCATGATTTCAGAGGACTTAAATCTATCATGGTGGGGAATGGCCAGTGGTGTGCTAGATGGGAGAGCTTCTCACAGGGTGACTGGACATAAAACAAAGTTAGTGACTGGAAGGATCCAGAGATAATATACCCTCCAAGCATGGCGCCAGTGACATACTTCCTCCATTTCGATTCTGGCTTCTAAAAGATCTACAGCTTCCCAGTAATGCTATCAGCTGGGGACAAAGGATTCAGAATATAAGGTGTAAAAGTTAGGCCTGGTTCTGCTTCCCAGTCCCATGTTCCCAGAAATAAGACTAAAACTCAAAATATACTTTCACATACTTTGGCCATATAGCTAGCCTCTAATTCTGACTAAATCATAACTAAAGATAAGCCATATATTTTAACCTACATTCTGGCACACAACTGTTACCTATGCTCAGGCACTATGTCTCTGTCTTGTCACATTTTCCTGGGCAGATCTCCTATCTGCCTCTACCCCAGAATTCTTTCTTCTCCCAGATGTTTCATCTCCCATTTCCTGCATAAGCCATAGGCCCTGGGCCTTTTGCTTGACAAGTGATGCATCCATACAATACATAAGATATTCTCGATATAATAAGCCTGTGACATGGCTGCCACAGTATATGTCTGAGAAGGGTACATCTAAATTATAGCAGCAATGTCTCTATTCTATTCTAAAATACTTAATGTCTCTGCATTCACTATTTCACCTCCAAAGTATCAATAACATCTATGTTGTTTTGTTGTGAGGATTGAATATAACTTGTATGTCTAATGATATTGCTGTCACTTTGTCAGACTGGAATGCCATGGGGTATATACGAAGTCATTTTTTCAATAGCCATTCCTATTTCTACAAAATCAACAGGGTTCCCCTTACATAATTGTTCTCTAGGGGTACCTACTGCTTTTGTGCTGATATCTAAGGCATAATATTTATTTGTAATTTCTACTCTGCTCTCAGTTTGTTATATATTTTCACCATGGTAAGGCTCTCATAGTTTCTATCTTTTCTTGACTATTGTGATATCTTGTTTTTCTTTCTCTTTGTTATTCTTCTTCATCCACAAATTTTGTTTTAAAGCAGAGACCTGAACACACCACTTATTTTGGGGGTGGGGTGGGGTGTTAGGGGAAGCAGAACATGGGATGAACTGATTAATACTCTGGTAGTGAATATCAATACTTAATCAAAAATTACAATAACCCCTTCAAAACAGAAAATCAAGCAGCAGATAACAGACAATAAAATAGATATGTAAGAGGTAGGGCCTGGGGTCTGATTATATCAGGTGACATTTAACTACCTATTCTGTTTCTCCATGAAATCTTCTGCTCTTCTGCACAGTGCAAGAAGAAGAATCAGTCAGTGAAAGGAGAACTGACTGATCTGTCACCACTACATTTTAAGGGTTATAATACCTTTAAAAAGGGTAATATTCTATCCACGTAGGATGGGACTTAGTAAAGAAAAAGTTGGCAAAATGCAGTTTGAATACAAAGGTTAACTTTACTATGTCAAGGTCGAGGTTTTCTTTAGCACAACAGCCTGTACCCAAACTGTACCTATTTGCTAATAGCTCTAACACTTCCATCCTGAATTTGCTATCACCAGTGAGTTATCTTCCATCTAAAGGCTTGCCCTTAGCTGACCTCACTCTTGAATGAAGGTCACCAGTATTATGCAGAACATAAAAACTCAAGCACCAAAGACTGGCCCTTGATGGAGTACTTCTGACTTCTCCCGGTGTTGAATGGGAGTTGTTAAAACAGGTTCAAAGGCAGGATTTTGGATTCACACATCCAGCCACTCTTGATGTTTCAGGCCTTTCTTCTAACCAAGGCCAACAATGCATTTAGATTTGTACATGTTCCTGCTGAGAAAGGACAGTTTCCTCAAATGCACCTACGGCCACTGTGAGACTTTTGAAATACTGCTGAGCCAGTTGTCCAAATGATAGGTTTATTGAGACCATGTTATATAGTCAGCTGCCAGTCCACTTTAAAACTCAATGATGTGTGAGAAATGCAAAAACTGACAATCCTTCATAAAAGCCATTAGCAAACTCTGTTTGGAGGACTTATCAAACATGCTGTAAGTAGACAGGAAAAAAAATAGCACACACACACACACACACACACACTCACACACACACACACACACACACACACTCACACACACACACACACACACACACACACACACACACACACACACTCACATAGTCTTTGTACTGAGGACTTCAATAGGGAAACATACCATTTTGGTAAGTGTGCGGTCTGTGCTACAAGGAAGAGCCTAGGCAGCAATGTGGTAGTAATGTAGCAATGTGATATATATAG
The DNA here is from genome assembly GCA_902729485.2 of Mus minutoides. Lineage (NCBI taxonomy): Eukaryota > Metazoa > Chordata > Mammalia > Rodentia > Muridae > Mus > Mus minutoides. The sequence goes on along the minus strand of CACVCL010015564.1, from coordinate 180,856 downwards.
CTAGCATGGTGGTAAATTACCCCTTATATACAAATATGACTTGAAAGACCTTCAGTGCATAGATGCAATACCTATAAAGTTTCTTTTTTTTTCTCACCAGGAAAATCAGAATAATTGTCTTATTTAATTCTGGCTACCACAAAAGAAAAACCTATAAACATTTGTTTTCTTATGATCCCTGGAGGGAGCAAATTCCTACATTACATTGCTAACAGAGAGATTCTGATTTTTGTAAAGGCTCATTTACTGGTCCTTGAATGTTATGCTCTTTTTGTGTCTTCATATCAGAAAATGAGCTGAGCATGCTTCTAGAATATCATGAACTTATGCATAATCGGGGTAGGGGAGAAAATTGTGGCTGTACTCAGCCTTGCCATTCTCCTGCCTCAGCCTCATCGGTACTTTGGTTATAAGCATGTACCAACAGTTAATCTATGCAATATCTTCCATAATGATATTTTGTGGGGCATTGGGCTATGCATAGACAGGCTGGTCTCCAGTTGAGCTGAGGTCTGAAGCCCGGGAACAGTGATAATTCACCTTCATAACATGGTAGGCATTCCCTTATGCTCCCGGAACTCTAGTTCCTGCCCAAGTTACGCCCCCCNCTCTCCTCTCCTCTCCTCTCCTCTCTTCTTCTCTTCTCTCCTCTCTTCTTTCCCTCTTACTCTCTTTCTCTCTAGCCCCCCTCTCTCTCCCTTCTCTCTTTCCCCCTGAATTTCTATAATAAAGCTCTAAAACTATAGAATGTCTCTGCTCATCAAGGCCCACTGCGCTTGGAGGATGGACAGGCTTTCTCCTAATGAGCCTTTTCTAATCTCCCATTAGAAGGCCTTCCTGTGCTCCAGTCAAGATCTGCTGAACTCACTCTTGAGAACCTCTTCCCCCATCCCTCTCTCCCATAACCCCAGTGGCTTTATAAAAGTAGCTCTGGAAATCCCAGGTAGGGCTGCCTTTTGGCCACCCCCTGAAGAGTGGGTCAGAGGCATAGGTGCCCACCCAGGGCTGAGGGGAAAGTGTATGGCAGCTCTCCCATGCCTGACAGACCAGAGAATAGGTAAAACTCTGGCAGGGTGTGGGTCCCCCCATCTTTCCCCAAGGGACCCCTTTTTCTGTTGCCAAAAATACTTAATTCAATTCTCATAAATTTCAGGGCCTTTAGAGATTGAGATCATTTAAGCCTTTTATAGCTATACTATGTATACCCTAATTTTAATGTCTACAATTAGTTAGCCAAATAAATAAGAGGGTCTTCATTTTATTATCTTAGATGGTAGCCTAGAAGCATAATGTGGCTCGACTAGACTATGTACTGTGTACATCTTTATTTCTAGTTAATTTCTAATATTCCCTCAACTCAGTTATCATCTGTCAAAAGAGGACTTCTGCTGCGTTTGTTTGTTATCCAGTCCGTCACTAGACTTTACTTTTTTACTTTGAAATAACATTGGCATTGCAATTTTCACCACCAGTCACATTGTCCCAGTATCTGAGATGTCCCTATAAATTCCTGGAGTATAGGCATGGATCTCCACTAGCCTCTCTGCTTTTATGGGGTTACTGATAGAGAGTGACCTTTTTAATAAGGTAACAACTGTTATTTCAACCTTACCATTCTCCTGCCTCAGTCTCATCAGTCATCAATCCTTTGGTAATAGGCCTGTGCCAACATGGTTAATCTATGCAACCTCTTTCATAGTGACACCAAAATTAATTCTTGTGACCTGATTACATCTTAAAGCCCTATGTCATAACACTTTGAACTGAGGACTGTTTCAATAATGAATTGGGGTAAGACATTCAGTTTAAAGCAGTAACACTTTCTGCTTCTTCTTTGGCGAATTCTTGTATGTGATTCTCTAAAATCACATTTAAAAATACATAAAACTGGAGGATTGTGTATACATTAGATGATGTATACATCTATAGAAAGAGAGCTTACCATTGGTGTCTTCATGGTTAAATAAATAAACAAACAGAAAATAGGGTGAACTGGAGGCATCATTGGTACCAAATAAACTAAGTTCAGGTGATAAAAAATAAAGAAAGCATAATGTATAAATTTCCATTGCACTACATTTTGGAAATACTTTGTTAGCATTATGACAGAGATTTGGACTGGTGTATTAGTCAGGGTTCTCTAGAGTCACAGAACTCATGGAGTAAAGGAATTTATTGATGACTTACAGTCTGCAGTCCGATTCGCAACAATGTTTCAGTAGTAGCTGTGAATGGAAGTCTAAGGTTCTAGCAGTTACTCAGTCCCACACGGCAAGCAGGCGAAGGAGAGCTAGTCTCCCTTCTTCCAGTGTCCTTATATGATCTCCTGCAGAAGGTGTAGCCCAGATTAAAGCCATCACACCTTTAATCCCAGATGACCTTGATCTCCCTATCTTAATCTTCTGGAATCCATAGCCACTATGCTTCAAGATCTCCATACCAAAATCCAGATCAGAAATTTCTATCTCCAAGCCTCCAGGTTAGGGTCACTGATGAGCCTTCCAAATCTGGATTGTAGTTCATTCCAAATATAGTCAAGTTTACAACCAGGGATAGCCACTACAGACTGGGTATGCTACTTTGATGGTTAATACAGGGGAAAGTTCCAACAATTTCTTGCATCATCTTGTAGCCTATAATCCTTTTTAAAGTTACCTTTAAAAAAAAAACATAACAAACAGAAAATAGTAATAAAGGGTTTCTATGTGATAGATGTGAGAGAGCAGAATTCCTAAGAAATGAAGTGTGGAGATGTTATGTAGGCATTAAAAAATCAACAAATTAGAGAGTTCACTTTTCTTTGGTCCTAGAACTCTGCAGTGCATATATTTAACATTTGCCTCTCCTTCTCATACCAATTTTATTTATTTATAGATATAGCATGCTACTTAGTTTAACCTTGCTTTTAATGTAGCTAGTGAAATATACCATATAATCTTTACAAATTACTGTAAGAAAGTACCCTCAAGAGTTAAAAATTTAAGACCCTCTATAGTAGGCATTAACTTAATAAAAAATTATTTACTATGGGCAATCCAATACCACACATACTACACAAACACAAGTACACAGACATACACACACATACTCAAACACACACATATTTAATCAATGTCAGACAAATAACGAATATTTTACTTATAGAAACAGTTATTGTTTTAAGTAATTTAATCAGTAAAGCAAGATGTGTTTTGTTTCATAAAGAATTAAAATGACTAAATGACATTTCCCCCCAAAAAAGTCTATGTTGATTCATCACATATGTCACTTCTGTAATTTTATCCATAAAAGGAAAAAAATTAAAATCAATTTTATCCCTCAAAGGATATCTGCATTTCAGGACCTTTGGAGACTGTGATCTTTGTGGTTTACCACTGTTTTTAAACCTGAAGACAAGTTACATCCACTGGAATGAGTGCCTGAAGCCAGATGTGCTCCTGACAGGGTTGCCTTTACTGCATCAGCTTCACGCTGGGAGTGCTTCACTGTCATGGTTCTGTGCATCCAGTCCTGATATTTCTTATTTCCTCATTTAGAAAAATCAAGTCACTGGACTAGTCTTAGTTTTAAAAACAGTGCAATATAAAGCCTTTGATGTCTCTTGTCATTACAGCTTGGGCCACTAATTAACTTAATTTTTTAAAATTCTGTTAATAACTCTTCTAAGACACAGTGCTTAGAGAAGCTATTTAAAAAACAAAAATACAAATGGTAGAAATTGGCATGAAGTAGAGGAGAAAGTATGCAGATGTGGAGCATGCCAGACCCAGCACAGGAGGCCCCACCACTGTTAGGATTCGGTTAAATAAATAAGACAAGTAAAGTACAGAAATTGGGTGAATAATTATTCAATTAATAAAATAAATGTAAAAGTGTTGAAAGATATAAATAGTTAACTGTAAGGAAAAATGTTTGAGGACACCATGAATATTTACCAATGGCAAACATATTTACATAGATTTATTTAGTAAATGACCATATTTATTATAGTTATACCTACGTTAAATCATTCTTTGAATTTTTATAAGCAGGTTGAAGTTTCCTAATTGATTTAGTAGAAGGTCCAGAAATGACCACTGCAGACATAATACTGTCTGTTCCTAGCTTTGTCCTTCATCAGGTATAGCAATGTGTCTCTGGAAGATAGAATGTTTAGTCTTTATTGGCGGCAGCTACCATAATAAAAGGCATTTTGTAAAAGCAAATTAATATAGCTGTAGGTTTGATTTTTTTTCAAAACATACGTTTAACATGTTCTTAAATGCTTTAACCTCCCTTCAAGCCCACTATTCACCAGAGGAAGTGGAAAAGAAAGGTTATTAGATTACAGGGAAAGTGGACCTGTTTAGAAATTGTTCTTTGGAGCAAATCCAATCTCCCTTGTCAGGAAATCAACAGTTCAGTTCACAGGAATCAGCAATGGCAGCTCGATCTACTCCCAAACACATCACAAATATACCAGTGACCTAGTTCAGTAGTGTCAGGATAGCAAACAGAAATCAGCAGCTGTGGCATGACCAAGCAGAAGCAGCCAGGCCTCATCTGAATCTGCATGAATCAGTAGAGGTGACCAGGACCAGGAGGGATGCCAGGTGAAGTTTTCTTGTCATGCCTCTCTCAAGAGAGAGAAAACCAGTGAAAACAGGTTAGAACAATGAACAAAGAAGCTTTGCAAAGCTAGCTCTGCAAGCCTCCCATCACTGTCTGTTGAGCCCTATTTATACTCCCTCCAAACATCATGTGCCCTCCCACAGGGCTTGCTTCTATGTGAGTCTGTTTTGACAAAACTCCACAGGAGTCCCTATCAGCTGCCTTCACTCTGCCAATCAGCCTGAGTCTGAGGAAGCAGCAAGAAGCCACCAGAACCTCAGGAGCAGTTCTTTGGCAAGTTTTGTTCTATGGTGTCACCACAGGCAGAGCTCAGCAATGCAATGTAAGGCAAATCAATGCATGAGTGTCATTAGCGAAGAATCCTTTTTCACGCATCCTTTCACATGTTTACTTTAGCAAAATATACTCTCACCTGTGTCTGCTTCAGTGAAACATTCCTTCATGTGTCTTTCTTTAGCAAAGTATCATTTCAACTGTGTCCACTTCAGGAAAACACACTTTCACTTGTCTGCCCCAGCAAAACATCATCTGACACACTGATTTTTCCAAAGAAATCATGTTTCCACTTCATAAAGCACCCATCATAATCCATACATCTAGCCTAAATTTTATATACCATAAATTTTAAAACTTAGAATTAATGATACCTTCTGTACTTCACTTTTATACAAAATTTCCAAATAATATTATCTTTAACCATTTTATAGCTATACTACGAATACTCTAAGTTTAATGTCTTCAGTTAGCCAAATAAATAAGAGAATCTTTCTTTTATCATCCTAGAAAGTATCCTAGAAATATAATGTGGCTGGTCTATATACAGTGTCTCTCCTTGCTTTTATTTCTAGTTATTTCCTAGTATTCCCTCAACTCAGTTATCATCTGTCAAAAGAGAACTTCTGCCTTGTCTGTTTGTTATCCAGTCCATCACTAGCCTCTATGTTTTACTTTAACATAACACTGAGATCACAGTTTTCACTACCAGTCATATTGTCCCCCGCAACTGAGCTGCCCCCATAAATTCATGGAGTGTGGGTATGGAGTGTCATCAGTCTGCCTGCTTTTATGGGATTACCAGATAGCCAGAGTGACCTTTTTAATAAGTAGCCAGTGTTACTTCTGAACCCTCAGGACTTGTTTTTGCTTTGTTTGTTTCTCTGTGTAGCCCTCGATGTTATGGAACTCATTCTGTACATCTCACTGGCCTTCAACCCAGAGATCTGTCTGCCTCTGCCTCCAAATGACTGGGATTAAAGGCATTCAGCAATACCACCTGACTTCCAGAACTTCTTATTCTGCATCAACTCAGGTCCTTTGTGATCCAGGACTCTCCTGGGATTCACCATAATTGCATTTAATGTACCCATCTTGAGAATTAGTTATATTTACTTTTTCTATAAATGAGTAGAGTATTGTTTTTAATGACTTTGCTCAATTAAAAGTAAATTTTGAGTGCTTTTGTTTTCTTATTTGTTTTGTTTTTTAACTAAAATATACCCAAAAAAGAATAGGTACAAAGAGACAAGCAGGAGCTACAGATTAATACTGCCTGGTACTCAAGAAATCATTCTACTTGCTTTATTAATATTCTTGCTCAGATATATGCCTGCTTCCCCACTGCATGTGACTGCTAGCTTAATGCTTGCATTCCTACAGTCTGCAGACAGGAGCCAGAGTTCAGAGACCATCATGTGCCCACTTATCTGTACCCTCAGTGTTTCCTACATGTCTCATGTGTAACAAATAGATAAATGATAAATTATACATATCACTCAAGTGAATTAATGACAGGAAAATAGTAGGAACCATATCATTTTGTTTTCAATATGATTATGATGTTACTTTAGATCTTCGTATTTTTGTAATTAATAGATAATGTATTTTTAATCTGTACTCTTTAAAGTGTCTTCAGGAAAGAATCCAAGTCTTTCTTTCTTTCTTTCTTTCTTTCTTTCTTTCTTTCTTTCTTTCTTTCTTTCTTTCTTTCTTTTATGTGTACCTTATATTTAAATTCAGTAACCTTATTTAAAAGGGCAGCATATTGACTCCTCCCTACAAGTGGAATATAATTTAGCAACAATCATTCTAATCTACTCTGCTATTCAAACATTTATGTACCATTTTCTTGAGGTTTATATGAAAAGCAAAAAAAAAAAAAAAAGAAAGAAATGCAGTGAGCAATGTCTGTCAATGAATTTGGAGTGTCTGTGAAGTCATCCACTTACCAGCTAGTTTCTTGCTAGAAGCACTCAATTAAAGTAGAGCTGCATATTTGTGTTTCTGGCCCAAGGCAGATTCTCTCAAGAAGAGCTGGCCATCCTTATAGCTGAGAAACAGGAGCATGTTAAGTCCAGGTCTTCTGTGCAGTACTGCCATACCTTCCCCAGTTACAGCTAGTTTAAGAGAACCTAGGGATTCTGGCACTCCAGTAAAAAAAAAAAAACTGCAGGTGTGCAAAAAATGAGATGGTAACATATAGAAATGACACATTTTCAGATCTCTTCCAAATGAGCCCTGGGCTAGGACACTGTGTGTAGTTGATGGCCAATGTAGACAGCTGTGTTAGTCACATTCTTCTTGGTTTTCCCTGGTTTAGGCAAATGGGATATTGTGTAGAGCCTCATATACTATGTAATTAAAATACTCTGTTCTGTAAATTCACCTGCACTTAGCTGCTGGATTCTGAATGAGAATGTAATGGATCTCTCCTTCCTTAAGATCGTCTATTTGCTAAGAAATTGTAGGGTTGTCACTGAAAGTAAGTGTAGCAAACACTGAAGACTAGCCTAAAGAATGGAGACAGAGACTCCAATACGATTACTCAGCAGTGACATATATATGAATGATCTCATTATCAACCCAGCTTCTTCTCATACAGTAATTCAAATGTAATGATTTTTAACCTAAATTGAGTTTAACCCAGGTATCTCTCACTGTGATGATTATACAAGAATATAAATTGTTCATTAATAGAATAGCTTTAGACGTAGACAGTCTTTGACTTGCTTATTCCTTTTACTGAATGCCTCTTTGGTTCCACTATCCTAACTCTGTCTTCTCATATAAAGTTAATTTATATCTGGGTAAGGAGACAATGGCTTTGAGTTGATGCTTTTGTCAGACTTTCAGCAAGCACTCAACCAAAACAAATCAAAGCAAAGGATGGATAAATTATTAAATATATTATAGTACATTTTCAGCTGCCAAGCCTGAAATATATGACTACACATGTATGCATTCTAATGCATTAGTATAATCAACAGATATTTTTGTAAGCTTATTCTAAGCATCAGGAACACAATAAGATGAATAGCAGATTCCATGCACTGATGCAAAATAACAAAGGACACATGAGGAAGCACTTGCTAAAAGGAGAAATCATTGTGAAAATAGTGCATGACTCCCTCATAGCCTTTACTCTTTGTTACGCACTGTCTTCTGTATTATGTGTGCCTTCTATCTATCAATCTGTCTATCTACCTACCATCTATCTATATAACATCTGTCTATTCATCTGTCCATTTGTCAGTTTGTGTGCCTATCCATATGTCATTTGTCTACTTATCATCTATCAAATTTATAAACATTGCCCAAACCCTTGGTAATTTATTTTTTCTCCAGGGACAAGAGATTTTATACATTTTTCATAATGTTTTATTTCTCTCTGGTTTTGACATGAAATTATAATTCTGACTCTCTGATCTCAGAATATATATTATTTTAAAATTATATCATTTTATTAATTATTTATTTGAGTATGTACATGGATATGTGTGCATTGCATGATTGGGAGATCAGAGGACCACGTGAGTAATGTTTCTTTCCCCCCAACCATTGGATTGAGGGATCAAGTTCAGATTGGCAGGAATCAGGTTCACAACCTCTTCTTCTTTTCCATTTTTTCCTCTTCCTCCTCCTCCTCCTCCTCCTCCTCCTCCTCCTCCTCTTCCTCCTCCTCCTCCTCTTCCTCCTCTTCTTCCTCCTCCTCCTCTTCCTCCTCCTCCTCCTCCTCCTCTTCTCCTCCTCTTTCTCTTCCTCCTCTTCTATTCCTCCTCTTCTCCTCCTCTTCCTCTTCCTCCTCTTCTATTCCTCCTCTTCTTCTCTTTTTGAGACATTGTTTCACTCCATAGTCCAGGATATCCTGGACTCACCACATAACCCATGCTGATCTCAAACTTTATTGCAGATCTGCTACCTAGGTCTTTAAAGTGCTGAAATGTGTACCACCACATCCAGCTTCAGAGGTCCTACTTGCTTTATTGTCCAAAAAAAAAAAAATCCAGAAGTAATAATTGGCATAATTTGCATAAAGGATAGTGCTATAGATAAAGATAAGTGGGGTTCTGTATTATAGGGAATGGGACTTTATTTATTCATGTTTTTTTTTTCTTTTCATTTCTTTTAATATGTTTTATTTAGTGCCAGGGATCAAACCCAGAGTTCTTTTCATACCATGTATATTCCACAAACCAAGGCCATGTCCCCAGCCCTTCTTTTTTAATAAGAAGCCCCATCCATCCATATCCATGCATTTCCCTCAGGAAGCACTGCCTGGTATTTTATATATTGACCGAGTTGCCTCAAGAGAGTTGCCCAAGACATGGATCACCAAACATATGAAGTATGTTGATGAGAACTGCAGGACTGAGGACTAGTTTCCAAATAGAACTCTCTTAATTTTCCTGCGACATGAAGTAGGCCTGTCATCCTTACCAGAGGCAGGCAGAACACCCTCTGCATTTGCATTCATCTTTGTTAAAGGGATCACATTTCATACTGTTGACACGCCTGGTTCTTGTCAATGTGAGATGTATACAGCCTCATGAACTAACTCTCCTCCCTCACAGATTTAATTAAGTTAATTGCATACCATGACTCTCTTTCTATCTGCTTGACTAGCGTCCAGTGAAAAATTGATTGTTGCCCAATCCTTTGGTGATTTATTTTTCTCCAGGGACAGCAGAGCATACTGTTTCTTCATATTCAGTATCTTTGTGGTGGAGATGTTAGTAAGCACTTTTTAGAAGCAAAAACAAAGACTTTGAAATGAATTTCATCCTGCTCAAAATCACTATGAGTATCTTATTTGTTAGTTGCAACAACATATCATTAAGTTCTATATGTCAAAATGTTGGTTTTGTTTGTCATTCTTTTCACAGTCAGTATCACATAATAATTAAGGACTCTAACTCTGAAACTCAGTTTTTGGCAGTACCTGTAAGCTGTAATGAATTAAGGCATACTACTTAACCCCTCTGTGCCTTGTTCTACAACTATACGACAAGAAGAATGACAGGCTCTATTTCATAAGGCTCCTGTGAGGATCATGTATGAACACATATAAAATACTTAGCATAGTTCCTGAAATAGTGTAGAACTTAATAAATAGTAATGTTCACTCTTTTGTATTTATTTTATAGCTCCCTAGGGGAAGTTAGTTAACCATATGTTATGTACTTCTGCTTAAGAAAAAGTGGGAGAAAATGTGGCTTGGGAGTTTTAACATCAGCAGCACAGTGTGTTATAAAAGAATAGGAAATATATTGATTTTTAGATGCTCTGAGAAAAATATATGCTCCAGTGTGCACATTATCATAGCCCTTTGCTCCTATCAAGAATAATACATACTTGAGGGCAAAGGTCAGAGTTTTTCAAAAATTTTTTAATTAAAAATTAGTTTTAAAGGGTTAGAGACTTGCCTAGAAGACTTTTACCAAGTGAGACCAGGTTTACCGTAGAGACATAATGAATAGGGGCACAGTGACTCTGAAATGGCTTTTGCCATGTCACTTTCCGACTCCAAGAAATTAATAGTGACAGATTTTTTTTTTAACTAAACTTCAAAGATATAATTTTACTTACCTTTCCAAAGTTCCTTCTCTTAGATTTAACAAAGAACATGATTCCTCATAGTTTTTTTTAAACAAAGTATACTGTTATTTAATTTTATAAAACTTTATCATTTATTAATTTCATACATATGTGTTATATGCTTTGATTAACTCTATTCTCCATTCCCTCATTTCCAATTCCTCTCCTCTTCTCCCCAAAATTATTCTATCTGAATTTCATAGTTTCTTTGTTTGCTTGTCTTTTCAAATCAAGAAGTATACTTAGCACTGCTAGTACATGGGTGGGTATGAGGCCATCCACTACAATGCGGGTAGCTTCTCAGGTGCCATGTCCTCACAAAAGCTGACTCTCCATCTCTGAACAGCCCCCAATTGCCAAAAGGTCCTCAGCTGCTATTTTCACAAAACATACAATATACAACGGTTGTCTTAGTGTCTTGCTGCTGTGAACAGATACCATCACCAAGGCAACTCTTATAAAGACCACATTTAATTGGGGCTGGCTTACAGTTTCAGAGGTTCAGTCCATTATCAAGGCAGGAGCATGGCCTTGCCCAGGCAGATATGGTGCTGAGAGCTCTTTATTTTCCACTAGGAAAAGACTGACTTTCAAACAGCTAGGATGAGGGTATTAAAGCTCATGCCCACAGTGACATACCTACTCCAACAAGGATACCTCTCCTAATAGTGCCATGCTCTGGGCCAATATATATACAAACCATCACAACAGGAAATAACTCTCACTTGACAAATAAAAACAACTGTCTTTCCCATCAAAACTAAAATTACCTTTTCAATATTGGACCTCAGTGGGCTCTACTATATTTCAAAGAACTTTCTAAATTAATTTTAGCTGTTCAATAATTTGATAAACATAAGAACTAATTTGGTACTTGTCAGATGGAGTTGACCTAGATAAACGCCAGGAATGAACATGTTTGGTGAGGTATCTATGTTGAAGACTAATATTAAGGCCTCCTCCAAATCGAATGTTGTACAATGTTGATAATAGTTTGATATCAACTCAAAATATGTGCTAAGGTTCTAAACATTGCCTAACTGCTTTACTGATAATCTACCCCATAGTACTATATCATAACTATAAATTGATCCTATTCTTTCTTTTTATAACCCCATTGTATAACATCTGCTTAAATCATGGAAAGGTTAACTCCAGGAATCTCCTAGATATTCCTTTGTTTTTATTTTAAATAAAACTTGTACAGATAAAAATACATTCTCCACTCAACGAGCCATATATAAATTATCATATGCTTAAAATAGGTATAAATATGCAGCAACTATGCAATGCAGCACAGAGAACAGTTTGAATAGCTAACTAGTTATTTAAAATAACTGTCACCAATAGTTTATTCTTCTGCTAAGAAAAAATTACCCCATAGATTCAAATACTTGCCAAAATCCAAACTGCTGGCATGAATCATAGCAATCTGGGAAGGCATCCCTTGTTGTCCCAACTTTTCAAAAGTTTACCTTATCAAGCTAAATTACTTAATTAGTTTTCAACAAAGTAGGAGGCAGAGTGTGTCTGAGCTATAGATCTATAACTAGCAACAAAACGAAGTCACTGTAATTGATTTGTTAAATTTTTTATCCAACCAAGATCTTCTAAGACCAATCATCTTATGCGTCAAAACTGAAAGGAAGGTAAAACTTGTGTGTGTGTGTGTGTGTGTGTGTGTGTGTGTGTGTTTACCTGTTCATGGGTGTGTGTTAGATTTTGAATATCTGTCTCTTAAATATATGTAATTTAAAACTGGTGATTTTAAAATGACAGATAGAGCAATCAACAAAGCTCATCTTGTTGATCAAACGGTGCCAGCTGTCATGCCTGTCATAATAACCCTGTTGGGAATCTCCACACTATTATTGCAACTTATAACTAACTATGCTATTCATGCTCTCTCTCCTCTTATCTATCAACTTTTCCACTAGCACTGAGGCTCCATTTCTTCTTTTCTAAAGAGAACTGTTTGAACTTTGAGTTTCATGCTGACAATACCTCTCAACACATCTGATCTAAATGTATGTGTTGAAAGTATACTTAAAAGCTTTTAACTCCACCACTTTTCCTGGCCATGCATTAGCACACTTACATTGTTTGTTTCCCATGAATCTATGAAGTAGGAACCAGATTAATTCTGGAGGAAAGAGGACTGCATTTAAAAGTTTTTTTTTTTCCTGTCTTCCATTGCATTTCCCTTCCCATAAACCCATCCTCAATATATGTGTGTGTGTGTGTGTGTGTGTGTGTGTGTGTGTGTGTGTATAAACATGGTCTACATACTAACATAGAAACTTTTAAGCACTTCTTACTCCTTGAGAATCAGCAGTCCCTTCTGAGCCTAGCAGGCACCAGTGTTCCAAACTAACCTAACACTGCATGAATAGGAGCAGACTTTCATGAACATAGTTTTGTTTAGAGGAATCTTACAATAACCTAAGTCATAGGACTGGGTTGTGTTTATGTATTTTGGAATATATGTATAGGTATATACATATATATCAACAATTAATGAAAAATTGGGCCATATATATGGGAAAGTTTGAAAGAAGAAAGTGAAGGAAAATTTATATAATTATATTATAATCTAGAAGCAATTAACTTTAAAAGAAATATAAAGTCATAGTAAAATAAAATTCTGTCATTATTTAATCAAGCAAATGTTAGTCTCCAAGGTCCAATCTGAGAGTTCAGGGAACACCCACCCTACTCTATGATACACCCACCCTATTCCATTGTATACCCATGTGTTCCATGGTACACCACCCTACTCCATGATATATATACCTGCTTTACTCCATGATACACCTACTTACTCTGTGGAACACCCACCTCACTCCATGGTACAACCACATTACTCTGTGGTACAACCACCTTAATGCATGTTATATTCACCCTACTCTATGGTGCACTATGAATAGATCCTTTATCCTTGAACTTTTCTAAAATTTTTGCAAATACTTTAAGTTATAATTCACTCAGTCCTTCTTGATTTATTTTGTAGTTTTCACTTGGAATATAAGAAAAGAAAATCCATAAATCAAAACTGTTTAGCGATTCATCACAAATAAGTGTTTGAAGAAATATGCTTGTCCTGAATGTAATTAATGCACCATGTGTAGATGCATTCAACATTATATTTGATGCCATTAATAGGTACAACATTCCTGTTTGTGTTTAATAGCTATAAATATAAGTAAACCAATTTTATCATGATAATTCATTAGGTTTAAACATTACTACTAATCATATCTGAGCCATTTGTTTAAAAGTATAGTACCAGAACTGAGCCTTTGCATAGGCCAATTCTCATAAATACTGACAGGTATGTTACTGAGATATTGTCTTTGGGTCCTCAGCTAACAAATAAATCAATACAAGAATTTATCATGTTGAAAGTGAGTTAACATCAGAAATAATATAACCCATGCTACTCTCCTGCCCATTCAGTGCCTGCTGCTTAGAAATAAGATCCTGTCTGCTGATTCTTGCTCTGAATCTCTAGACACCCTCAGAAAGCTATAAACAGATACACCACTTCTGCTACATGGACACCGACACTTCTTTTCAAAGCTTCTGTCATGCTGTCTGTCTCTAGTACCAAGGCCTAGACTCCCCTTGAAGCTTTCTGACATTCTATTGCCTTTCTATCTATCTGTTCATGATATTAATTTTTTTCTAATGGACTCCTTCAACCCAAGGGATTCATCTTGATGTCCTCTTGAATATCCTCTCCTATCTACCAATTTGAAACAATGTTCTCTACCTAATGAATAAATTGTCTATTTTGTCGTGACTTTGGATTACCTTTACTTATATATTTATGTCTGTATCTTATGAGAATTTGTACCCTGCTTTGGTGATATTGCTTCCCTCTCATTTCTAAAGATAGCAAAAGAAATAGAAAAACAAGAACATCTACCAGTCATTTCACATTTTTAACAGGTATAAACTATGTATCTTAATTGAATAAATATTCTCTGTGGTACTAGTATTTTACAAGTTTGACAGCATTAACTCTTCTGTGTGCAGAAACACACACACACACACACACACAAACAAAGCAAAACAAAACAAAAAACAAAACAAAGAAAGTAACATTGCCAACTAGGCTTCTACTTGCAATCTGAGTCTTTTTGAAAATAAATGCTTCCTAGGAAAGAGAATAATTACAGTGATGGAAAAGAAGAAGCAGGAGGAGGAGGAAGAGGAGAAGGAAGATGAGGAGGAGGAGGAAAAGAAGGAAAAAGACAAAGAGAAGGAAATGGAGAAGAGGAGAGAAAAGAAGGAAGAGAAGGATAAAAAGGAGGAGGAAAAGGAGGAAGAGGAGGAAGAGGAAGAGGAAGAAGAAGGAGAAGGAGAAGAAGAGGAGGAAGAGGAAGAAAGAAGAAGGAGAAGGAGAAGGAGAAGGGGAAGAAGAAGCAGAAGCAGAAGCAGAAGCAGAAGCAGAAGCAGAAGCAGAAGCAGAAGAAGAAGAAGAAGAAGAAGAAGAAGAAGAAGAAGAAGAACAAGAAGAAGAAGAAGAAGAAGAACAAGAAGAAGAAGAAGAAGAAGAAGAAGAAGAAGAAGAAGAAGAACAAGAACAAGAAGAACAAGAACAAGAAGAACAAGAACAAGAAGAACAAGAACAAGAAGAACAAGAACAAGAAGAACAAGAACAAGAAGAACAAGAACAACAAGAAGAAGAAGTTGTTGTTGTTAGATGTTGTTTGGGAGCTGGAGAGGTATCAGCAGTTATGAGCACTTTCTCCTTTTGCAAATGGCCCAGGTTTGGTTCCTAGAACACACATGAGGTAGTGAAAACCATGGAATTCTAGTTCTATAGAATTCAAGCTCCATTGCTGGCTTCCACAAGCACCTACTCCTATTTGGATCACATATATCTCTTCAGGTAGACACACATGCTCACAAAATAAATAAATTAAATATTTAACAAAAAAAGTTATTTAAATCATGTCTATGATACTTGCTTGCATTATGTTTGAACTTACAGTTGCAATGGAGAAAGAACAGATCAGCTTGCATAGCAATGATTTCTCTGAAGAGTCACTGTACATATAGTTACCCCTTAATTATTATTGGGCACCATAATGCAATGCCCTCATATTTCATTTTCTCTATGTAAAATAAAATGTAATGAAATGAAAAAAAATATTAAGGGTATAGATGTTTGTGTTCTTATCTATGGGGTAAGGTGATAAAAATATCTTCTAGAGTATTCTGTAAAAGTTTTTCAGGAAACTCTTTGCCTCCCTCCCCTGCTGCTGCAGGGAGAAAGCATGCAGCTTTTCATGATACAGTCACACACAGAGAAACTTCATTCATCCTGGATTAAACATGGTAGAACTCAGAAATAGAAGAACAGAGTTTGCACACCTAAAATTCTAGCTCTCCCCAAACCTAAGGCAGGAGCATATGGATTTTGTGTCTACATAGTGAAAGCCTGTTCCATTTCAAACAACAACAAAATACCTATAAGTAAGAAGAAAACAATGGGGATGATCTCTCTGCTATAGGTTTTTTGTTTAACTTTGGAAAGATCATTTTGAGGAATCCTAAGCTATAGCCCAGAAGAGTTGCTCCAGGACAGTCTTCTTGCCATTGAGATTAGCTGTCTCTCTTCCTGTCCTAGCCTTCCCATCATTCTATCACACAGAATAGCTCATGCACTTAATCCTTTTTACTTGTCCCCCCAGCTCTCTAACTTCAAGCTCCTTGACAATACACAATGTATATTTTAAATTGCTTTTTGTTTTCAATTGCCTAGTGTATGGTTGTCCCATAAAGGCTAACAAGACTTTGTGGGAAAAAATAAAGAAGAGCACAGATATACCAAAAAAAAAAAAAAAGGTTTAAATACAGAAATATTTTTCTCAGCATTGTAAGAAACAACTGTCTTTCCTCAATCAGCATGTTTATGACCATACAGCCCACGACTTCCAGGACAGGAAATGGGAAGTTGACTAATCCTCCTGCTTCCACTTCTTACATCATTGTCTTAGTATGTGAATATCATGTCTATCTGGGAATCAACAGATAGTGTAGAAGCACTTAAAAACACTACCAACACCAAAGGAGAAAGATCATGAAGGAAATCACAGCACACATTTCAAGTTCCCACTCACTTCTTTGGCACATGGACAAGCATTTGATCATGATGGTCACACCAACATTCAGGGTTGGCTATTATTGGTTTATACTTACTGTTTTAGGATAATACCAGTCACAGAAAAGATGTACTGTTTCCCCAAATTTCTAGTACTATTAATTTAGGTTTGAGAGAAAAACTTGTATGACTTTGTTAAGACGGAGTCTTGTTGGGTCTTATTGTTCTTCATCTAAGAAATTAGGAGCAGAACCTTCATCTAAGAAATCAGGAGCAGAACCTTCATCTAAGAAATCAGGAGCAGAACCTTCATCTAAAAAATTAGGAGAAGAACCTTCATCTAAGAAATTAGGAGCAGAACTCTCTCAAGTTCCAAAATCTCTGACTTTATGAAAGTTCAACCCAATGTACTTGCTTTAGATGAAAAACATACATTTTACAACTAATTTAGAAAATCACCTTGGTTAAGTTTGTTATGATGTTGATAACTTGAGGCAGGTCACAAATGTGTTTTCCACGATTATGCAAAGCAGTCTTTTTTTTGCCATATAGTCATTTTCATGTGGTTTTAAAAGATGACAGTTTAAAAAGAACATGATTCAGTGTCTTCAGTTGATGACTTCAAAATTATGTGTGTTGAAAATTGAAGATCAGAAAGTTTGCTCCTGCTATTCCATTTAATATTGAGGACCCCTATGTTTGCTATGAAAAGAAATATCAAATCTAATATTCAATGAGCAGACTCCATGTTAGTAAAGCATGTAATAAAAAAATACCCACAGTCACCAACACCTGTAGGACTTCTACAGTTGAGTTTTAATGGACACCAACACTTGTAGGACTTCCACAGTTGAGTTTTAATGGAAAAGGAAAAAAAAAATACATGATTGAATTGTGCTGTGAAAATGGGTCTTTCAGTAAGGGGCCTATATCACAAGCATGAGAACATGCGTTTGAAGCTGAGAACACCCTTGTCAAAACTAGACATGGAGGTGAAATTTCTAACCCTGTCTGGTTTGGAGAGATAGGTAGATACTTGGGGATTGTTGATCACTCAGCCTAGTCTTCTTGGCAAAGTTCCAGGATAGTGTCTGTCTGTCTATCTGAAAAGATAAGTGGGCAGCACCCGAGGAAGTCCCTTAGCTTCCATACACCTGAACATACAGACACACACAGACATGCTCATAGACACACAGACCAACACAGAGAAAGACACACACAGAGACAGACACACACAGAAAGAAACATATGCACACATAGACACACACAGGCACACATAGGCACACACACACACACACATAAACAGGTATATGCAGACACAGACACACACACACATACACAGAGAGAGAGAGAGAGAGAGAGAGAGAGAGAGAGATACCATTGATGGTGAGAGATAACCAATACCAAATAAAGATTTGAAAGGGGTCTGGAGATACAGTTGATAGGTCATGAGCACTGGCTGTTCTTGCAGAGGACACAGGTTCAAAACCAGCCACTCCACATGGTGGTTCACAACTGCCTGTTCCAGGGAATCTGATGCCCTCCTCTGGGCTCCATGGCCACTGCCTGTGTACATTACAAGGATATGCATGTGGGCAAAATAGCCATACACAGAAAATCAAGGTTAAAAGTAACTGGTTAAATACCTGGAAGATTGTGTAAGTAACGGTGATTTCTGTGTTAATGGATAACAGTGAAATTATCGGAAGGAAACTGGCTCAGAAATAAAGCACCTGAAACATATTCCAGACCCACAAGGAAAGAGTTAAAACAAACCTCACCAGGATGAGACAGAAAGATGTGGCACAGATACAACATTGAGAGAATGAAAAAAAAATCTGCTAAATGGAAGAATTTAAAAGTGAGATGGGGAGGAGAGACCCCTATGGCTATTGTCAACATGTAAAATCCTTCCAAAGGGAGGGGAGGGGGTGCACATTGGCCAGAAGCCAAATGGTTTGATCAACCTTTAAATTTATAATAGTTCCTGCTCTCAGATGGTCTAAACACTTTGTGATTGAGTATATTGTTAGTGATATTTCCTCTAGTAGGCCTTGGGAGTGAGTATTATGGGTTTTGTATACTACTAGAGTTTCTGCAGTTTCAGTTTAGCTCTTAATTGTTCCCTGGAGACTGTGGCCTTGTGTCTGGAATTTTACTGATTTCCAACAAAAGTTTATATTAAATTTCCCAGCTAAGACTGCTATAAGGATGATTTATGCCACCATCTGTCAGAGTTCTCCAAGTGACACAGAGATTTCACTTACAAAATACTTCTACTATCTCTGTTCTGATACAGCATTTCCTGCTGGTCTTTGTCACGTTTTAATTTAATGTTAACAAGGAAAATCCATATTTTCTTTCTCTCTGGCAGCTGGTAGCGTTCTTTCTCCTTTCTCTAAACACTTGAAAGATAACTGAAGACAAATGAAAAGTTTCTCTCTGAATGTTTTCTGGACTACAACCACCACTTGAGAAGGCAGCTCCATCAAGGCACTGCCTGTCTTCTGGTGTTTAAATTATACTTCTACCCCTTTTTCCATTTCATGTATATTTTCTTGTTAACAGTCTCAGGTAGAAGGCTGCCTGCTGAGAACACTTGTGAACAAGATCCTTTCGAGATGAAATCCTGGACAAACAATGAGTATTCAAACAAATAAATATGGCAATGTCTTGGTGCTGGGTGCCTGGCGGAGAGGATGGAGGGCTGTGTGAGATGGAGGAGGAGAATGGTTGTGTAACTGACCAGTCCTGCTAGTCTCTCTGAAGTGACTCTGACTGTGGCAAAGGATGAAGCTTCCTACAAATTATCGCTTACTTTACACTTTAACAACAAAATTTTCCCTTTTAATTTTTAAAAATGTATTCTCTCATACGATACACCCAACCTCAGATTCCTCTCCCTGTACTTCTCCAAGTTTGAGCCCCACCCCACAGGCTTCCCTGGGACACCAACTAAACACAGCACAATATAAAATAAGACTAAGCAGAAACCCTTACGTCAAAGCTGGGTGAAGCAGCACAGAGAGGAAAAGAGACCTAAAAGAAGGCAAAAGAGTCAGAAATATCTCCATTCCCATTCTTAGGAGATTCTCCCTCTCCAAACCACAAAGCCATCAACCATACATCTGGAGGACCTAGCATAGATCCATGCAGACTCCCTGATTGCTTCTTCTATCTCTGCTTACATGATTCAGATGGGCTGATTCCCTGGTGCCCTTGTCCCCTCCTTTCTCTGAGCTCTGAGTGGAGGAACCTGATGGAGAATCCCAAATGAGGCGCTCTCTCTCTCTCTCTCTCTCTCTCTCTCTCTCTCTCTAATGCTGTTTAGTCAGTCACAGATTAAATATGTATTTGGATGTTCCAATACCTGTTAATCTTTGCTAGTCTGTAAAGCTAGCACTCTCTGAATTCTCCAATATCCTACCCATTCTTACTCAATAGAAGCTATCTCATGAAAGAGGTCCCATGTACTTTTGTTTGTTTCTTTGTTTGTTTGTTTTTGAGATAGAGATTCTCTATATAGCCCTGGTTGTCCTGGAACTCACTTTGTAGATCAGGCTGGCCTCGAACTCAGAAATCCACCTGCCTCTGCCTCCCAAGTGCTGGGATTAAAGGCGTGTGCCACTACACCTGGCTTCCCATGTGCTTTTCAAGACATCTTTGTTAATATGCTTATTACAAACCCTTCCTCTCTAGGCTCTTATCTGCAGCACTGTTCCTTAGTCAATAGAACTCATGGAAAAGGTCACACATGCTGTAATAAAGATGCATACTTTTCAAAGAAGTTTCTACCTTGTCATGCCTAAAATGTTTGTGATAACTGTCAAATAGAAGCACCCCTTCATGTTTTATTGTGTTTAAATGTGTGCAAAATAAACCTCTCAGTGTCAGACTTCAGAAGTCTTGGCCCAACACCAGCTAATTAAGTACAGCTGAACTGGAATTTCCTTCTTACTTTACCCTAGACTGTTTCCCTGCTGATCCTGACACTTCCAGGGACACTTGCAGTAGCTGTAGATGCTAGAATTGGACATCAGGCCATCTGGATCAAGAGTTACCAATGGTTGTAAGCTGTGGTTTGGGTGCTGGTACTCAAACATAGATGATGATGTAGAAGAGCATCCAGTGTTCACAACTGCTTCACCAATTCAGCCCTAGTATGGATCATTGTTAAGCATTTTCTGTTTCCATGAACAATAAAGTTGGTCACAAGAAATGCCAACCTGTAACTGGAAATGTAATCTAAGAATTTATATAATCACACAAGACGAGTGTTTTCTGAAGATGATACAATCTAAAGATCACCAAATGATGCTCTCTGTTATGGGTCAATGCAAATATCACAACAAACAACATTTCATAGCTTTTTAGACAAGTTCAAGCAACTGCTCATTTGTTCTTTGTTGATTTGTTCCCAAGTTACCATATCCCATTCAACTCAGTGGGTCTTCTTTCTCTACCTTATACACAGCCACCGACTGATGTTTATGTCACATTTTGAAGGTCCTCATTGGTCTCTCAGAGCTAAGTTACACTGTTTTTTTGTTTTTTTGTTTGTTTTTTTTGTTTTTTGTTTGTTTGTTTGTTTGTTTGTTTGTTTGTTTGTTTTTTCTGGACCATTACAGAATGAACTACACAGAAAAGGGTGAGTGAAAATCTTTGCAAGTTAGAGCTCAGGGATGGGTAAGTGTCTTAAAACTATACTTGCATACAAACTCCTCACCTCCTGCAAGCAGTTTTCTTGGATGTCTTGTCTGCTTAGGGTGCAGTCCTGTGATTACTGTTGGAAGTCGTTTCTACTCAGCAATCATTGCAGCACTTCCTCCTTTTCTAAGTCTCTCTTCTCTACTGATACCAGATTTTTTTCCCAAAATACTTTAATAACCATTTTTGTTTTAGTTCCTAGAAAACTGTACTTGTCCTGTAATGCTTTTTGGCCCTCTAAACATGTTTTGAGTTTGCCCCTTTTGTTAGCATCAACTACCCCGTCCCTGATACCCAGCCTCTGAACCTTAAGTGTGCTGACCATTTAAACCCTGACAACACCTGAATATCTGTTTGGAATTATGAATCTTGATCTGCATGGCCAGCTTTTAACTAAAGTGCTTTCTCCAGCCCTGAAATGTTCCTAGCCACTCCTTCTCCCATTTCAACAATGCTTTAATGTCTGCTTCCTTTGTGAAATCTATCTAGCTTTCATAGGAAGTGGTGATCACTCTGAACTTGCACTCCCTCGGCACTACCATGTGCGTGGGTATGCAACCCTTCTGAAGAAGTATGGTCACATGTCTGCTTCTCTTGTCCCTTTGTCTATAAAGAATTCATTCAATGGAATTTTTCCTACTATTGTTCTTACTAATGTGTGCATACTCTACCCACTACTAAATCTTCATACTGGTTGTCAAACAAAATAAATACTAACTTAAATGTGGCTATCAACAACAAAGTAATTTTATTCACTTTTATAAAGATGCCTTTAGCATGTCTCAGATAATGGACAGAAATGATCAGTTTATTATCCAAAGACAAACTTCTATACACACACACTGACCTCACAGACAGGCATGGTGCCATCCAAACAGATGGGCTTTAGTAGTAATGGCCAGGAGACTATATTGTCTATCAATCAATTTTTGTAATCTCTTTTCACTTGTGATCTCTTTGAAAGGTCTATTCATTTTGCATTGTGGTGTCTGGAGTTAAGTTGCTAAATCAGGGTTGGCCTATGGTATAACAACCATAAATACATTTTTGAAAGAGACTTTGAGATTTTATAAAATGAATTAGATTATAAATTCATTTTGGAACACACACTGGGATTAGAATGTCCTGTACACTCCATGCATATTATATTCACACAAATGTCTCATTTGGCATTTAGTATTAATATAATATTTATTGCTTCTCAGCCTTTTATTTAAATGGGGTAGATTTCATCCCACTGAATGAAACATACAGAAAAATTGGAATAACAACAACAACAACAACAAAAATAGGATGATAAGATGTACAAATTGGAATTCTTTTCCTGATTGCAACATTTTATTTTCTTTATAACTTTGATTTATAATCTATTTTATTACTAAATCTTAGTAATTATACTTTACACAAAATAAGGTATATATTCTTTGAAACATGTGTCCATGTACAAGTGCCTATATGTTGCATGTTCCATTTAGTGTATGTTAGCCAATTCTGCCTTAATTGCCTTTCCAGATTTAACTTTCTAACTGTCATTAAATTCTGATTCCCCTGATACTGACATTGTTAACTCTCAAAAATCACATTTACAGTCAGTTTTTACCCAAATATAAATAATGATGTAAAAAAAAATTAAAGAATATCTAATATAATATCTTTAAGGCTGATTAAATATGTAATGATATACATTAAGGGTATATTCTAGTAAAATTGCATCATAAATTTGCATCATTTCTATCATTTAAAACAAGTTATTTCATTTTAGACTTGAGCTCTTTTGTAGCCTTTCTAACTCCTTTGGCTGACCTCAGAAGTGGTCCCACAGTAAGTCTCATCATATGCCCAAAGGAGCTCTGATTACAAACAAAGAAATAAAACCATAACAGATAATTCCTTTTGGATCAAGTAAGATCATGCTAAGATTTTCTTAGACAAGTGGCTGGTAACTTATAGCATCATTTAAACCCTGGTCGTCTTGCCTTTCTAGTGTCTGACCCCAGGTCTAGAATACAACCTCAAAATGGAAAAAAAAAAAAAAAGAAAAAAGAAAAGAAGAAAATAAAGAAAAACAATATTTAGAGTGATATCACAGAATTGATCCTGATAGAGTACACTGCAGCTGAGTACACACATATTCCTTTGTGCCAGAAGTAAACATCAACTATTTACTACATAGTTAATATGGCAATAGCTGCTTATTTGTCCACTGTATTTGTTACTTTTCTTATTGTTGATGTGATCAAATATCTATCGAGAAGCAATATAATGGACAAGGGGCATTGTTTAACCCTTCTGTTGAGGGCATGACAGTTCATCATGTCAGGTAAAGCAGGTAAGAAGGTTTGTTTCTATATGCCAGGAGGTCAGCTTGCTCAGACCTCAAGGGATCAGTGAGCTATAAGAAAGGATGCTAGAATTCATCTGCCTTTCCCATTTTCTTGTTTTTCTCAGTTCAGAACCCTATGGAGCAGGGGAGGTTGCCATTCATATTCAAATCAACTGTTTCCACCATGGTTAGTTCTTTCTGCAAACATCTCACAAAATACTCAAAAGTGTGCTTCAGAAACACCTCTCCATTTCTTCATATAATCGATTTGGCTATTAAAATTAGCAAATTATAATACCAAATTCATATTTTTCTTCCTTGATATTCTTAGATGGAAGACAACGTGGGGAATCATATTTATTCTGGTGTAAAGAATGCCTAGAAGACATGAGAAAAAAACATAAAGCCTTACCTCCAAATGCCAACATAGGAACAGCATGCTATGCAAGTAGGGAACATCATAATTATCTCGAATATGGATAGAATCAACTCACTAAATCATTTAAATTCCCCTGAATTGGGAAACTGGTAAAAAATTACTGACCATTACACATGGTTTTATCACTTGCACCTATAGTGTCTATCATAGCAACAGCCTCATTGCAAGCAATGCATCCTTGTGGTTCAGCACAGAACTCTAGATGAAGGTAGATCTGCATCTCCTTCCATGTCCCTTAAGTCGTGACACAGGGCTACCCCTCACACACAGTAAGCATCTCTCCTTCCTAGCTGATTTACATGTTTTCTGTCTATCTATATATCTGTGGCAAAATATCTATGCCTCTATTTTATTACTCTCTACACTGTTGTACAATGAGTCACACACAATGAAGTGGATCGGCCACAAGTTTCACATATGAAATCCCCTGTATTAATCCTATATTGCTATCACCCAGCATACAGTAACATAATAAACAGTAATGATGTACCAACATATAAGTGGCATCTGACATCCAATTAACATTGATTAGTTAAGAAATACTATGATATGTAAATGCACTTATGGGTAGATTAAAATAGAGAAAATGAATGAAACACTATTTTCTGCAGTTCTTCAAATTTTTATTTAGAAAAAAAAAAAGCAGATATTATGGAGAAACCCTGCAAATTAAGGTCAAAGTCTACCATTGTCCAGATAGGTACAATGTGGAGCACAGAAGGCAGGATTCCCTTTTTAGCAGGTCTTATCCTTCTCTAACCTTGTCTGGGGAGCTCACCCCCGACTCTACCCCTCCCCCATCCTCCCACCTGCCACACACACACCTCTACCTGCAGAATATCATATAGCCTTGGATAACAAGTTTAACTTCCTCTGGATAAGAACCCATTCAACTAGCGCCTGAGATTTCTTTTTTTGTAATGAGGCATTTGGTACCATATACCTTCAGCCAATGACCTTTGACCATCCTGGATATTCTGAACCCAAAATATAAGCCTTGAATCAGACTAAGTAAAGCTGATCTGTCTCCCCATAGCTGGTCCTGTTGGCAATATTTGCTGCACGTACTCACAGGGCCTCGGAATAACTGAACCACCGTGTCCTTTTGCCCTCCTGCACCAATAAGGGAGGTCACCCCTCCAGGGGACAGGAAGGGTTGCAAGATATGTTACTACTAACACAAGCCTAGATAAAAGTAATCCTTTTAGAATAATAAACAGCAGTTGTCTTAGTTGAAGCTAAAATTATTAATTGGGCCAAAGGTATTCTCTGATAGTCTTAAAGCCTTTAGGAACACAGAATTTTATTATTAATTATTATTATAATTATCAATTGTTATTCGTAGTCATAGCAGCAGCAGCAGCCATATTTCAGCTTCTCATTTAGTTCTACAGCTGCTTTGTGCCAACTTCTGGCACAATCACTTTCATCTGAGAACAAAAGTCATCTTTAAAATTAGAGGGTGCAGTGAACTGAACACCATACCCAGAGGACAAAAATGGAAATCATTTAGAGTTACCTGAACTCTCCCTTCAGAACCAACACAAAACAAGCTCCTTCAGCAAATTGAGGCTATAAATAAAATACAGCACTTCATCATTACCGGTTACCTCTTTGTACAGCATCCAAGCTGCCCAGAGGCCGACACCGAATAGTGTTATTAGAACACCAAAGGGACAGGGTAGCCCAAGCTAGCTAATCACAATTGCTACATGGCAGGGCTATAATTCACTGAGTAGGGTAGTTATTAAAATTCAGGGCTTTTTCAATGCTGTGACCAGAATGGCGGTGATAATATAGTTAAGCTTCCTTGCCAGCAGCGAGGACACATTGGGAAAGATCCTCCTCTCTGCTCTATCTGTTGTGCAAAACTACTTGCCAATAAATAAAAAATGTGGTCAGTTGTGCCTTCTGTGCTGTGACAGCATTTGAGCAAAAGAAAATGTCCTACTTCCGTGGAAAGTGCCCATAAAAGTGAAGGTCTTAATGTCCTATAAATCATGTACAGAGATCTGCGCTAAAACTACCTTCCGCAATTAAGAGAAAGCAATAGAAAAAAATGGCTAATTAGCATAAGAATGTACAAACACTCTTGTCTCCTAAGTGCCATTATTAAGCATTCTAAATATAGTCATTTCAATTGTAAAATTTACAAATCAATTTGTTTTTCTCTTATAACAAATCTGTGCACCCTTGTGACAAATACAATATCCCTCCGCAGACAGAAAAGCCCTAAGCTAACATAAAATGAACTTTTTATGAAACCTATGAATCTAGAGGAGAAGAAATTGAATTAGTCTTGGCAACACACTAAAACACACTTAGATTGGAAAATTACCAAGTTTAACCCAATGAAATTCTGTTAAGCTTTAATGAAATGCAGTTAAAACAAGTTTTGAATTAATCTTTCTCTCTGATCAAGGAAAGAATGCAATTACAGCAAACATAAAACTCCATAACAATGATTAGAATATTATTTTCTTGTGAAAACAAATTAGCTCTGAGCACTAGCACCTGAAACCACAGTTTGAAATCAGTTAGTAATGATAAGCGTTCACTCTGCCTTCCTCTTCCCTTTAGGAGTGATGGAAAACGCACTGCTATGGATTCTATTTAACCTAACAACACTGATTACTATCCAAAACACAGTAATTGATTTCCCTGAACTATCCAAAATATAGAGTGATGAACAAATAAATAGTTGATAGATCCACATAGAAGTGAAAATTATGTACAAATTCTGTGTTGCTTAAATTTAGAAAAGTTCTGTTGTGTTTGTTGTTGTTTTATCTTTGTTTTGCTTTGTTCCATATCTGACTCAGCTCTTGATCTGCAGAGGTCACCCACCTTTAGGGGATGGTTCAGTTGAGCTCTGGTATTCTGAAATTTTGTATAACTGATGGGAAAACAAAACAAAGGAAAAGAATGTTTCTTTAATGTTCACATGTATTGTTAGATTAAACACATTAGGCAGTAAAGGGAGGTTTTAAAGAAGAAAACAAGAAAGTTTCTCACAGTACACGTCATGTTCTAAATGTGATAAGTAAGTTCTCATTCATATGTGATTTTCTTTTTTTTTTCTCTTTATTAGATATTTTCTTCATTTACATTTCACATGTTATTCAGAAATTTTCCCTTACCCTCCCGCGTCCCCGCCCTGCTCTCCTACCCAACCCCTCCCAAGTAATGGCCCTGGCATTCCCCTGTTCTGGGGCATATAGAGTCTGTATGACCAAGGGGCCTCTCCTCCCAATGATGGCCAACTAGGCCACATATGTGATTTTCTTCGACTGCAATACCGTACGTCATCATTTTACTTTCACATGCACACTTCACAGAACACTGTACAATGCGTTAGAGCTGGAAGAAAAGTACTTTAACATGGATGCTACACAAAACACAGTACAGCATTAATATGTGCATGTTTCTGTCTGTCCTAATAACCAGAAAAGTGTTTCTTTTAGTGTTCGCATGTACTGTTAGTATAAACACATTAGGTGGTAAAGGTATGTTTTAAGAAGAAAACAAGAATGTTTCTCACAATAATCATGTTCTAAACGCATTAGGTAACTTCTTTTGGGGGGGGGGATATTTTTTTTTTCTTTTTCGAGACAGAGTTTCTCTGTGTAGCCATGGATGTCCTGGAACTCATTCTGTAGACCAGGCTGGCCTCAAACTCAGAAATCTGCCTGCCTCTGCCTCCCAAGTGCTGGGATTAAAGGTATGTGCCACCACTCCCCAGTGTAACTTCTTATTCATATTTGATTTCATTTTGTCCAAATTTTTTATTCCCTTCCTTCCTAGTATGTTTCAAATGAACCTAGAACTCTGAAAACATGATTACCTGGTTATTGAGGTGGGGGTGGAGGGACTCCTCCATTGGCATGTCTTCATTGGATAGAAGAACTATGAAAACTTACACTCTCAAAAGTTTTCTGGTAAATAAAATTAGGACTTTATGTTTTTATTTCTTTTCAATGAGAAAATGTTGTTAAAATTAAAACCATGGATGTCTTTAGAAGAGATAAATGAGAATGCTATAAGAATTTGCGTGTCCTCATGCTGTTCTCATCTGTCATGTTGAGATCATGTTAAGTAGTGTTCTCTTGAAGAGTTCTCTCACAGCTATGCTACAGCACCGTGTTGAGAGCTTTTCAAACTGAAGTGCTACATCACACTATGGATCATTCTTTTTTTTTAATAATAACAACATCCCATGGA
Source organism: Mus minutoides (assembly GCA_902729485.2). NCBI lineage: Eukaryota > Metazoa > Chordata > Mammalia > Rodentia > Muridae > Mus > Mus minutoides. The sequence goes on along the minus strand of CACVCL010015564.1, from coordinate 152,572 downwards.
CTGATTCAAATTTAAGTTCAAGATTTGTAAGTCAAAAAATTAAATGTAAGCATTCTCTGACTCCAAGTTTATACTCTGTATTTGATTTTGTCCCTAGTACACTTTAAAAATTAGTCTGAACTGTTTCATTTCTTTCCCACTAGAGCCCGGATTTCACTGTGCAATGCTTTAATCAGTCTCTAGACAGTGGTCTAACCTGCAAATTCTCCATCCTTCCATTGTACTCTATTGACCATCCTCACCATCCGGGAAATTTAAATCCACGATTTTGGAAAGAATGTTGGCCAGCTTCTGCTATATATTCTGTAGGCCAGAATTTATCTTATATAACTAAAGATAGATAGGATAGAAAATAAACTCTAAATAATTCTCTGTATGTGTGTTTGTCAGAGAATCATCAACCCAATTTTTTACATAGCAAGTGCTATGCCTTTCCCTCCTAATTCTGTGTCTTTCCTCTTTACAGAGCTCATTATAATTAATATTTCTTTCATCTTCTTGTTTCAGGGAAAAGATACATATGTTTTTCATTTGTCATTTACACCTTAAATAAGTACTATCTGTCTTTATTTTAACTGTTTCATTCAACCTGGTATATATTTTCATGTTTTCTTTTCTGTGTTACTAAAGTTGTTTTTGTTTGTTTATTTGTTTGTTTGGTTGGTTGGATTTTCAAGACAAGGTTTCTCTGTTTAGCCCTGTAACTCACCCTGTAGGCCAGGCTGGCCTCTAACTCAGAAATCCACCTGCCTCTGCCTCCCAAGTGCTGGGATTAAAGGCATGTACCACCACTGTCCAACTTTATTACTAAAGTCCTTAGTGTATTTTTTTACATCCTTACCAAATAAACACTTCATTTATGTTTTTTTCACATTTCTTTAAAATAATCTTTGCTGAGACAATTTGCCATAAAAATGCTTTGACATATTCTATATAACAGTGAATCCTAAGACTTTACTCTTTAAGAGGGTACACACCCCTAAATGAATGTTACATACAAGGTCAAGAAATTTCTCAATTGACACATCTAATCCATTAACAAGCATGCCTATGTAATCAAGTATTTATTTAAACTAAACAAAAATTAAAAAGCAAGCAAGCAAACATACAATAAATGGGTTTGAAAACCTTCCAAATAGCTGAACCATGGACTATGACTATCTCTGTGAAGGGTAGTGTGTTGGAACAGAACATGGAATCTCAGTGCCTCTATGCTTTTATATAATTGTATCCTTTGAAATTACCTTCATTATAAACCAGGAAATGTGTTTATCTGAGTTCGTTCTGACACTAAAGCACATTAAGTGAAACAGAAGAGGAGAAAGGCACTCTAGTATATAGTCAGTTGGCCAGATCCCTCCCCCTGCCCCACAGGTGACCATGTCTGAATGAAAATCAGTGGGGTCAGTATTGAAACTGAATCATCATCTGCAGGATTTGGGGCTGCTTCCAAATAGATACCCTCAAAGATAATTTAAATTATCAGACAGACAATGTCCAAGCAGAATGACCTATTTATTGGTAGGGAGTCAACCACAAATTTTTGAGGTCAAACCATTTCTCTGTTTGGATTGTGTTATAAGAACAGAAAAGGGGCATTCTATTTTCCTTGACAATTGTTTATCTCCTTGGACCTATGGTACTGTTCTTTGTTGTGTTGTGGTTTCCTCTCATTCCTTCCAATATGTTATTTCCCAGTATTGACCTCAACCATTCCCATTTTTCATTTACAATCCATCTGCTGAGAGATGTCAAATCTGTATTCCTGCTCCAGAAGTTTCTTGTTTCTTTTCTACCTGGACATTTAATGTATTGAACATCATTTCTTCTACAGTTTGAGTACTCTTTCCTCATAATAATCACAAATGTGCATATTTATTAGTCACATCCAACCTGTCCTTTTTCATAAGAATCCTGCTTAGTAATGACCCCAACTTCTATTTAGATTTAATTCCAGGGAGCTAGCATCCCAGGTGATGTCTGTGCTTCATAAGTCCTAAAAACTCTCTTATTATTTTCCTTGTATTCATTCTTCTACTTCCATCAGTATTACTTCAGCTGGAGCTATCAATTACTCATATCTGCTATGGATAAAATTCTTTTCAATAGATGCCTCTATGCATATCTTTACCCTCAACATCACCACTACTGTATGACATATACTATAACATTCAGATCTGATTATGTCTATCACTCCATTAAATCTCTCAAAGTCTGGGACATATTCCAATCTCTTCATCCTGCTTTAACCCATTTGGATCTGAGATCTTGTCATCCTCATAATTTCTAATTCTAGAGTCTACATTTCTGTCATGCTAATTGTTGGATTTTCTCTACATTGTTCTGGAATGTCTGCATTACTGTTACTTCTGTCTGGAATATGCTTGTTCTACTCAACATTTGTAAGTTTCAGTGTCAACACCCTTTATGGTATTTCTTACCACCTATTACTGTTTGCAGAAATCAGCAGCCTATCATACATGCCAATAGCAGAGCACTTGAGGAAACTGCTTTCTAATTCCCCCATTGTCCAAGCAAGAATATAGTATTTTCAAAAAGATACAATATATTTTGTACTTGTGTTTCTGAATCTAACTTATTGTTAAACTTACTGCATATGCCCTGGCAACAATTGTTGAGTGGTTTGGCTGTTCAAAAAGAAGAACATTAGTAAGAAAAAATAAATAAAAACAGATTTGAGGTGTTGGAATAGATTTTCAGGCAGGACAAAGTTCCTGAAGGATGAAATTATAAATTAGCCAATGAGTATTATTACAAGATGCGCATGACTGGTGAGAGGTTATGCTGTCAGCTATGAGTTTTTAGATATCATACAAATCACTACTATTGTGTAATAAATAAATGACCTCTCTACCTTCTCTCAAAAGTTTTATAAAGATGAGAAAAGCAATGCATTTTACAATGTATTATTATTTTTGTTAAACTAATAGATTTATGAGATAGCTTTGTCATATCATACTTTTTAAATTACACCTTTACAGCAGCGCATTACTGTGCTTTGTTGTTGCTCTGATACGTAAACACCATGGTCCAAAGCAACCTGAGAAAGAAAATTATTTACCATACAAGTTTTAGTCCATCTTCAAAGTAAGTCATAGCAAGAGCACACCTGGAGAAAAAAATAGCAGCATACCAGAGAGGAACGTTGCTTGCTGACTTGTATCTCAGCTCATGTTCAGCTATATTTCTTAGATTCAGGTATATGTGCCAAGGGTTCAACCCTGTGTCAACTTGCAGTCAAGAAAACACCATTCAAGAGTTCAGTTGAGATAATTCGTCTATTAGAATTTTCTTTTCTCACTTGTGTTTGGTTGACAACAAAACTAACGAGGACATATAACACCATGTCAACTTTTACAAACAAACTTAATCACTTCTGTCCATCACCTTTATTGTATTGTTAATATTCAGGCTAATTGTAAAATGTTGTAGAATTTCAGGTTAATATTAATATTACAGTATAAAAACACAGTCTGAATTTTAAAACTCACAGAGTGTTTAAAAGTTTCAACACTTAAATCCAAGTTCTCTTATAAAGTCCAAATTTTCAAACTGTAGGCTCCTATAAACAGACAGACAAAACCCCAAATTGATTATGTACTTTCTTATTCCTAGAGGGAAGGAACAAGGTACAGAAATGAGAACAAAGAAAAAGTGCAATCATACAAAGTAAACACCTATCTGGTATTTGAGATTCACTTATCATATTTTGGGCTTCTACAACTACAGCTTATTAAGCTCTGAGCATTCAATGTCTTTCTCAGCCAAAAGCTCTAAAGTCTTCCACCTTTCTCCTACAAAATAGTCCAATTTGCACAAGCCTCTAAATCAACTCCATCACAGCAAAGCCAACCTTTACTACCAGTTCCTGTGTTAGTTTGCTTTTCTGCACTATGATAAACACCATAACCCAAAGCAACTTGAAAGAGAAAATATTTTATTCTACCTTTGCAGGTTACAGTCCATCATGGAGAAAGAAGAGAGTAAGAACTCAAGACAGGAAACAGAAAACAGAAACTAAAGCTGAGACCACAGATGAACACTGTTTCCTGGCCTGCTTTTACACTCAAGTCCAGAAAGCTTTCTTATACAGCACAAGTCCACCTGCCTAGTGATGGTACCACTCACAATGAACGAAGATATAAGGTATCAATTAGCAATAAAGAAAGTGATTCAAATGCATGATCATTGGCTAGTCCAATTGAAGAAATTCTTCACTTGGGGATTCCTTTTCCCCTTCCAGTCACATTGACAACAAAAACAAACAAAACAAACTACGATTCTCAATTAGAGTCAGAAGAACACCAATTTGCTTGGAGGATATATGCTCCAGAATCATTCCTTACAAGGATTTTTGTAAGCAAAACTAGGAAGAACCCATTATCACTGATATTTTTCTTTCATAGAAAGTCTATGGTATGAGGAAAGAGAATTAATTAAATTTTCAGCATATAAATTCATCTGTGCTAGACTGGGGGAAATACTGATTCAAAGAAACATATATTTGTGTCAGTAGCACATAAAAATTGATAATTATAAAATCTACTTTTAATAGCCTCTACTTTAAAAATTCAGATTGCCACGGAAAATAGCATGTAGGATATATTCTATTCATAAGATCACCAAATTGTGGTATAAGAATATATACTAGCATTAACTGTGATAATGATGCATATATATAATAAAGTAATTACATGGACTAATTACTATTTTTTTTATTTATTTGTTTGTTTATTTATTTATGTATTTATTTATTTATTTATTTATTTATTTATTTGAGACAGGGTTTCTCTGTGTGCCCTGGCTGTCCTGGAACTCACTTTGTAGACCAGACTGGCCTTGAACTCAGAAATCCACCTGCCTCTTCCTCCCAAGTGCTGGGATTAAAGGTGTGTGCCACCACGCCCAGCTGACTAATTACTATTTTTAAAAGGTTTTTATATATTAACACATTTTATTTCCAGAACATCTCTTTGCACTAAAAATCTATTTTTAGCCCCATTTTACACACAGAAATGTTACTCAACAATGCATGCCTTGCAAGTGGCAGAACCATGACTTAAATCTGGAGATATTGTGTGAGTCTCTGTCTTAACCAGCATTCTATTTTTGTCTAATGTACTAATTTTATATATTAAGAAACCAAATACCAAAAAATTAAACAAATTCCCAAAGAACTTTAAAATCTTGCTGTTACACCATATAAAACAAATAAACATGGCACTTGTTCTTTTTAAAAAAAATAATAAATATGACCAGTCCCAGAAACTGTTGGTGAGTTCTTGGGGCCCTTCTAGAGAGAAATAAAAGATTTGGTATTCTGATAAACATAGAAAACTCATTCACCTTTGTATGTAATATGGGATAAAATACATGGCTGAGTATTTTGAGCTATCTCTTTAATAATGTGGATAAAAATTGAAAGATTTTTAAAGACAATTCAACTTCATTATGTAGCTAACCAAGTTTGATAGCCTTCTATTCATATTACAAATAAAAAGATAACAATTTTCCAGAAAATAATTTTATAATTGAATTCCATTATAAAGATTTTCCAAGTACCCTAATATTAGCCAGGCTTATATATATCCAGCATTGAATTAGATCAGCCACATGACAAGAATATTTGATAAGGTAGAAAGTTCTTTGGTTTGATCATAAGCCTTTAGGCCATTGTAATCAGTTCATGTATTAAGGAACTCCAACATGGTTTACCATTGTTATTTTCTTGAGCCTTGGTTTTTCTTCCTAGTGAAATGTCTGGCCTATATGAAACTGTATTGAAAGACTGAATAAACTTCTCTCCTTCTCCCTGTCCCTGTCCCTGTCCAGGTCCTTGTCTCTCTCCCTCTCCCTTTCCCTCTCCCTTCTCCTCTCCCTCCTCCTCTGCCTCCTCTCCCTGAATCTGAGAAGATTAACAGGAGAGTCATTATTTCTGTCTGCCATCATATGACACCCACATACTAGAAGAGTTCTCTGAAGAGTCAGATGATGCAATCTAAATTCCAATACAGAAACTCTCAGGAGAAAAATAGGTAATCTAAATGGTGTCCAAAAGTCCTGAACTTACTCTAGGATTATGTCTCCTTTAAAATAGGGAGGTGTTGATAGAAAGGTTTTAAATGGGACCAACACCTTTTGCCTCAGTCCTTACAAGTCCCATGGAAAGTGCTTTCTGAGATCTAGAAGCTAGATTTCTTCGAGAAGCTGAATAAGACCTGCAGCCCTAGCTTATTTACTTACCTTCTACTGGGGTTCAGATTTATGTGATTTGGGCAGTGATTTCATTTACCCCTTGGTCACTGACACTTGCTCCAATCTGCATTTCTGACAGCTTTAACTGTCACATAAAACCCTATCTAGCCTGTATCTAGCTTTACTTTACTAAATTCAACTTACCCCATTCACTTCATACATTCATGTATTGTCTGGTAAAACCCACAAAAATCACTGCACTCTTTCCCAGGATACCTGTCAAGACAATATTCTACATCTACAAAGCTTTTAAACTCATTTGGTATTTATGGATATGAGGAGGAAAGCAGTTGTGGCTTAAACATAACGATATTGTCAATATGATCATATACTGTAAGTCTAGGGTTCCTTAGGACTGAAATATGAACTTTACACATGCATTAGTATATTTTGTATTTTTTTTTTTTTTACTTTTTCTTTATAAGAATAATGTACCTCGGCTGGTAATTGTTATTGTGTGATTGATTGTCACTAGTCTGTGGCTCTCTGGGACCTCCTCGAAAATGAAATTGACTGTCTTTGAGTGATAATGTCAATGGCATAGAATGTGTCACTGGATAGTGTCTTCCTGCTGCTACGTAAATGCCACAGCAAACTAGAGGTATTTATAAGGAAAAAGTTCATGCTAACCTAAACTTTCTATTTTCAATGCAGAAGAAATTGAGTGGGAAGATGTTAATACAGTAGCTGATGCTGGAAGTTGATTGAATGAACAATGGAAATTTAAAGCAGACTATAGTCAACTGGTGATGGGTATATATGATAGATAATGTTCACTAAGTCAGAAATTGATAAACAATCTCTTAGCATGACCACAAAATATTATAAGCTCTTAAATAATTGAATTTATTATATTTCTACTGTAGCTTATTACAAAACACATATTTCAAATAATTAGCAACCATTTTATAATTATGATTTATTAAGAAGATATTCTCGATGTGAAAAAATATGCCAATGAATATGTGATAAATACTGAGTGATATGGTGGTGTTATCAAATTTTCTCTATCTGATTCTGGCAAAAAAAAAGTCCATATTATGCTGTTAGTTTTGTATTGTGCTACAACTTTCTAAGATTGAATTTATTCTGTAGGGAAAGCTGTAAAATGAAATGTAAGTCAATATTATAGCATATATAGACAACTAAAAAGCAATATGTGAGTCTAGGTAGCACATTTTCTTTAAATACCATAGGAGAAATTGCCCAAGAATGTGTGATATAGTATCCCGTTCTGTGTCTTGCTGGTAGCAATTATTAAAGAAGAAATTGATATAATTTATAACCATATATATATATATATATATATGCTATTTTGTGACCTGTAAGAAATTGTTTAGCAGAAGTTAAAAGTAACAGGCACCCAGACCACTAAGATGTTGAATTTTAAAACATCAACATTTCCAATCTATAAGGCAAAGGTAGTCCAGGCATCTACCTTAATTCCCATGATTTGTGGGCATAGGATAATGAAGATTTAATTTTTATTTTTTTTGTATTTTGTCTTTGGACAGGCCAGTTTCTTCTTGTGTATATGAGAGCACAGATATATGAAAAGATACAAAATTCACAGGAAGAGTATTCTTAAACCAATTTCTCTTTGCCTGTTGCTAAAGATTTGGTTAGCAATTTGGATACAGACACATTTTCAATTAATGAACAAAATATATGAAAAGATATTCTGACATAATCCAAAATTATGGAATAAATAAAAGAATATTTATTTTAAACAGATTACAATCATTAAGGCCTCAAACATTGATCTATTTATCATATGGCTATAAAAATAATTTAACACAGTCATATGTAATTATAACAATCTCATGCATGCTAAAAGCAAAAGCCTAAAGTTGTGTTAACACAATACCTTTCTGAGGGTTTATCAACTGAGGCCATCTACAATATGGCATTGTGGATGCATGTTTCTTTGTGTGAAGACTTTGTTCTACCTGTAAGCTGCTTAGGTTCATTAGCACCCACCACGCAACTGCCCATTATGTTGTTCCTGTATTTATTTTTACCCACTTATACGTTTCCAAATCTGAATATCACAAATCATATTCAGGCATACATTCTACTTGTTGGTTCATTGATTATCACTTTCTTATCAAAAAGGGAAGTGACATGAGAAGATGTATATAAATCCTTTTTCCAGATAGAGTTGGTGAGTGAAGGGTCACTTGTGATCCACACAGATGTCCATAGATTGGCCCCATAAATTTTCAAAGAGAAATAGCTTTATTACATGTCCAGCTTCTGAAGAAACCAGGAAACAAAGCTGAAATTGGCCAGTCTGGGTAGCACATTTTCATTAATTTTCTAATAATGTGGGAGAATTTTCAGAGAGGAAGATTAGAGAATGTGCTTATTGAGTAACAAGCGCGTTTCTTTGGGGGAGGCCTATGTTCGCCATGGGCTATGTTTGGACTTGTGATTTAGGAAAAATACCCTGACATTTTCTGTCCATGTCACTTTTGAATACTGGGTTCCAAATCATAGGCATCAGTAGTGAAATTACCTTTAAAATTCTTTTGGAACACAATTCAAACACTCTATGCTCAGTTGTTTCCAGATTATCTAATTCCAACAGGCTGCCCATCAGTGGGTTGGGGAGATTTTGTTTTGCTAAGTAACCACTGCAGTGTCTACTGGGTCTAATATTGATAATCCTTACTGGAAGGTGAACATCATAACATGTATTAGTGTGTTTTTAATACTCTGTCACATCATTGCTTCAGAGTGTAAATAGTAGAAATAAAACTATTTCTTTCTCACTGGGATCCCCTTTTACAAGAATAAAGGATGGTCTAACAGCCAGAGCTAGTTTATCCTTTAACATCTCACCCCACTTCTCACCTTACACTTTGAAGTATTCATTAATAATCATAGAAGAGGAATTCAGAGAGGACAACTCTTTTTCTTAATTTACTATACTGAAAATTTACTACTTTAAAGAGGAACTGACAGTTGTTCACATGAAATGAGTTGTTTATTCATTTTTTTACCCAAGATTGTTATAATTGTTGATGATTATCCACCCACTTTTATGGTAATAAGCTGTTAATTTATGAATCAGAACACTCACACAATGTCAAAGTACTTCTAATAGTGTAATCAACTTCAATAGATTTCTGAAATAAGACTAAGATTCGTTGATTAAAGTATTCTCTCATTATATTTCCAAGTAAAGCTTTTTGACCTTTCAAAATTATTAATTCCATTTAAAATAATATTCTAATAAAAGATGTAAGAGATAACATGTATTGTTGGAACTTGTGATTTAACACTAAGGTAAGAGCCTTCTATGAAGATCATTACCTACATTTGAAATTATTTCTTCTTCCATCGATATTTAGTAGTAAACATACTAGTTTACCCTAGTAATAAAATTAATATCCCCATATTTGTTCATTTCACTTAAAAACTTTCTTGCATTTATAAACCTTTGTGGAAATCTCAGCAATACAGATTGAAGAGACAATTGGTAAAAAATATGTGAAACAGACAGACAGATACAGACACAGACATACAACATAAAGGATCATAAATAAACATTATAAAGAGGTAGTGAATGTCCAGAAAATGGTTCCAAATTTCAGTCTCCAAATTTTAAACCTTTGTCAGGCAACAGAGAAAGAGAAGAAAAATAAAATGACATGAGAGACAGAAAACTGAAGTCTCAGACTTAGAATTAAGAGTTCAAATACAGCCAGCACAATTCCTTCTGAAGGCTGCCTGCATGTAAACAATATTATCTTTCCCGGGAAATATATCACATGAAGAAGTCACCAAAGTAATGGGGCATAGATTATATGACCTTTGCCCTTGACTTTACTCTTTTCCAAGCTGTACAACTGAAACATTCCAAGAATCTTACAAATGATATTGGAAATCTTTTATAATCAAAACATGTTCATAATCTTATGACTTTTTGTAGTAAAGAGTCTCACCTTTAACTTGATGCAGTTATTTAGTCTGTCCTCAATAATGTACAGGGTTCATCAGAAACCACCTATGATCTCATTCACTAAATATCTTCTGTAAATGTTTTCTTAGAAACCCTGACAATGTTACTGCAGAATTCACCCAAATCCAACAATGTATGACTATTGCTAAGACACTTCAACTGAGTTTCTCTCTGAAGAAACCCACACAGTTAGCTTGGGTATGCACTGCCCTTTTCATCTGCCTCCCAGCCATCTGCCTGCTTCCAATGTCCACATTAAATCTATGGTAAAAAACAACAACAACAACAAAAAAAAAAAAAACAACAAAAAAAAAAACCTCTGCTTCACATTGATTCAGTCTGATATCTTTTCCTGTAGCAACCTCAAGACTTCTGGTGTCAGCTAGTGAGTCTCTAAGAAAAAACTCCACAGGCTGCTTCCAGCTCTAGTATACAGCTATGCCTCCCATTCCAGTTCCCACTAACCAACTCTCCTGGTTTATATTTATTTTATAAACATGTATGCTGTTAATAAGAATACTAAAACTGCACTAACTGATAGGCTTGTATATCTGAATATTTCTTGGTAAGATGCGAATGATAAATCAATACGAGGATCATAATATTACACAAGGCAAAATTTCAAATATTAAAAAAAATGGTCATTCAACACCTTTTCTACCAATTGTATTTTATGCAATGATGGCTTATCAATTTATATTACACTTACAAGTTCCTGCTTTTCACTGATGAAGCACTTCATGTCCAATAGGTTTTGCTTGGTTTTTCTTGGGGATATTTTTGCTTGAAAAGAGAAAATCTTTGTAGCAATAAAAACACTACTTTGGGATGGAAAGATTCCTCAGCAAGTAACAAAGCTTACTGCTCTCCTGGAGGGCCCAAACTCTATTCTTCACACCCATGTCAGTTGGTTCACAACTGCCTGTCACTCCAATTCAATGGTTTCTGATACCATGTGTGGTTCCTTGTTGGAGCCTCACCCCTTGGCACACAATCAAACAGACACTCAAGCACATGCACATAAGTGAAAATGATTTTAAAGTACCTAATATTAGTAAGGATTTTATACCATTTATTAGGTTATCTGTGTTTTATTTTCATGAGGTAAAGGTATTTGACATTATGCCTTAATTTTATCAAAAGTTTATTTTAAAAGAATGAATCCAGGCAAATTTGATCATTTCATGATAAAGATTTTTTTCTTGTTAGTTGCACCTTGTAGGTTTCTACTCTTAAACTGCATATTCTAACACTTATGTTAAAGTCAAGCTGTTTCCATCTGTTTAGGCTACACACTGCCTCACTTAGTAATATAAAAAGAGCAGTTTTCTTACACTCCTGGGACAAAAAAAAAAATCACACAGAATTCATAAGTGATTCAATGCAGAAAAAAAAAATTTCCTGCATAGAGTTTCAGCCATATCACAATGCCATATCATAAAAACTGTCACTTTTTTCTTGTATTGATCATAAAGAATTCCAGTAGGTAAGCTCTGGAAGACTGGGCATCTCATCATTTCACTTGACGGAGGCACAGTCAGCCATAGCAGGTGGGGTTAACTACTCTAAGCATTGTTTCTCTGAGCACCAAAATGATGCTAATTGTGACTGCACCATCTAATATGTTGAAGCAAATCTTTCCTCTGTCTATACAAAAAAATATACAGAAATTCAGAATGGAGCCATAGCTCTGGCATGATAGAGGAGCTCAACTGCCACTTTGCTGGGATATTGCTTTTCTCTGGAGACTATCAGCTAGGGCCTCATGGCAACCTGCAGTCACTTGCTGCCTTCCTTCCAGCTCAGTTGGCTTCCCATTCCAAAGGTTATGGCTCTAGCAAGAATTTCAGCATTGTGCTTGCTCCTCCCAACACCTCTCTGATTTGTCGTCTGTGAAGCCAGGTCATTCCATAAGCAATTCCTACAAGAACTGTGCAGACACAAAAACATGACACCATGCAGTTCTGTATGCACAGCAGTCCTGGTGACTGTTATCTGCTGAGTTGCAGGAGCTTAAGCTCATTAAAATTCCAAGAATCACTCACTGGCAAAAGGCTGTATTTAACCCCTTCATAACTATGTTTCAAAATATCGTACTGTGGGAAGAAAAAATTCTAAAACAAAACCATAAGCCCTTTGGAATACAAAACAAAATAAAAATTGGCATTTTTAGTGAGTAAAATTTTATTCTCACTTATCTTAACTTCATCTCATTTCTATTATAGAATAATCTGCCATTATCTCTGTGTCTTGCCCTCACAGAAGCAGATAATATGATGAGTTTTTGTGTGTGGTATGATGTTTCTTTCTCCTACTCCCTCTCCCTCCCTTGTTCCCTCCCTTGCCCTCTATCTCTGACCTCCCCTACTCCTCTCTCTCTCTCTCTCTCTCTCTCTCTCTCTCTCTCTCTCGTGTTTTTGTGTGTGTGTGTGTGTGTGTGTGTGTGTGTGTGTGTGTGTGTGTGTTTGAAGTTCCAAGACCATTTATTTAGTGCAAGGAAGCTGTAATTTTAGCCACTGCTAGGATGGTAATGGAAATGATGAGTAGAGAATGGCACACCTTCTGAGATAGAGTAACATGGGTCAGCAAGCAGATGAATGAAAAAACAGATTACAGGAGGAGGGAGTTCTTCATAGAGAGAGAGAGAAAATGCATCGGATTGTCAGGACAAGCAGGAATGGGAATTTAGGTTATATCTGGAGAAAAAGAGACAGAAAAGCCAGCAGGCTTGGCAGTGAAAACTGGAAAGCAATTGTGTTGGACAGGAAAGCTGGGACATCTTTAGAGAGAGATAGTGAGAATGCCCAGAGTGTCTGGCCGAGCACACTTAAAGTCTTGGCCAGTATTTGAAAAGGTGATATAAGGGGGATAAAGAGAGAATCTTCTTACTTAAAGCTTAGAAATGTGGACAGGAGTAGCAGCAAAGATCTGTAAACATCTCCCACAACTCTTTTTTATATCTCCTTTCCACGTTGTACATGAAGTTGATGAAGGTTTTCAAAAATCAAAAGCAATAAGGAATAAAATCAGAAAGTAATTAATGAGGAAGGAGGAAGAGAGAACATATACTGCACACGAAATAGATGTGAAGGCATAAAATGCATTGATCTGGGCTTTATTTCTGGCCTGTGAGTAATGTATGTAACCTCTAATACTATGATGCTCTTATCTCTCTGTGAGCAATTAATGTAACCTCTAATACTTTGATGCTCTTATCTCAGTGGACACAAAGTTCAAGTGTTCCTTTTACCTCTAGTGGTACTCAAAAAGGTTTTGTCATGTTCATTTAGAGAAAAAGCATCTACAAGTATATTTTATTTAAAGAGGAAATTTCAAGTTACGGGGAGACACTATTTGTGTTTTATTCCAATAATACATCAGAAAGGAAAAAAAAAATCTGTCTGCAATGTGGAGTGTAAGTGCAGGTAAGTGCTGCGGACCACTATTCTAATAATTAGTTGCAATATCCAAAATATCAAATTTTACAAAGAATCAAATTTTAAAAAACAAGTTGAGTTTATTTCTATTCATGGAAAAAGCAAATGAGTGTAAAAATTAGAAATTATAAATATATTAATATACATATACATAATCCATGAGTGTTAATGCTGTGCAAGAACACAGAATATTCATGTATTTTAGGATTCAGAAATCTACTTACAAGATGGTATTTAAATCAAAGAGGAAATGTAATCCAATACCGAAAAGATTATGTAGGAGAAATGAGCAGGGTTTGAGGTAGGTATTAAAACATCAGTCCGAAGCAGAAAGGAGAAAGGAGAAGTGGAACATAGTAAGCAAGGTGATGAGCAAGAACTAGCATCACATAAGAATCTTCCTTCCTTACCTTTCAATCAGCACTTCAGACTGTGAATTTTCTTCATTTTATTGACTCTGTTATGAGCCATCAGCTCTTCAGTCTTGCTTGGTTGATAGCTTGACTGTGGGTTTCAATTTTTTTTTTTTTTCTGATAGCACTAACAAAATTCCTGACAGAAACAACCTAAAGAAGAATGACTTCCTCTTTGTTCATGGTTTCCTAGGAAATACTCTACCATGACAGAAAGGCACGGTGGTTGGGATGACAGAACTATGAGGTTGGGGTCCATATATGTTTGCCAGACAGAAAGTAGCAAGATCAGACCAGAGCCAGGAGTGTTTCTGAAGGTCTCCTTTTGGTGACCCCCTTTTACCAGCCAGGCCACCTTTCCCAAGTAATCAATATTCTGCAAAAATAGCACCAAATATGCTGGTTTTTTCATAAATCATACAAATCTTTCACATTTTACCCAAGCAGCACCACCATTAAGGAACAGTGTTAAAAACACATGATCCTATTGAAGGCATTTAGCAGTAAAATCACAAGGCTTTGTCACAGGTTGCATAGACTCACGGCCATGTTATAGGGTACATTTACTCATTACAACTTCCTTGGTGCCCATAATCTCTAAAATTTCAACTAAAATTCAATGTCTATCCTGAGAGTTGAGAAAAATGTCACTATAGGGCCCTTTATAGAAAATTTAAAAAGAAGGAAGGAAGGAAGGAAGGAAGGAAAGAAGGAAGGAAGGAGGGAGGGAGGGAGGGAGGGAGGGAGGGAAAGAAAGAAAGAAAGGAAGGAAGGAAGGAAGGAAGAAAGAAAGAAAGAAAGAAAGAAAGAAAGAAAGAAAGAAAGAAAGAACGAACCTCCACCTCAAATGGCACAGAGTGAAAGAATCTCGGCAATAAAGGAGGAACAGGAAAAAGGAGAAGAAAGAAGAAAGAAGAGGAGGAGGTAGAGGAGGAAGAGAGTAAGAGAAAACTGGAACAAAGAAAGACTACAATAAACAGTGGAACACATGTCCCTGTGGCATGGTGGGGCAACTTTCAGGTATATGCCCAAGAGTGGTATAGCTGGATCTCCTGATAGATCTATTTCTAATTTTCTGAGGAATCTCTAGATTGATTTTCAGATTGGTTTTACCAGTTTGCAATCCCAACAGCAATGGAGGAATGTTCCTCTTTCTCCACATCCTTGCCATCATCTGCTGTCACCTGAGCTTTTGATCTTAGCCATTCTGACTGGTGTAAGAAGGAATCTCAGGGTTGTTTTGAATTGCATTTCCCTGATCACTAAGGACTTGACTATTTCTTTAAGTGCTTCTCTGTCGTTCTGAATTCTCTGTTTAGTTCTACACCCTATTCTTTTTATTTGGTTCTTTGGTTTTTTGGTGGTTAGCTTCTTGGGTTCTTTATATATTTTGAATATTAGCCCTCTGTCGGATGTGGAGTTAGTGAGGATTTTTTTCCCAGTCTGTAGGTTGCTGATTTGTCCTATCGATAGTGTCCTATGCCTTACCGCTTTCCAGTTTCCTGGGTTCCCATTTATCAATTCTTGATCTTAAAGTCTGAGCCACTGGAGTTCTGTTTAGGACATTTCCCCATTCCAATGATTTCAAGGTTTTTTCCCACTTTCTCTTCTATTAGATTTAGTGTATCTCGTTTAAGGTTGAGGTGCTTGATCCACTTGGATTGAAGCTTTGTGCAAGATGACAAATATGGATCTATTTTCATGTAGAAGAGCCTAAGGAAAAGGAAAGACTCAAAGTGGGATCCAGCTCAAGAGGAGGCTCCAAGGCTTGACACTCTTACCGAGACTATAGAATGCTCACACAAAAAAGCACCTATCACGACTGCCTTTCGAAAAATCCAAAAAGCAGCTTAAAGAGTCAGATGCTGAATGAGTACACTATAGCTGTCTTCAGATACACCAGAAGAGGGCATAGGATTCCATTACAGATGGTTGTGAGCTACAATGTGGTTTCTGGGAATTGAACTCAAGACCTCTGGAAGAGCAACTAGTGCTCTTAACCACTGAGCCATCTCTCCAGCCCCAGAAGAGGATGGCCTAGTTGGCCATCATTGGGAAGAGAGGCCCCTTGGTCATGCAGACTTTATATGCCCCAGTACAGGGGAACGCCAGGGCCAAGATGTGGGAGCGGGTGGGTAGGGGAGCAGGGCCGGGAAGGGGGAGGGTATAGGGAACTTGCTGGATAACACTTGAAATGTAAATGAAGAAAATATCTAATAAAAGTTGGGAAAAAAAAGAGTCAGATGCTGGTATTTTACACTCAATGAATGGACAGCAGCTGCTGACCCCTGT
The DNA here is from genome assembly GCA_902729485.2 of Mus minutoides. Lineage (NCBI taxonomy): Eukaryota > Metazoa > Chordata > Mammalia > Rodentia > Muridae > Mus > Mus minutoides. Next base: position 136,187 of record CACVCL010015564.1, on the reverse strand, counting down.
GATTGAATTAGGGAAAAGCTGGATGAAGCTGAGGAGAAGGATGACCCTGTAGGAGGACTAGCAGTCTTAATTAACCTGTACCCCTGAGATCTCTCAGACACTGGACCAGGCAGCATACACCAGCTGATAGCAGGCCCCCAATTCACATACAGCAGAGGACTGCTGGGTCTGGGTTCAGTCAGAGAAGATGCACCTAAACTTCAAGAGACTGGAGGCCCCAGGAAGTGGGGAGGTGTGGGGCGTTGTGGAGGTGGAGACATCCTTGTAGAGACAGAGGAATGGGATATTGAACAGTCAGAGGGTGGACCTGGAGGGGGATAAAATCCACAGTGTAAAATAAATAAATTAATTAATTAATTTAAAAAATTAATTTGAATTAAAAAAAGAAAGACTACAACCTAGCAAGGCAACAAATAGACACTGCAGCTCCATACCCAGCATCTCTCTCACACACTGGCATCCTTAAGTTCCGATGGCTTGAGTAACATGTGACTTCCTTATGCCACTATGAAGCCTGTGCCACCTCTAGGATTAGACATTCATAATTTTGATGTCTTCTTTTCTAACTTCAGGAGAGTAGTCTTGTTCTCAAACACTGAAAATATATGAGAAATACTCCTATTAGTCATCAAATAATACACTCAAATTTGCATCTGAATATTGTCATTTGCATTTATATATCAAATTATGTGTTATGACATAGCATTATTTGTTCGGGGCCATTGGTGGGAAACAGTAAACCTAGGCTGTATGGGGGTGTGTGGAAGATCTAAATTTTTCATGCTTTCCCAAGTTGTGAAGGAAGACACCAAAACTCCAGACATGGAATGAATAATGAAGCATTCTAGCCTGATCTTTAGACTGTTCCACAAAGTAGCCATGTTTCAATATGAGTTAGTAGGTATGAGATAAACACTGTATATTATCTATCTGTGGCTTCATACCATAACATGTAATGACTTGAGATATTAACTTCCAAATACATTACTCTGCCACTCTGGTGAGTTCACTGAGACTGTTAGACAAATCCATACCAAGGGTTATACAGGTGACCCTGGATGAACTCAGTGGTTTACAAAGTAAAACAAAGGGACTGAATATGGAGAAGAATAGTACAGGGGAAAGTGGATTCCAGGAATGGGATGGATATAAGAAGGCAGAAATGAAAGCAACCAGAATGGATGTATGAAATTGCCAAATAAAAATTTAACAAAACGAGAAAAAGAAAGTTTTGCTTTGTTTTGCTTTAAATCTACCCATTGGCTTGAAACTCTAAATGATCCTAAATATTTTGCTGTTGTTGTTTCTCCTATCATACACATACACACACTTGCACACACACACACACACACACACACACACACCCCTAGTTATGTGGTTTTTCAATAGTGTTGTCACTATGAAAAGAATATGATGTAAAGCCCAAAAGTAGTGATTTTATGTCAACGTGACTCAAGCTGAAGGAATCTGAGATGAGACAATTTCAACTGATATAATGCCTCCATGTGATCATGCTATAGGCAAGCAAGACCATAGAGCATTTCTTAGTGAGCTATGTGGGTGTTGCCAACATTGGTGTCTGGTCATTCTGCCTTCTATCAAAAAAAAAAAAAAAAAAAGAAAGAAAAAAAAAAAGCAGATTGAGCAAGCCATAGAGGAACAAGGCAGTAAGCAGTGCCACCTCCAACATCCCATGGCCTCTGCATCAGCTTGTGCCCCCAGGTTCCTGCCTTGTTTGAGTTCCTACCCTGATTTCCTTTGATGATGAACAGTAGTATGGAAGTGTAACCACAATAAACCCTTTTCCTCCAACTTGCTTTTGCCATGGTGTTGCATCATAGCAATAGTAACTCTAAGACAGGTAGGTTGTTTTGTTTTGTTCTACTTTTATCATTTTATTTTGCGACATGGTCTCATGTATCCTAGGCTGGTTTCAAACTAGTTAAACAGTCTGGGATGACCTTGAAGTTCTGACCTTCTGCTCCCTCTTCCTGAGATGACAGTAAGTACAACCACTCCTGTTTGATATCCTTGTGATCAAATCCAGGGCTTCATGCATGGTAGTCAAGCACTCTATCAACTGTGCTGCCTCCCAGCCTTCTTAATATGGTTTCAATGGTTCAGTGACTATTCTTAGTGTCTCTTAAAGGATGACAAATATTCAGCTACAACACAGATAAAAAGAAGAGCCCAGGCCTTGTTGGCAGAACATATCTTTAGAATGAGTAGGTTCTTGTAAGAAAAAGAGAGGAAAAGCCAAATTTGTGTAATACACAGGTCAAGAAATATGATGATCCTTATTTAAGCCTTCATCTGCAGACATTTCAGCACAGATGCAGACTAAATAGTAAACACATCAAGATACACACACACATTGACACACACAGACATACACACACACACACACACACACACACACACACACACACACGAAGCAAGGAAGGGAAGAGGAACAATGTGACTAACCTTTCACCATAGACCTAAGACCTCTGCTTCTCAGATGCTTTGTAGAATAATTTTGTTTTATTTTGTTTTTTTTTTTTTTTTTGACTTAGCAGTTTTTTCTGTTTACTTCAATTTAAACTTTGCCATACCTCCTGAGATTAGCAAGAATTTTATTAGGGGAAGAATATGAACACGCTTACCACACAGGTTTTGTGAGCTATCATGGAAGAAAAGGCAGTCAACAAGGCCCCTGAAACGAAAACAACAGCAGCAGAATGAGGCTAGGAAATGCTTTTTGGAGATCTGATGTTTTGTTAGCACATTTCCTATTAAATAGAAACCTCAGGCATCAGAACAGCCAGCCATGAAGGTGACACTGGAAGGGAACTAAAAGAAGTGAGATCTCAAGTGGCTTTGCTTGACCTCCAGCTTAACACATATTTGGCCAGAACTAAAAGGGGAACAAAAGGTGATGATGATGCAATTTCCCACCTTGCTGGAATTTCTCCTAAAAGGAACGAGAAACACATCTTCCCTTATGAAGTTACCACAATGTTTGTGTAATGTTTAAATGAGTCTATGCGGTCTGTAGTATGAAGTATTTATGGTTGATTTTTGTCTTATGTTTCCAGTTAATTTCCCAGAAGAGGAGAATGCACTATATTTCCTAGCTACTGTGAATTGGATAGCGAAGAGCATGACTAAGCAAGTATGATGTCAAATCCTTTGAGCATATACCAACAAGTGGTATAGTTGGGTCATATGATAAATTTACCTTTATCCTTCTGCTAAATCTCCACACTGAGTACCATAGTGCTTGCACCAGTTTGCAATCTCACCAAAAGTGGATGTGAGTTTTCTTGCATGTATGCCTTTGAGCACTTGTTTTCTGTTGTTCTATCAATTGTTATCATTCTCATTAGTGTGAAGAAGAAGCCTCAAACTTTATTTCATTTGCCTTTTCCTAATTACTAGGGACAATAAACTTTATGGGTTTTTGTTTTGTTTTTAGCTATTTCTTCATGTCTTAGCCTATTTTCCCTTTCTATAAGACCTTCCCGTTTAGTTCTCATTCCTAGATGTTTCAATAGCATACTTGTTTTTTGTTTTTGTTTTGTTTTGTTTTTGTCTTCTTATCTCTCTTTTTTAAGTTCTTTGTGTATTATGGGTAATAATTCTCTGCTAGATGTGTATCTGGCAAAATTGTTACAATTATTTGGGCTTCTTTTTCATCCAGTTAATTATTTTCTCAGTTATGCAGAAGCTTTTATTTTATGAAGTCTAACTGGTCAATTGTTGGCTTTAATTCTAGATCAAATGCAGCTCTAGTCAGAAAGTCCTTTCCTACATCTATACTGTATGGAATACAGCCTACATTTTCTTCTAGAAGTTTCAGTGTTTCAGATTCACATTTTGCTCTCTGAACTATTTGGAGTTAGAAAAGAGAGATACAGATCTAGTTTCATTGTTCTGCATATAGATGTACAATTTCCCAGAACTATTTGTTGAATATTTTTTTCTTCAGTTCATGTTAATGGCATTTTAGGCAAGTATACAATGCCTAAAATATGTGTATTCATGTTTAAATTTTCAGATGTGTTTAATTGACCTACAAATCCGTGCTTGTGCAAGTTCTATTTTTCTATTTAATATTATGGCTCTGTAATGTATCTTAGGATCTAAAATGGCAATTCCTAGGATTGTTCTTTATGCTAGGGATTGTTCTGGCTATTCAGAGTCTTTTGTGGCTTTATGTGATATTAAGGTTAGTTGTTTGTCTTGTGTTTACTATTTCTGTAAAAAAAAAAAAAAAAAGACGGGAATTTTGATTGAAATTTCCTTGAATCAGTAAATACTTTTTGGTACAATAATCTTTTTCACAATATTAATTCTACCAATAAATGAGCATGGTATGTTTTTCTGTTGGGGCCCAGAAAGCCCCTGGAATCTTGTCCCTGGGCCATAATCTAACACTCTTTTGCTTTTTCCACTATCTTGCTTCCATTCTGTAATTGACTTGGAAAATTTTACAATGAGGGCATTCCTTTCCTTTTTCAATGAGGGCACTCCTTTCTGAACCTTTTTCTATGGGGACATTCCTATGGTGTTAATGTTACCTAGCACCACCAGTTTGGCCTGTGTAGCTGAGAAAATTCCATTTGTGGTTTTCAGCTTTAAAAAGGCCCCCTTTTCCTCTGAATAAACTAGGCTTGGACAGGATTTTTGTCTTGCCTCCTTCCTTCCGGTCTTCTGATCCCAAAATTTGTTGTAGATCCCTTCTCTCCAGAACCTTGTTGTTTAAGCCCTGCAGGTCAGGGCATTTTTCTACTTTCATATTCTTCAGAGGTTTGAAGTTTTTATTGTAGGGCCCTTTCACCCTCTAGGTAAGGCTTATTCCTAGATACTTTATGTAATTTTTAGTCTATAGTGAATGGGAGTATTCCATAAATTTCTTTGTATGTTATTTATTAATATATAAAAGCCACTGAGTTGTGCAGGTTGATTCTCTGTCCTGCCACAACAAAGAACTTTCATCACTTCTGGATGTTTTCTGCTAGAAGTTTTGATATCTGTGATGTATATAGTATCATGTTGTCTGAACATTTGGCTTCTTTTCCTATTTGTACTCCTTTAATATTCTTTCCTTCATTCATTGCTCCAACTTGTACATTAAGCAATAGCTTTAAAACAAGTAGGACTAGTGGACATCCACATCTTATCCACGACATGGTTGGGCTTATTTCAAGCTTTTCTCTCTTTAATGTAATGTTGACATACTGCATTAATCATTTTGAGGTATGTCCACTCTTGCCCTACATTTCTTGGTCTTTCATCTTAAAGGCAGTATGGACTTTCTCAAAGATTTTTTCTCTTCCTACTGAGATGATCATATGATTTTTCCCATATGTCCATTCTTGCAGTTTACTACATATATTGGCTTACATTTGTTGAACTGCCTACATTTCAGAAATAAAGCCAACTCAGTCATGGCATATAATCTTTTTGATGTATGTCTATATTCTCTTTGCATGTGTCTTACTGGGCATACATCAGGGACTTTGGCCAATAGTTTTATTTTTGTATTGTGTTTCTACTTTGGAGTAATACTAGAGTCATAGAAGGAGTTTGGTAGTACTCCCTTCTAATATAATCCTTCCTTCCTTCCTTCCTTCCTTCCTTCCTTCCTTCCTTCCTTCCTTCCTTCCTCCCTCCCTCCCTCCCTCCCTCCCTCCCTCCCTCCCTTCCTTCCTTCCTTCCTTCCTTCCTTCCGTCCGTCTTTATTTCTTCCTTTCTTAATAGTCAAAGAAGGATTGCCTATGGGTCTTCTTTGAATGTGTGGTAGAATTCTTCTATAAATCCCTCTGTCCCAGTACTTAATGTATTTTAGCTGGAAGTATTTTTATTACAACACCAATCAACTTATTTCTTATGGGTCAGTTTACATTTTTGACTTCTTAGTTTAATTTTGGTGTTTTGGCTGACCTGGAAATTCGTCCATTTCTTTTAGGATTTTCAGCTAATGGAGTACAGGTTTTAAAAATATTTCCATATAATATTTTTAATTTCTTCATGCCTGGTGTATTGTTTTTATGTTCATTTCTGCCTCTTTTCATTTGTATTGTCTATTTTGGTTAGTTGTCCCAGGAGGCTGTTAATATTGTATATCTTCTGTAAGATTGGTTCTTTGTATTGTTTTCTTTGTTTTTCTCATCTATTTCTGCTGTAATTTCTATCATTTCTTTCAACTGAATGGATTTGAATCTGTTTTTAACTGTTTTAAATTTTTTGGAGTTGTATCATTAAGACATACATTTGCGGTCAGCCTGATTCCTGAATGTTAGGCATTTAGAACTCTAAATTTCTTCTAAAGTATGGTTTTCAATTTGTCCCTGAGGTTTGGTTATGTTTTCATTTTCATTTATTTCCAGGAACTTATTGTTTCTTCTTATTGATTTCTTCTTTAACTCATTCATCATTTCATAATAAGTCCTTGAATCTCCATGAGTTTGTATATTTACCAGAGAAAAGATACACAGAGTAATTTTAGTCTTCTTTAACTGGACAGATTTGTTTTATGTCTCTGCATGTAGTCTGTTTTAGAAAAGCTTAATTGTGATGTTTAACTGAAAGATTATTCTTCCAGCTATTGGATAAACTATTCTGTTAATATTTATTAAGTTTATTTTATGTACAATGCCAATCAATTATGATGTTTCTCTGTATAAATTTTTTTCTCCAAAGATCTTGTCTATTGCAAAAAGTGGAATATCTAAGTCACCTATTCTTACTGTATTGATATTCATCTGTATTTTTAAATCTAGAAGTACATTTTTAAATAAAATTGAGCACTCCAGAATATAGTGTATATATATTTAGAAAAGTAAATTTCTTGGTTATTTGTTTACTTGATTAGATTGAAGTGCCTCTATCTCATTTTATTAATTTTAGTTGGAGTTTATTTTGTCAGATATTAGCACAGTGATACCTATTTGCTTACATACCATTTAATTGGGAGATTTTGTCCATCCTTTTATTCTGAGGAAGTATCTATCTTTAATAATATGCGTTTATTGTAGACAATGGATATATTTAAATTATTGATCCATTCAGTTATCCCAAGTCTTCTGACTAGAGAAGTGAGGGCATTAATAATTAAAACTACTACTGAAATCTACATGATACTGCAAAGTTACTGTAAGAAATTATTACATTGCTGATTTTGGAGCTGTTGTTTATGTTCTTAGTGGAACTTTTCTGTTAATGAATACAGCTTCATATTACTTTCCATAGGCTCCTGATACTTTTATTCTTTATTTGGACTGAAATAATGTTTCTATTGTATGCTTATTTTGTTAGAAATCATTTTTTAAGGATTTTCTGAAAAATATTTTTCCAGTATCCTCAATTATAGCAGATAATTTTGCTTAGGAGATTTAGTCGTTGTTGGCCATGATGGTCATTTTAAGAATTGGCATGCACAAAACCCATGTGACACTGGTCAATTTTGGTTGGGAGGTTTTTAATGGGTGCTCTATTTCATTAGAGGTTATGGGATCATTTAGATCATTTATGTGATCTGGATTCAACTTTGGTACCTGGTATCTTTCTAGAAATTATCCATTTCATCCAGATTTTCCAGTTTTGTCTAGTTTAGGCTTTTGTAGCAGGATCTGGTGATTTTTCAAATTTCCTCAGTTTCTGTAGTTATGTCTCTCTTTTCATTTCTGATTTTGTTAATTTGAACACTTTCTCTGTGCCCTCTGGTTAGTCTGTCTGGCTAACGGTTTATCTATCTTGTTGATTTTCTCTAAGAACCAGTTACTAGTTTTGTTGATTCTTTATATTATTCTTTTTGTTTTTCTATTTGGTTGATGTCAGCCACTATATAAAGGTCCATACCTAAACAGAGTAAAAGCAATATACAGCAAATCAGTAGCCAACATCAAACTAAATGGAGAGAAACTGGAAACACCACCAGTAAAATCAGGGACAAGACAAAGTTGCCCATTATCTCCCTGTCTATTTACTATAGTACTAGAAGCCCTAGCCAAAGCAATTAGAAACCAAAAGAAGGTCAAAAGAATATAAATTGGATATTAGCCCTATACTTTGGATATTTTCTGCTATTTACTCCTCTTGAGTGTATTTGCATCTTTTTGTTCTATTGTTTTCAGATGTGCTGTTTAGCTGCTAGTGTATGCTCTCTCCAGTTTCTTTTTGGAGGCACTCAGAGCTATGAGTTTTCCTCTTAACACTGATTTCATTGTGTCCCATAAATTTTGGTATGCTATGCCATCATTTTCATTGAATTCCAAGTCTTTAATTTCTTTCTTTATTTCTTTCTTGACCAAGTTATCATTGAGTAGAGCATTGTTCAGAGTCCATGTGTATGTGGGCTTTCTATTGTTTTTGTTTTTACTGAGGGCCAGCCTCAGTCCATGGTGATTTAATAGTATACATGTGATTAATTCCATCTTATTGTATCTGTTGCAGCCTGTTTAGCTACCAATTATGTGTTCAGTCTTGGTGAAGGTACCATGAGGTACTGAGAAGAAGGTTTGAATATAAGGTATGAAAGGAGGTATCTTTGTTTGGGAATGAAATATTCTATACATATCTGTTAAATCCATTTGTTTCATAACTTCTGTTAGTTTCACTGTGTTTCTGTTTAGTTTCTGTTTCCATGATCTCTCCACTGCTGACAGTGAGGTGTTGAAGTCTCCTCTTCATATTGTGTGAGGTGAACTGTGTGCTTTGAGCTTTAATTATGTTTCTTTTATGAGTGTGGTTACCCATGCATTTGGAGCATAGATCTTCAGAAATGAGAGTTCATCTTGGTAGATTTTTCGTTTGATGAGTATGAAGTGTCCTTACTTTTCTTTTTTTTGATAACTTTAGGTTGAAAGTAGATTTTATTCGATATTAGAATGGCTAATAAGGTTGCTCCTTATGACCATTTGCTTGGAATTTTTTTCTAGCCTTGTATTCTGAGGTAATGTCTGTCTTTGATACTGAGGCATGTTTCCTGTATACAGCAATAAGCTAGGTCCTGTTTACATATCCAGTCTGTTTAGAGCAGAATTCTAACAGTCCTTCAAAGAACACGTAATACCAATACTCTTCAATCTATTCCAAAAAATATGAATAGAGGGAATATTACCCAACTCATTCTATGAAGTTACAGTTGCCCTTATCCCTATACTATACAAAGACCCAACAAAAAAAGACAACTTCAAACCAATTTCTCTTATGAATATTGATGCAAACATACTCAATAAAAATCTCACAAAGCAAATCCAAGAACACACCAAAACAGTCATGCATCATGACCATGTAGGCTTTATCCCAGGGATGGGGGGATGTTTCAATATAGGGAAATCCATCAACACAATCCACTATATAAAGGTCCATACCTAAACAGAGTAAAAGCAATATACAGCAAATCAGTAGCCAACATTAAACTAAATGGAGAGAAACTGGAAACACCACCAGTAAAATCAGGGACAAGACAAAGCTGCCCATTATCTCCCTGTCTATTTACTATAGTACTAGAAGCCCTAGCCAAAGCAATTAGAAACCAAAAGAAGGTCAAAAGAATATAAATTGGATATTAGCCCTATATCAGATTTAGGATGTGAAAAATCTTTTTCCAATATGTTGATTGCACTTTTGTCTTGTTGACATTATATTTACCTTACAGAAGCTTTCCAATTTTATGTGGTCCCATTTGTTAATTCTTGATCTTACAGTACAAGCCATTGGTGTTCTGTTTAGAAATTTTTCTCCTGTGCACATATATTCAAGGCTCTTCCCCAATTTCTCCTCTATAAGTTTCAGTGTCTCTGGTTTTATGTGGAGGTACTTAATCCACTTAGACTTGAGCTTTGTACAAAGAGATAAGAATGGATCAATACACATTCTTCCACATGCTAACTGCCAGTTGACCCAGCACCATTTGTTGAAAATGCTGTCTTCTTTCCATTGGATGGTTTTAGGTCCTTTGACAAAGGTCAAGTGACCATGTGGATGTGGCTTCATTTCTGGGTCTTCAATTCTATTCCATTGATCTACCTGCCTGTCACTGTACCACTACCATGCCCTTTTTATCACAACTGGTCTGTAGTACAGCTTGAGGTTCTTTTATTGTTCAGAAGAGTTTTTGATACAAAGAACTCAAGAAGTTAGCAACCAGAAAACCAAATAACCCCATTAAAAACTGAGCTAAACAAAGACTCAAAAAATTCTCAACTAAGGAATACTGAATGGATGAGAAGCACCTAAAAAAAATGTTCAACATTAGGGATATGCAAATCAAAAGAACCCTGAGATTCTACCTCACACTAGTCAGAATAGCTAAGATCAAAATCTCAGGTGCTGGAGAGGATGTGAAGAAAGAGGAACACTCCTCCATTGCTGGTGGGATTGGAAACTGGTACAACAACTCTGGAAATCAGTTTGGCAGTTCCTCAGAAAACTGGGCATAGTACTACTGGAGGATCTAGCAATACCACTCCAGAAGAGGCTCCAATATGTAATAGGAATGGGTACAGAAAATGTGGTACATTTATACAATGAAGTACTCCAAGAAGTGGGAGTGGGTGGGTAGGGGAGCAGGGTGGGACCTGGGGGAGGGTATAGGGAACTTTTGGGATAGCATTTGAAATGTAAATGAAGAAAATATCTAATAAAAAATTGAAATCCATAAGCATAATAGTTTTAGAGAATAACTAATACTAAGTAATGAGGGATTGTAATGGGACCTCCCTTTGTTAAAGAGATCTTTGCCACATTATTAATATTTTAGATAAAATAATCAGAGATAGTTGATAAATACTGCAGGGGCAAGGATAACAAATATAAGAACTCATTTTAATAAAAACAAAGTTCTTCCTGTCTATTTGAAGAATAGAGGAAAGACAATAGTGACAAGAGCAACCTATCTATGACAAAACCGACAAGCAGAGGGAATCAAAATATTATTGATTACGCAATATTTTATGCTATGCCTACTAGGAAGACATCATAGAGCTATCTGGGAGTGACATGCTCTGATATATATTTTAAGTTATATTTGCTGCTACTGATAATTATGAACTTATAGTTGAGCAGATGAAAAGAATAATTAATTGATGTTATGAAGATAGAATGTTGGTAGAAGCAGAGTGATCTATTTAAATATCTACTACTAAAATAAACCACTAAGGCAAAACATAATGATAGTTTTGGCTAGGGTGTCAAGAGATGAGATCAAAATGATTTTATTAAGAATTTTTAAAGAAGAGACAAAAATATTTACCATGACTGCCATATATTATGCTGAAGGTACAAATAAGAGAGTATATCCAATTATCTCTTGAAATTCAGTCCAGCTTAGCTTTGTCTTCTTCTGGGATTGGCAACCACATATTCAGCTTTTTATTTTTATGGGCTTTGCTTACACAGTACTCCAAGTCCACAAAAATGCTTCTGGTAGCAATAAAGTTTCCTGAAATTTTTTCTTCACTACTGATGCATGACTCAGTTTGATTAATACCAGAACTCTGACTTTGATTTCTTGCAAATAAAGGCTGCTGTTATGATTGACTCAACAACAACAACAACAACAACAAAATGGGAGGAATCCAGAGTCTAGTGTTCCAAAGTACCATCAGCAACATTTGTGATACCATGTGCCTTTTTGGGGCTGATTGAAAATCCAGAGACTTTTAAAGTCTTTATTTATAAATGTTACTAATACAATGCACTACTTTAGCTATAGCTCATGTTAATCACCAAGAATATTATAAAAGGAGAACAGTCCATATGACTTCCTGGATTTTGCTTGAGTCTAATAATATCATTCCTGGATAGAAGAAACATTGGTTTTGCTATGTCTGTAGAGAATACAGTAAAGATGACAACTCTCACTTGATATTGCCATGTTTGAGGAATTATTACATCTCAAAGTGGCTAACTCTTAAGTACTGAATAATCAATGTACCATCAGTGGTCAAGTGTTGTCTCAAGACTAGTAGGGTCAACTTTCTAGAACAAAGAGCCCAGTCATGGACTGGAGCATCTCTGATATTCTCTGATCTTTAGGAGGTCCCCCCTGACTTGGAGAAAAACAGTTTCAACAATTTCATTTGGAGAGTAGGAATCTTGTAAAGCATGTTACTATATCACCACTATGACATGGCCAACCCAAAAGTATCACAGATCACTGGGATTCAAAGTCTCAGAAGTCCCTATCCAGAACAACGGGAGATAAATGATGCCCCTGTTGGATGCTTTTTTTCTTCCTCATTTTATACTATGTTGAACCAGACTATGGGTTGGCAATGTTGATGATGAGAATGATTCACTTGTCCTTTCCTTAACCTTAATCTTCTGGGAACACACACACACACACACACACACACACACACACACACACACAGCCACACACACCAAACAAACAAAAAATGAAAAAAGTAAAACAACAAAAAAAGTCTAAATTAACCAGTATATAATGTTTGAAAATAATGATAAACACAGCATGGCCAAGAACCACAGAATATACAGAAAATTCTTACAAGTGCTTTCCCAAGTATGGAGGCAAGAAAACTACTTGAGGACTCAAGCCTAAGGGGAAATTATAGAAATAGCAAAAGCTGTTTCCAATCATCTTGTTTTGTTTTCTCAGCGTAGTAGGGGGGAAAAAGCCCTTACCTCCTGCAGTGGTTGCACAGTTGGAAAATATAGACCAGGAGTACTAAAAATACTCCTTACTGAGAGTTAAATCAAGAAGGTAAAATGGGTGTGTGCAGCCATTTTTTTGCGGTACCTTTCCAGTCACACTTCATTAAAAATCACTGGAGTAACCCTGGCTTCCCATCTTCACTCAGGAATGAATTCTTACAAAATAGCATGTGGACATAGATGTAAGAGCTACTTACTGACTGTATCATCTGTCAAGAAGCAACTATCTTGCTGGGATGAAGGTCAGTCAGTACAGTCTTGCCTAACATACAGAAAGAGTATTCTAGTAATCCTAGAACTAGGAAGGTAGAGCAAGAGGGATCCAAAGTTCAAGACCATCCTTACCAATATAAAAATTTTGAGGCTAGCCTGAGCTACATGAAACTTTGTATCAAAAAGAGGGGGGAAGACTATAACTATGCCCTCCCAGGCTGAATGGGGAACACCATATTGTGATGAAAAAATTCTCTAAAGAAGAGAGATGCAATATAACCCAATATGATATATGATCTGACTCAACATACTATGAGTCCAAAATGAGCTCATCATGTACAAGTTTTTGGACCATCTCCAAGGCCATCATATATATGTGGTTGTCATATCACTTCTATGCTAGATTTGTTGACATGATTTCCTTCTAGTACCTTTTTGTTCTCTTCTCTCTCTCTCTCTCTCTCTCTCTCTCTCTCTCTCTCTCTCCATGTGTGTGTGTGTGTCTTTGGTATACACATGTATAGATATATGTGAGAGAGTATATTTGCAAATGTTAGCATGTGTAGCTAGTAGAGTATGAAGAGAAGCTCTTTCTCAACCAGTCCTCTGCCTTATGGGCAGTATATTGGATGAATGAGGAGCTGGGATTTTAACTACACTGGCTGGCCACTGAGCCCCTGAGATCTGCATGTCCTGCTTATAAGCACAGGCCACCAAATATTTTTTGCTCAAGTCCTTGTGCACAGCAAACACTTTAGTTATTAAACTGTCTCCCCAGACCTGTGATCTTTACTTCTTGACAATGAAACAAACATTGATATAAAATTCCGTGTTCTGGGCTGAGGAAGCTAATTTCTCCATTCTGTTGAAAAATCACCATAGAGCTCCTCTAATGAAGCCTCAAATTAAAAGGCAATGCTTTAAGACATGAGTTTTCACAACAGAAGCAGCTTACACATACTGGGATCCACCTTTGTGTCCTCTAAACATGGATACATAGTTGCTGAAATAATGTGTGTTGACCTTTGTTCTGAGTGCTCTGTGACTTTTCAAGCATTCTCAGAAAATAGTTTTACTGCTTCAAGACATAACTCAAAATTTTGAGGGTGAACAGAGATACCAGTAAGGATGAAGAGAGATGCCAGCTGACTTGCTTGGCTTTTAGTCTCTACACTTGCTGAAATGCAACTGAATGAGATTTAGGAAGACATAGTACATACAGCCTTGTGGAAAAGTCTTCAAACCAAACAATGTTGATGTGCAACTCAGCTGTCAGTCGGTGCCTTTCAAAAGTCTACTTCATTCTTCCCTTAATAGAAAAGAGTTCCTCTCACCTAATACATACATTCTCAGACCTCACTCTGAGACTGTCTTCTCTCTGTACAAGAATGAAAATGCTTTGTGCCCTCCGCCAGCACCTGTAAGAGTGCATAAATAACTCTAGGCATATCACCTTCAGTAGCCCACATGTACAGGAGGGCATGCTTTGTATATAAGTAGCATAGCTGCTGGAACATGTTTTGTGATATCAGATAAGCTAATAATGAACTTTTCAGTGTTTTAAAACCTCTTCAATAGAGTTTTGTATGCTTAGGTCTTTACTGTTTTGTAATTTTATATTTCTTTTACAATATAATTTGTTATTTCTATGTATTTTACCACATCTTTTGTTAAATTGCTCTTATTTAAGAAGTAATTTACATTCTCTTCCTTATATTTATATTTTCTTCTACTTAATTTCTGAGCATAACATTTTTCCATTAAAAATAGAAACTAGCCATGTACATTGATGCACACTTTAAAGCCCATTACCCAAAAGGCATATGCAGGTCTACCTGTTTAAGGCCAGCTTGATTTACATAGTGAGTCCAGGCCAGCCAAGGCTACATAGTGAGACCCTTTAAAAAAAAACAACTAAAAAACTAAAAACAAACCAAAACAACTAAAGAACAACAATAACAACAACAATGACAAAAACAAACAAACAAACAGAAATAGAAACAATTTACAGCTGAAACATGGCATGGAAAAGCATACACTTAAGCTCTCACATGGTTATGTGTTGGCTTTATATTGTGACAAAATGCTTGCAGATAGTCAATTTAATAAAGAAAAATGCTTGTTTTAGTATGTGGTTCTACAGGGTTTAGTCCATGGCTGCTCATCCCCATTGCTCTAGGCCTATGACAGTACAGTACCTCCCAGTGAGAGTCAGTGGTTGCTGGGGCCTATTTACTTCTTGGCTGCCAAAAATCAAAGAGAGACACAGAAATAATCCAAGTCTCAATATTGCCTCCCAGAGCATACTAACGTGCTTTCATTAGCTCCCAACTCCCAATTCCTACAGTTTAATAACCCAGAGCAAACCTTAAATATCTGAATTTCTGAGCCTCTGAAGGACATTCAAAATCCAGACCATAGCTGGTCATATAT
Source organism: Mus minutoides (assembly GCA_902729485.2). Lineage (NCBI taxonomy): Eukaryota > Metazoa > Chordata > Mammalia > Rodentia > Muridae > Mus > Mus minutoides. Next base: position 120,875 of record CACVCL010015564.1, on the reverse strand, counting down.
ACAATTTACTAAATAGATTACAGTACAGGAGACAATGTGTTTTCCTTCCAGATAATAGGGGAAAAATATCCTCTCTATCTCCTCTTCACTCACTTCATTTTGGAAAGAAGTAATTTCTCTATTTTATCAACTAGCCTCAAGGAACAGAACATGCTCAGGGCTTTTGACTACCCCTTAGTATCATAATCATACCAGGTATATTCTTATGGTTTCTCTGTTCCTCTAGCTGTGAACTTATAGGCACTCTGTCATGAGGGCCAAAGAAACAGGGTATGTGTGGACCTAACTCACATGAGTCCTTGTAAGCTACCGAATAAAGGTAAACACCTTCCCAACCTCTTGTCCTTTCACACTGTTCACATCTGAAAAAGGAATTAGAGCAGATGATTCATTCGTGCTAAACATGGAAAGAAATGGAGATGAAGAAGTTGCTATTTGGCCTTCAGAAGGGAAATAAGAATAGAAGAAAAACTGCTGTGCTTAAACTAGTGAAATGAGCTCAGAATCAACTATAGAGGTAAGCGGCTAATATGGAATATATTTGCATATTTATCACTCTGAGTCAGTTCTATATGAGCATTTAGCCACAGAGAAAACCTCCCAACAGGGTAACAGACTATAGCAACAAGAAGACACTTATATTTGAAGCCTATTTTTCTTAATAGGAAAAGACCTGTCATCTTAGGAGTGATTTCATATTTTCCATCATCTAAAAATGTTTACAGTCCTTAGACCTGACTCAACACTGAGTATAGTGTCTGAATACAAGATTACCAGCCAATAAAATAGGACTTGAGACTGAGGGAAAAGTTAGAGGTCAAAGGCAGATCTTTTAAAATATGTTATTAAAGGGTAAAGGGAGGGCTCATCAGTCAGGAGCACTTGCTACTCTTTTCAGAGGATGAGAGTTTGATTTCCAGCACATATATCATACAGCTGACAATGTCCTGTAACTATAGCTCCAGGAGATCCTATGGTCTTCTGGTCTCCACAGATGCTAGCCATGTATATGCTTCACATATACACAAGCAGAGAAATATACATCTATACATATGCATACAATAAATGTAAATAAATCCTTTGAAATTAAGTATGTTCCTAGAAGATCCACTCATGTTCCTTGCCCATTGTGAAGGAGCATGATGTAATTCTTTATTTTAGACCAATTAATAGAAACTTAAGAATATAACTTGGAGTTACTGATACCATGTCTGAAGTTAGCAGTATAAGCACTGAGTAACTCCTAAATTTTCCAAAATGACCCCTGAGAAAGTCTGAATGATGATGTAGTTCCAAGAAGCCAAAGTTAGGGATGGAGCAATTAGTGTCCAAAAGAAGACAGTGAGGAAACCTAATCTGTGAAGACTCTAAGAAAGGTTCCCATTAGTGAGAGTGACCTAAATAAAGTTAGGGTAATCAAAACAAACCTATAACATGTATGTTGAATGATATGGTTCCTGAGCATTGCTACATCCCCTGGTTTCCCCCAGAAGGTTTAGAATTTTAAGCTTCAGAGTCAAGATTTTAGAGTAGGAAAGAACACATCTGCCCCCCCCCCTTTTTTACAGTATTCTTTCTGCTAGTAGCTGGATCTAACTCATAAGAAAAAAAAATCCTGATTGAGATTCTGAGTATTGATTAAATTGTACAGGACATAATCATTATTGATTGAGGGTAAAAATGCTTGAAGGACCATTTATGGCCTGAAAGTAATCAATGGCCCATCTTCAACTTAAACCAAGGAATTGGTAAATGTAGCTGACAAATAAGAGTGTAAAATACTCTTAACACTATCCAGAACTGCGCAGGTCAGAACATGAAGACCCAAGTATGAGATCTAGGATATACACACAAATTTGGGTTATGGTAGCACATAAGTCTAATCTCAATGCTGGGAAGATAAGAGACATCCCTAGAACATATAGGAAATCAGTCTATCCTACTTACAGAGCTTCAGACCAGAGAGACCCTGTCTGAAAAAACCAGAGTGGAAGTTCTGAAAAGTAATACTTAAAGTTACCCTACATACATGCATAGATACATCCATACAATGGGATATTTTGAAGATGCTTCACCCACATGGAGTGGTATTATTAGGAAGTGTTGCTTTGTTGGAGGAATTTGGAGGAACTTTTGGGGTTGGGATGTGAAACTCTGCCCAATGTGGAAGAGTCAGTCTTCTCTTGGCTGTCTTTCTTTCAAGATGCCAGAACTCTTAGGTCCTTCTCCAGCACAATGTCTGCCTGGATGTTGCCATTCTCCATTCCTTACATGATTTGTGGTACTGACAATGATGATAATGAACTGAACCTCTGAACTTGTAAACGAGTCCCAATTAAATGTTATCTCTTATAAGAGTTGCTTTGGTCATGTTGTCTCTTCACAACAGCAATGACACCCCAACTAATACATATACACATGCATACATACATACATACATACATACATACATACATATATATACACACATACTTTCAGAATCATGCATGTGCATGCACACACACGTGCGTAGACACACACACACACACACACACACACACACACAATCACAGCACATAAAAATACTGTTACGAGAAAAATGCAGCTTTGATTTTGCTTACAACCTAGGTTTCCTTATTTTTGTCAGGAGCCATACCTAATTCAATCTTCAGCTTTTATTTTAATAATTCATAATTCTAAAAGAATGAGATAGAGCCCATTTTAAGGATGGAATGGCATGAGATTTCTCTAAGTATATATATAGTGGTCAAAGTATTCATGGCTCAATTCTGAGGGATTAAAGTAGTGGTCTTCTCAGCTTTGGGTAGTAAGAATGGAAACATAATATGTCAACCCGGGTAAGTAATAGGCAGAGTGAGGAAGGCTGGTAGGCTTTGCTTCAGGGCTCCAGGAAAGAATCCAAAACCTGACAGAAGCTACAGTTGGAAAGTGTCATCTCATCACAGAATTTGAATTAATGAGTTCACTGTTCAGATCCAGTATTAACCTGACATTTTTTTTTCTGGCAAGGACAAACCGACACTTCAGAAAGGCAGACAACTTTGCAGTGGATCACGATGTGCATATGGTCAATCAGAAATTTGATATAAAACTCTTGTGAATCTCCAACCTATATTTCTGGAGGACCAAAAAGACTAGTTAATGCCTGTTCTTCTCCCATAGTGTAAAACTCCCAGAACTACAGCCCCAGAACAATATCTCTGATAAATTCAAGTTTACAAGCTCACAGTCAGAGAGGCGGGACAGATTTATCACCAGCCTTCTGCCCACTTGACTGCCTATCTTTCAACATGCCCATTCTGCACTACTGTGATGAGACTGAGTCCTGTGCCCCAGTTCTCCACTCTTCAAAGTTCCCCTTCTTTCTGTACTTTTTCTGAACCCATGCATGTCACTTCATTTTCTTTTTCTAGCTGTTCATGATCTGTCTGCTCCCTGCTAATTGCAAGAGCTACTTCCAATCAATATGAACTCACACTCCACTCAGAGTTTCTTTCCTAGCCATGCCCATGAACATATCAGCATGCCTAGGGCTGTGGAGTCTCTCAGATTTGTATAAGTCTCCTATAAAGGCCAAATTGCTGAGGTTCAATCCTATGTGATTTCTAGAGGGACAGAATCTAATCACATTTTTTCCTGAACCAATTATCTTCTCTTACCAAGGCGAGAATCAGATTCATTGCCACTGGCCCTAACATTTGCTGCTAAAAAGTTATTCTCCTTTTTCTCCTCCTTCCCAAAAATCTTAAAAGCAAACCTTGATTTTTCTTCTCTGCCTCAAACTCACTTACCATTGTGATGTGTGTGGTACTGACAAGGCACAGTGACTGACAGACTGACCTGGAATACTTCTTGGGAGCTGATAGCCAAAGCTGAAACCAATCCCAGGGTAGAACACTGCACCTTCTTCTGCTTACAATTGTTACTGCATTACCAATGATGACACAGCTTTTGGGGCCAGGTAATGGGCTGTGATAGCTTGATCAATTTAACGTATGAACTAGCATAGTACATATTAGGTTTCACTGAGGTGCTTTCTTACATGATTTGTTTTTGTTAACCTTCCCTCTCTTCTCTTCAACCCCCTTCTCAGACATATGTCCACACCTTGCACCTCCTCTCTGCTTCCCTGCCACAGAATATTTTTCAAGAACCATGTCTGTTCATAACTCATAGTTTTCAATCAGATAAATATTAATTCCCCCACTGATTGGCACAAACATAATTGACATATTTAAGACAAAGTAAATGCTTCTATTGAAGCTGTGACTTCTCATGAGTTAATGCAACTTGATTATGATGATGACAAGGAAGATCCCACATTTGTCTCCTCAACTACCTAAACTCTGGGACTCCTGCTGCAGTCTATTGTGCGGATTCCCTGTTCTCACACACATCACAAGCATCACAATAAACAGTTGCTCCTGAAATTTCTTAAGCTATCAACAAGGAATATATTCTTTAGATTCCATATTGATACAAACAAATACCCAGAGAAAATAATATTTTGGGTTTATAAAATTCACCTTCTAGATCCTGCAGCAAATAGATATGAAATAAATTAATGTATTACCAAGTTTCTTTTTAGGTGTTTTTAAACAAATCTTGATTGATTTCTGTTTCTTAAAGAACAAGGAATTGTGTGAGTCTCTGTTAATCTGAATGCCTTCCAGGATTGTTTTCTGTGAATTTTTAAAGAAGGAACAATTATGACATCGTAATTATGATGATAAAAGGCATACAATGGAAGAAAAGGGATGTTTTCCATCACGGAGTGGTAAGAGGGCATCAGCATAGATTGTAGTACAGTTCTCAGCTCAGAGGGTCCGTGGCTTACAACGAATTTCACAGGCCTAAATGCACTTCCTACTTTCCAGCACAATAAATGGTTTGGGGGAAATCTTTGAGATTATTAAGATTAAACCATATACATTCATATTTGTGATATTTAATATCTCTTTTGAAAATACAATTTTTTTGAAAGAGCTAAACCCTTAATGGACCTTGCATTGTAGGGATAAATGAGTTTATTGAACATTGTTCATCAGTACATGAGAAGCATCTGGCAGCATGAGGCAGTTAGCAGTCACAGGAGTGTACGTAGATTAGACAATGAAAGGCAAGACAATAGATAACTGTACAGGTTGCTTGCTTCACAGTTGACTGCAGTACAGTCCTATTCAGTGGAATGTGTCTCTAAGGAAAGATCACACACTAAACTTGTCTTGCCCTACTTTTCTTTCTAATAGCTATGCTCTGCTTTGGCTTCAGGGTAACCTCATCTATGATTCTTCAATCTTCACTGAGTTCTAAATAAAGCTCTGACTTCTGGACAGAACAAAAACATTTGAATTTCAGTTTCACCTGAAGTCTGTGGGTTTTTTTTTAACAAGGTAGGCGGCTTTGCTAAATTCCAGTTTCCTCAGAATTAAGGATATCTCCTTCTAGACTGATGACAAGATTCAAGAAAGCTAACCCCCTAAGGGGCTGAGTATTGTACCTCCCTCATAGATAGTGCTAACAAATCTGAGTAATGGCTACATTTATCAGGGCCATAGGCAGAGTCATGGCAGGACAATGACAAGGTCAGGATATTGACCCATGAAATAGATGAAAAAGCTGATGGAGGATGCCTCAGATAGAGGTCCCCCAATACAAGCCACCTTGCATCATGCTGTCTATAGTTCAGTGTCAGAACTGAAAGCTGACTTTCTTTGGAGTTTTCTTTGTTAGCACAACTGTAAATGCTCCTGACAATAGAGAAAAAAGTGTGTCACCTCAGCTTGGAATGTAAGCCAAGTGACCACCTGGAAATGGTTCTATAATTGAACTGTCTGTAGATAGTGAGACTTGCCATTTTTCTTCCCATCAATTTCTTTTCACCATGGAGACTATTGTTCCTGAACAATAGACGTTCAATCCTTGACCTTCAGTTCATTCCCATGATTACCACTCTAAACCCCATGTTCACTTCTTGTCTTTCTCCAGTCTTAGTGAAGCAATGAAGAGTAATTACAACAGAAGTAAAAATCACCAAGTTATCCTACAGTTCCCTTTATGAGATTAGAAAATTAATCCATACAAAATGTAAGAATCCAGACTTTAAAAAAGCATGGTTAATCTATATTTTCTTGGATTGAAAAATCCATGACGATATTGAATAAACCTATCATCAAAATGAAAACTCTGCTGGTTGCCATATACACTCCAGACCAAAGGCCATCGCACAGTTCTCTGCGCATAAATTCTTCCAGGAGAGAGGTGGTCTCCCAGGAGTGCTTTCATTCCTAAGCTCAGAAGTGAGATAACCACTTTCACACCAAAACCTGTGCAAAGTGGGACCTGACAGAAGCACACAGGGCACAAGAACAAAAAGTAAGTCCAACTAACACCAGAAATTAACAGATGGAAAGAGGCAAGCCCAAGAACGTAAGCAACAGAAACCAAGTATACTTGCCATTGTCAGAACCCAGCTCTCCCAAGAACAAGTCCAGTACACCCCAACAGACTGGAAAAGCAAGACTTACATTTAAAATCACTTCTCATGGTGATGATAGAGGACTTTAAGAAGGCCATAAATAACTACCTTAAAGAAATATAGGAGAGCACAGGTAAGCAGGTAGAAACCCTTACAGAAGAAACACAAAAATCCCTTAAAGAATTACAGGAAAACACAAATAAACAAGTAAAGGAACTGAACAAAATCATCCAGCATCTAAAAATTGAAATAGAAACAATAAAAAAATCACAAAGAGAGACAATTCTTGAGATATAAAACCAAGGAACAAGATTAGACATCATATATGAAAGCATCATCAACAGAATACGGAAGAGAGAATCTCAGGTGCAGAAGATACCATAGAAAACATGGACACAACAGTGAAAGAAAATGTGAAAGGCAAAAAGATACTAATCCAAAACATTCAGGAAATCTAGGAAACAATGAGAAGACCAAACCTAAACATAATAGGTATAGAAGAAGGCAGAGATTCCCAAATTAAAGGGCAAGTAAATAACTTCAACAAAATTATAGAAGAAAGCTTCCTTAACCTAAAAAAAGAGATGCTCATACAATAAGCCTACAGAACTCCAAATAGATTGGACCAGAAAAGAAACTCCTCCCTTCACATAATAGTCAATGCACAAAACAAAAAAGAATATTAAAAGAAGTAAGGGAAAAGGGTAAGTAATATATGAAGGCAGACCTATTAGAATTACACCAGACTTCTCACCAGAGACTATAAAAGCCAGAAGATTCTGAGCAGATATCATAGAGACCCTAAGAAAACACAAATGCTGACCCAGACTACTATACCTGGCATAACTCTCAATTATCATAGGTAGAAAAACCAAGATATTCCATGACAAAACAAAATTTATACAATATGTTTCCATAAATCCAATACTACAAAGGATAATAGATGGAAAACTCCAACACAAGGAGGGAAACTAACCCCAGAAAAAGCAAGAAAGTAATCTTCTTTCAACAAACCCAAAAGAAGAGAGCCACACAACCATAATTCTACCTCTAACAACAACAACAACAACAACAACAAAAAACCTGGAGGCAATGATCACCATTCCTTAATATCTCTTCAATGGATTAAATTCCCCAATAAAAAAAGACATAGACTAACAAAATCGATAAGTAAACAACACCCAGCATTTTGGTGCATACAGGAAACTCGCCTCAGTAACAAAGACAGACACTACCTCAGATTAAAAAGCTAGAAAACCATTTCCAAGCAAATGATCCCAAGAAACAAGCTAGAGTAGCCATTCTAATATCAAATAAAATTGATTTTCAACCAAAAGTTATCAAAAAAGATAAGGAAGGTCACTTCATACTCATCAAAGAAAAAAATGTATCAAGATGATCTCTCAATTCTGAACATCTATGCTCCAAATGCAAGGGCACAAACATTCATAAAAGAAACTTTACTAAAGCTCAAATCACACATTGCACATAACACAGTATTAGTGGGAGACTTCAACACCTCACTCTAATCGGCGGACAGACCCTGGAAATGGAAACTGAACAGAGATGTAGAAAAACTAATAAAGGTTATGAAATAAATGGATTTAACATATATCTACAGAACATTTCATCCTAAAACAAAATAATATACCTACTTCTCAGCACCTAATGGTACCTTCTCCAAAATTGACCATATAATCACTCACAAAACAGGCCTCAAAAGATATAAGAAGATAGAAATAATCCCATGCATCCTATCAGATCACCATGGAATAAGGCTGGTCCTCAATTAAAAGAAAAACAACAGAAAACCCACATACACATGGTAGCTGAACAATGCTCTGTTCAATGATAGCTTGGCCAAGTAAGAAATAAAGAAAAAAATACAATACTTTTTAGAATTCAGTGAAAAGGAAGACACAACATATCCAAAGTTATAAGACACCATGAAAGCAGTGCTAAGAGGAAAGCTCATAACTTTGAGTGCCTCCAAAAAGAAATTGGAGAGAAAATACACTAGCAGCTTAACAGCACACCTGAACACTTTAGAACAAAAAGAAGCAAGTAGACCCAAGTGGAGTAGAAGGCAGGAAATAATCAAACTTAGGGCTGAAATCAACCAAGTAGAAACAAAAATAACTGTACAAAGATTCAATCAAACCAGGAGCTGGTTCTCTGTGAACATTAGCAAGATAAACCCTTTGCCAGACTAGCAGAGGGCACAGAGACAGAATCTAAATTATCAAAATCAGAAATGAAAAGGGAGCCATAACAACTGAAACCTTGAAAATCAAAATATCATCAGATTCTACTACAAAAGCCTATACTCAACAAAACTGGAAAATCTTTATGAAATAGACAATATTCTAGACAGAGACTGTTGGTATCAGAACCTCTGAAACCCAAGACATCATATAGGTGGGACCCTCAGACCTGTAGACAAGGCAATAGCCACCATATTCCCAGAATCCACTTGGCTCACCTCCCATCTTTACCTGTGTTATGTCACCACCCATGTCATCACCCATATATAAAGAAAGTGCCCCCGCCATCTCTCTCTCCCTTCCACCTTCTCTTTCTTTCCACTGCCATCTTGCCCCTCTCTCTCCCAATTAGCCTCATGTAGAACTGTTTGGTCTGGTGTAATCCTTCTGAAGCAGTGACATTCAAGATCATAACATTGGTGCTGAAACCTGTGAATCATTATGCAGGAAAGCCACAGAGCCCAGGTGGCTCCCAGCACAACTGTGAAGCCACCACTGCCCTGGAGAACCAATGCCACGAGGATGACCATAACCTCCTTCAGCCACTGCTACACTACGTGGACTCCATCAGATGGCGAGTGCCTTTATCTACCATGTGTATTTCCACCACCGCTTCAGGCCATGACAGACGCCACTGCAGCCACTATGAGACTCACCCTGGCCCACATCAACTACTCAGTTCTACGATTCCATTTACCAGTTCACTAGAATTCTCTCATAGACAGCAGCATATTGATTGGTGGGGTGGGTCAGCTGGAGTGTCCTAATTTCCCAGATAGGGACTGGCCAGCTTTGTCTCGGGGCTAAGGGGTCAGCATTTCACAACCATGTCTCCCAGATGACATACAAGTCAGGACATCGACCCCTTTGCGTGACCATATCCCCCGAAAACGGCTCTCATTCCCCTCTGCTTTCAGACTCTTGCAGACGTTTAAGGAACCCTGGGTCCAAGGTAGAGCCCTTTCTACAGTAATTCCAGGGCTTACTGTGTAGCCTGTAAGGGGCCATAATGATTGTAAGATTAAACCAGAAATACCCCTACTCCAAACACGGGCTTTTCGTACATCCCAAGAGACCTGTCTTGATGCAAATCTGCAAGAGGAATTTTAATTGGAGCTCCGATAAGTGCACTGATCAGCATGCTGGGTCGAGACTCATACACCACAGAGGGTATAGAGGAGTGTCGACCCCGACCAACGATTGTACAGAGTTTATATAGGCTGAGGGAGGGCAGTGGAAAATTTCTAAAGTACAGCTTGACCCATAGCTGAACCTGTTATCAAACTCTTATGTAAGCACCTTGGAACATTCTGTGGTTGTTCTAGGAAATATTTTTCCTATCAGGATGATATTTCTCCTATCAGGATGTTCCAGGCATGTGGCTAAGAGCCTTAGCCAAGAGTACAAAAGTTTAAAAGTTCAGGTTCTCATAACTAACTAACAGTGGCATCTGTGACTCCATCTTTAAAAACTTAACTTCTTCATGATGACTTGGGATTTAGCCTGGCTGATATCTTTTTGGTTGTTGAATTGTTCTCGGTATATTGGTACAAATAATCCAATACCCCCACCCCCAAATGGGTGCTGCAATGTCTTTGAACATACCTCCAGGCACCCCACTGAAATGTCTACTGGAAAATCTCAAATCTTTAAAGCTAATGTCTGACTTTAAGTCATCAAAATCAATATACCTCAGCAATGAGGTATGGATTTTAGTAGCAGCTAGACAATAGTTACAAATGGCCACTTAATGGTACCTAGACCCAGTTATTTTAAAGGATCTTAATACATACTGCCAGTGAACTGGTAAATGGAAAGAGGTCTCCTATGTCCAAACATTCATCTATCTTCATTCCAATTCCTCCACATGCTCCTCTGGTTCCCCAACCCAATTTTTCTTAGCCATGAAAACTATACGACATCTGGCAGATGATGCCGCAACACTAGATCTAGCTAACGAACCACCTCCTTTCTGCTGCAGATGTGTTTTCACTCCACACAAAACCCAAACTGCTGCCTCAATTTCTCCTTCTCACCAGGATACCCTAGAGCCTGCTAGCCCTCCTTCTCCCAACCCCTTCCCTTCTTCCATGACAACTTCAGGTCTCTCCAAATGTTCTACATTGACACCTACCTTCACCCCTTCTATCATGCTCTCTAAGGCCACAGCCAAACCACCAAGTCCTTCCTCTAGGAGAAGTTTCTGGGGAAGATGGCCTTGTCAGAGTACATGTTCCTTTCTCGCTGAGTGAACTTTCTCAAATAGAGCGTAGAGTAGGTTCTTATACCTCTAAATCCTCCTCCTTTATTAAAGACTTTCAATACATTACTCAATCTTACAGCTTGACTTTCCACAATGTACATATGATACTTACTAATAACTCACTTCCTGAGGAATGGAGGCGATTATAGGAGCAAGCAAGAAAGCATGCAGCTGAAATTCATCAAACAGAGTGTATCCAATCAGATAGGAGGCAGTGCCTGACCAGGATCCTCAATGGGATTATAATTGCACAGGTGGTATTCTAGCCAGAGACAGGTTTATAACATGCATTTTGGTAGGCTTAAGAAAGGCAGCCTTAAATCCAGTAAAATTTAAAAACTCCAAGAGATTGTCCAGGACAAGCAGGAAAATCCATCTAAATTTTTAGAATGCTTCACAAAGGCTTTATTACAGCATACCAATCTGAATCCTGAAGACCCAGAAGGTAAGCAACTTCATCAGTGACCTACTTCTTTTCTGAAAGCTAACCCAACAAAAGCTAAACCTAAAAAGCTGGAGAAGAGACCCCTAATTCCACAGTTAGAAGTTTTAGCACTGGCCTTCGAAGTGTACCATGGGAGAGATGAGAAAGTTTGTAAACAAAAATACGATATGTTGGCAAAGGCTGTCCGACCAGCCCCAGCCACTGCCATGGACTCCTTGTCTTCTAAGACTCAGGACCTCTGACACCCATGACATCACATAGGTGGGACCTGCAGACCTGTACCCAAGTCAACAGCCCCCATATTCCCTGAATCCACTTGGCTCACCTCCCACTTTTACCTGTGTTATGTCATCACCCTTGTCATCACCCATAAATAAGTAAAGTCCTCCCCTTCTCTCTCTTTCACCCTTCTCTTTCTATTGCCACCTTGCCCCTCTCTCTCCCAATAAACCTTATGTGGAGCTGTTTGACCTGGTAAAGCTGTCCAGTGTTCAAGATCATAACAGATATCAGGTACCAAAGTTAAATCAGGATCACATGAACCATCGAAACAGTCCCATAACCACTAAATAAATAGAAGCAGTCATTAAAATCTTCCAACCAAAAAAGCCCAGGACCAGATGGGTTTAGTGCAGAATTCTATCAGTCCTTCAAAGAAGACCTAACACCAAAACTCTTTAAACTATTCCATGAAATCCTAATATAAGGAACACTATCCAATTCATTCTATGAAGTCACAGCATGCTAAGCCAAGGAGGTTCCACTTGAAAGAGGTTTATTGTGAGAGAGAACAAGAGATGGCAAGATGAGTGGAAGGAGAGAGAAGAAAAAGAGAAAGACGGAAAAAGGAGGGGGTGTTCTCCTTATTTATATGGAAAATGAAGTAACACAAGTAAGGGTGGGAGGTGGGCCAAGTGGGTTCTGGGATATGGTGGGTGTTGGATTGGCAAACAGTCTGCAGGTCACAGGTCATCCTGTTACCTCATAGATTTGGAATTTCCTGGTGCAAACACAGGCCAACTTCATTTATGAATACAGATGCAAAAATACTCAATAAAATACTTGCAAACTGAAACCAAGAACATATCAAAATGATCATTTATCATGTTCAAGTAGGCTTTGTCTCAGGGATGCAGGGATGGTTCATTATTCAGAAATCCATCATTCTAACCACTTTGATGATTAAAGTCTTGGAAAGATCAGGAATTTAAGGCCCATACCTAAATATAGTAAAAGCAATATACAACAAACCAGTAGCCAACATCAAACTAAATGGAGAGAAATTTGAAGCAATCCCACTAAAATCAGGGACTAGACAAATCTGCCCACTCTCTCCTTACCTATTCAATACAGTACTCGAAGTATTAGCCAGATCAATTAGACAACAAATGTGGCCAAAGGGATACAAATTGGAAAGGAAGAAGTCAAACTATCACTGTGTGCAGATGATATGATAGTATACATAAGTGACCCCAGAAATTCTACCAGAGAACTCCTAACTTGATAAACAACTTCAACTAAGTGGGTTGATAAAAATTTAACTCAAATCAGTAGCCTTCCTCTATTCAAAGGATAAACAGGCTGAGAAAGAAATTAGGTATGCCCTTCTCCCAGCCTTGAATAGGCTAAACAAATCTCTGAAAGGTTTACAACCTTCCTGAAATCAGTTTATGGCCTTGCCATGTTTGCATTTACTACAGAGCCTTGAGGAGTTGAACACCTCCTGAGCTTGTTTTGCAACAGTATACAGAAGAAACAAAGCAACAGAATCCAGAGGAACAAAAGGATGAGTCTTTGGGTTTCCTCTATATAAACACAGAGCTGAAGATTAAACTTCAAGCCTTGATCAGAAATCTATGTCTTGGCTTCATTCCTCTCCTGCCAGCCTGTCCTATTTCATTCACAGCTTCCCTTTCAGGTGTGCCCAGTTCTCCATGGTTGCTGGATAGCAACAATTAGAGAAATGACACCTTTAATGAAAGTCACAAATAAAATTAACTACCTTGGTGTGACTCCAACCAAGCAAATGAAGATCTGTATGATAACCACTTCAAGTCTCTGAAGAAAGAAATCGAATATCTCAGAAGATGGAAAGATCTCCCATGCTCATGCACTGGTGGGATTAATAGAGTAAAAATGGCCATCTTGCCAAAACAATCTACAGATTCAATGCAATCCACATCAAAATTCCAACTCAATTCTACATAGAGCTAGAAAGAGAAATTATTAAATTCATTTGTAATAACAAATAACCCAGGATAGTGAAAATGATTCTCAACAAAAAAGAACTTCTGACTGAATCACCATTCCTAACCTCAAGCTGTATTATTGAGAAACTGTGAAAACAAACAAACAAAAAAACAACAAAAACCAACAAAAACTGTATGGTATTGGTACAGAGACAAGCAGGAAGATCAATGGGATAGAACTGAAGACCCAGAAATGAACCCACACACCTATGGTCACTTGATCTTTTACAAAGATGCTAAAACCATCCAGTGGAGAAAAGACAGCATTTTCCACAAATGATGCTGGTTAAACTGGTGGTCAACATGTAGAAGGAGGCAAATCAATCCATTCTTGTCTCCTTATACAATGTTGAAGTCCAAGTGGATCAAGACCTCTACTTAAAACCAGTATGCTGAAACTAATAGAAGAGAAAGTGAGAGGATCCTTAAACACATGGGCACAGTGGAAAATTTCCTGAACAGAACACCAATGGCTTATGGTATAAGATTAAGAATCTACAAATGGGAACTCATAAAATTGCAAAGCTTCTGTAAGGCAAAGGACGCTGTCAAGAAGACAAAAAGGCAACCAACAGATTGAGAAAATATCTTTACCAACCCTACATCCACTACAGGGCTAGTGTACAATATATATAAAAAACTCAAGAAGTTAGACTCCAGAGAACCAAATAACCCTATTAAAAATGGGGTATAGAGATAAACAAAGAATTTTCAACTGAGGAATATCAAATGGCTGAGAAGCACCTAAAGAAATGTTCAACCTACTTAGTCATCAGGGAAATGCAAATTAAAACAACCCTGAGATTCCAGCTCACACCAATTAGAATGGATAAGTTCAAAATCTCAGGTAACATCATATGATGGTAAGGATGTGGAGAAAGAGGACCACTCCTCCATTGTTCATGGGATTGCAAGCTGGTACAACCCTTCTGGAAATTAGTCTGGAGTTTCCTCAGATAACTGAACATAGTACTACCCGAGGACCCATCTATAACTCCACTGGGCATATACCCAAAAGATACTCCAACATATAACAAGGATACACCCTTCACTATGTTCATCACAGCCTTATTTATAATAGACAGAAGCTGGAAGAATCCAGATGTCCTTCAACAGAGGAATGGATACAGAAAATGTGGTATATTTACACAAAGGAGTACTACTCATTTATTATAAACAGTGACTTCATGAAATTCTTAGGCAAATGGCTGGAACTAGAAAATATCATCCTGAGTGATATAACCCAGTCACCAAAGAACACACATGGTATGTACTCACTGGTAAGTGGATATTAGGAAAAAAACCTCAGAATACTCATGATACCGCTTACAGACCATATGAAGCCCAAGAAGAAGGATATTCAAAGTGTGGATGCTTCAGTCCTATTTAGAAAGGGAAACAAAATAATCATGGGAGGTAGAAGATGGGAGGGACTTGGGAAAAGAAGAGGGGGAGAGGAAAAAAGAAGGGCAGGATCATGTGTGAGAGGGATGTGGGAGATATATGGAGGGTCCAGAAATTGAACAGAGGTGTGTTGCAATGGGGGATGCAGAACTGGGGGTAACACCAGAAAGTCCCAGATGCCAGGAAAGTAAGAGGCTTCTAGGAGTCAATGGGATGACATTAGCTGAAATACCCAACAAAGGGGAGAGAAAACCTGTAGAGACCATATCCAGAGGTTAGTCACTGTCCCTGATTGAGGGATGGGGGCCACCTACCCTTTTCAAAATTTTAATGCAGAATTGCTCCTGTCTAAAGGAAATAAAGGGACAAAGAGTGGGGCAGAGATTAAAGGAAAAGCCATCCAGAGATTGACTCACCTGGGGATCCATTCCATTTGCAGCCACCAAACACAGTCACTATTGCTGATGACAAGAAGTGCTTGCTGACAGGAGCCTGATATGGATGTCTTCTGAGGGGCCCTTCCAGAGCCTTACAGATACAGATGCTGATGCTTGCAGATCCATTAGACTGAGTACAGGGACCCCAATGGAAGAGTTAGGGGAAGGATTGAGGAGCTGAAGGGCTTTGTAATGCCATAGGAAGAACATCAATTTCAACCAACCAGATCCCCCAGAGATCCCAGGAACTAAACCACCAGCCAAAGAATACACATGACTCCATCTATGTATGTAGCAGAGGATGGCCTTATCTGCTATCAATGGGAAGGGAGCACCTTGATCCTGTGAAGGCTCGATGTCCCAGTATAGGGGAATAATCAGTCTGTAAGGCTGGAGTGGGTGAGTGAGTCAGTGGATGGATGAGTGGATGGGAGAGAACTCTCATAGAAGCATGGGGCAGGGAATCAGAAAGGGTTTTGTTGTTGTTGTTGTTGTTGTTGGTGGTGGTGGTGGTGGTGGTGGTGGTTTTTAATGGGGAAACCTGGAATGGGAATAACATTGACAGGTAATGCCAATTGATGTACTCTTCCCTGGAGAAGTTCACTCTCTGACTTTTCCTAGTTGCATACAGTTCATTGTGTAGGGTTGAGGCCTTATCAACATTTCTTACTCCAGTCTGGTATTGTGTCCATTGGCTTGTCATCTTTGTTCAGCTTATATGTCATTTTGGTGAAACTTTATGCATGTAACTTCTGAAGCTGATAAGAGCAAGCTACATGATCCTGTCTCCTGCAATCTTTCTGCCTCCTCTTCTGCAATCTTTTCTGAGCCTGTAGGTACAGGAGTGTTTTATAGATTTATCCACTGGGACAAGACTCCACAAATCTGAATTTTTATTGCATGTAATTTTCTGTAATGGTCTCCATCTGTTGCTAAAATAATTTTATTTGAATAGGGATAAATACTACACTTATTTATGGATATAAGGACAAATGTTTATAGACTGTTGTGAAGGATTGCTCTGCTCAGGAAATTTAGATTGTTGATTCTCCTTTAATAACCCAAATTACACTAGCATTGAGTAGGTAGCAAGGTCGGCAGTACCAGTGATTATTTCCCTTGTTTCAAGCATGTCTAGAGTAAAATTAGAGAGCTTAAACTAACATAACCCTTAATACTAGACCTGAGAAGCCTTGTGGGATTGTTGGCCAGAGCTGTCCAAGAGACTATCAAAAGAGTCAGCCTATTGCTACTATTCTTGGTTACGATAGGTGACAAGCCATTTCTCTTGTCAAAGACATCATACAATTCAGACACAAGAGCCCAGAGATCCCTGAGATGGAACTGACCTGAATGTCATTTTCCTGAGGAGTAGCTTTTATCTTACCAGAAAGCACCATACAAGCTTTCTAATGAGGGAGGCAACCCACAGTCCTATTTAGCTGTGATGCCTATGAACCACATCAACCCCCAGTATGTTATGATAACCTTAACGGTTCAATAATGGCATGCATACATTAGTGGTAGTCATTCATTTCTTATAATTTGGTAGACAGGAAAATGATGCTTTAAGGAGAAAGAATGGATGAACTAGAAAAAACACTGGGCTTTACTCTGTGTGTAAGGGCTATTAATACCATGTGAAAATGTAGAGATGTTTTGTACTTTCTGAGGTTGTTAAGAAGTAAGCTTTGCCCAAATCTAAAGTCCTTGATTGTGCCTATTTTTAGGAAGAACTACTAAAGTCCATTGAAGAGATGTGACATGTACATGACACATTTGACAAGATTTTCTTTGAAAAGTCTCCACCCTTCCTGGAGTGCTTTTGTCTGTTGGTTGTGGTGGTTTTGAATTTCTTCCTCCACATGTTGTGATTAAGTTACAGAAGAGAAATAACAAACAAGGAAACAAATGTCATTGATTGTAAGTGTGTTAGGGAGGGCAGTATCTAATAACGGGGGACTGGGAGAGGTTCTGTATAGAAGAGAGTCTTTGAGTATATTCATTATTCTGAATGAGCATATTTCTGTTTTACTAGGTTTGATGGTGCACACTGTAGTCTAGGTGTCATGAAGCTGTGGTAGAAAGACTAGCTGTTCAAGATCAGCCCAGGATATATAAAAGCCTCATGCCAAAATTTGCTACTCCTATGATGAAAAATTGTGTGTAAAGCTAAAATTATTTTAATGATTTATCCAAATATATTTTGTTTGTGCTCTCTACAACAGTTTCTCTCATCACTTTTAAATTAATTTCAAAAATAATATGCTTATATAAATTTATATAATTTCATATTATATAGTACAATTGTGCATGAAATAAGCCTATAAAATTTCATAATATAAACATGAAAAAATATGATATTGAGGAATAATTGTTATATAAAAACTACACATTGGATGGATAGATACAACTCCACATTTGAGATGTATACCTCAATCAAGCAGTCATCATCATTAGATCATAAACAAATGCATGCATGCTTTTCCTGCAAAGATTATTTGCACCCTCTTTGCTATGATTATTCATGTGTATCTTTTTGTCCATTTGCTCCTTTTGCTTTTTACATTGAGATCACTTTGTAGCACAAACTTCTCATCCACTCATTAAGTAGGTAATCCTGCTTCATCTCCAAAGTGCTGAAATGACAGGCATGCCTGGTTTAGTGTGTGTGTGTGTGTGTGTGTGTGTGTGTGTGTGTGTGTATGTGTGTGTGTGTGTATTAATAGTACTACAGTGTTGAACTAAAGTATTTTATTTTTATGGAAAGAGATAGTGTTAACTTAATAATTTTGTTATCATAATAATGCTAAAATTATATGCATGTATTTCTATGCATATATTGTTATGAGCATATATTAATATTTAATAAGGAATATAAACAACATTTGGTAATAAAAAAATTGTTGGGAATCTGGCTTAGCCTTCATAGCTGATTGTTGTGAAGAACTTCTTCCAGGGCTATGTCATAATAACTCATTTTCAAATGTGCTTTTCTCACATTTTTCCTGAGAGAACTTTTTCAAAAGCCAGATTC
Organism: Mus minutoides; assembly: GCA_902729485.2. Classification (NCBI taxonomy): domain Eukaryota; kingdom Metazoa; phylum Chordata; class Mammalia; order Rodentia; family Muridae; genus Mus; species Mus minutoides. The sequence continues at coordinate 102,298 of CACVCL010015564.1, read as the reverse complement.
ACAATATATATTTTTATACTTCATTAAATTATAAGAGATAAATTCCAATGAAGACGGAAAATGTGAACTAAATAATGATCTATGTGTGATTGATTTACTTTGAGCCTTAGAAGCACCGTTTTTCCTTTATCATTGCTGAAGCTTTAGTCAAACAGCCACTAATGTAGCATGTTTGTGGTCTTTTCAATTTGAATTACAATTTCTTGACCTATCTGATTGAGGCTAGATCATTTTCATGTGTTTTTCCTTTTAATGAATAGAGTTTCCTGTGAAGATGCTTAGATTCCGATTTCCTTTTTACAGTGAGAGTTTGTTAAAAAAAAAAAAAAGTAAAGAAGAAAGAAAGGCAGTACTTCTCACATAGACACAACCACAATTTCACAGATATGGCATTTATTTCCATAAAAGTATGGAGTACATTTCAAAGTAGCACTAGCATTTTTCAATAGAATAATATAATGAGTCCTTTGCCATTTATCTCCAATCTTAATATTACCAATTTTCACTTCTTTTCTCCATATCCCCAAATAATGCATATAGAACTGAATATAGAAACAATTTCATCTGTTGTTTTCTATTTCCTACAAGAATCAATTGAGGATTTTGAAATAAGTTATTTGAAGTAAATAAATCATGAAAGAATTTTTTCCAAGTTTATTGTTTTTATTTCAAATATGTCCTAAAAATGAGTCATGTCATTTCACTACTTTGCTTGTTTTAATTCTAGACTCCTGTAGGATTGTTATATCACAAAATGTCAGGATATTAAAAATCATTTAAATGAAGTTTTTGTCACGTTATAAAATGACTGTAATTCTCAATATATTTCCCTTTAATATTCCCAAATACTACTTTCCAAAAAGAGTTTTTATCAGAACAGGTATGATTAATGTTAGAAGCTGAAGGGGCATCTTAAATCTCATAACATCTTTTGAAGTTATATCTTAATTTAAACTATTTTGTGGGACTAGAAAGATGGCTTAGCAGTTAAGAGAACATACAGGTATTGCATAGGATTCTAGTTATTCTAAACTCTATGGTAGCCGGCTAACAACTCTCTGTAACTTCATCTCCAGAGGGTCTTACTGATTCCTCTAGCCTATGACAGCCCTTGCAATCATGTGTAAGTACCTCCCTGTACACACATACACAATTAAAATGGATGAAAAACTGTTTTGTTCTAATCTTATTATTCAGACTAGAAATTACATAGTATAAATATTAAACACACATGCACATATATGTAATATCTGACAATTATAATTTATATTTATTATAGTGATAATAGGAATATGTCCAAAACTGAGAGAAGTATTGACAAAATTTAAAAATTGTTAGCCAAACAGTATAATTATAAACTTTTTCTAAGAACAAGAAACCAGTTTGCAATCCTACCAGCAATGGAGGAGCGTTCCTCTTTCTCCACAACCTGTGGTTTCGATCTTAACCATTCTGATTGGTGTAATGTGGAATCTCAGGGTCATTTTGATTTGCATTTCTTTGATCACCAAGGACTTCAAACATTTCTGTAGGTGGTTCTTAGCCTTTCGAAATTCCTCAGTTGTGAATTCTGTTTAGTTCTATACCCCATTTTTAATTGTGTTGTTTGGTTTTGGGTGGTTAACTTCTTGAGTTCTTTTTATATTTTCGACCTCTCTATCAAATGTGGGGTTAGTGAAGTTTTTTTTTCAATCTGTAGATGGCCAATTTGTCTTATCGACTATGTCCTTTGCTTTACACAAGCTTTCCAGTTTCATGAGGTCCCATTTATCAACTGTTGATCTTGGAACATGAGTCACTGGAGTTCTGTTTAGGAAATTTCCCCTGTGCCAATGAGTTCAAGATCCTTTCCCACATTTTCTTCTATTAGATTTAGTGTATCTCTTTTTATTGAGGTCCTTGATCCTCAATAGATCTGAACTTTGTATAAGGTGATAAACATGGGTCTACTTTCATTCTTCTACATTTAGACAACCATTTAGAGCAGGACCATTTATTGAAGATGTTTTCTTTTTTCCATTGTATATTTTTTGGCGTCTTTGTCAAAGATCAAGTGACCATAAGTGTATGGTTTTCTTTCTGGGTCTTCAATTCTATTCCATTGGTCAACATGTCTGTCTCTGTACCAATACCACGCATTTTTTATCACTATTGCTCTGTAGTAGTTTTACTAGGTTTGGTGGTGCACACTGTAGTCTAGGTGTCATGAAGCTGTGGTAGAAAGACTAGCTGTTCAAGATCAGCCCAGGATATATAAAAGCCTCATGCCAAAATTTGCTACTCCTATGATGAAAAATTGTGTGTAAAGCTAAAATTATTTTAATGATTTATCCAAATATATTTTGTTTGTGCTCTCTACAACAGTTTCTCTCATCACTTTTAAATTAATTTCAAAAATAATATGCTTATATAAATTTATATAATTTCATATTATATAGTACAATTGAGATCAGGGATGGTGCTTCCCCCAGCTGTTCTTTTATTGTTAATAATTGTTTTCACTATTCTGGGTTTTTTTGCCTTTCCAGATGAATTTGAGAATTTCTTTACCATGTCCTTGAAGAATTGTGTTGGGATTTTGATGGGGATTGCATTGAATCTACAGATTGCCTTTGGTAGAATGGCAATTTTTACTATGTTAATTCTGCCAATCTATGAGCATGGGAGATCTCTCCATTTTCTGAGATCTTCTTTGATTTCTTTCTTGAAGTTATTGTCTTTCAGGTCTTTCATTTGTTTGGTTAGAGTTACCCCAAGAAAATGTGGTTCATTTACACAATGGAATATTACTCAGCTATGAAGACATCCGGAGTTTTGCAGAAATTAGAAAATATTATCCTATTTGAGGTAACTCAGACCCAAAATGACTTGCATGGTATGTACTCACTAATAAGTGGTTATTAGCCCCCACAAAAAAGAAAAGGAAAATGTACAAAATTCCCAAGGTACAGTCCACAGAACTCAAAAAGCTGAACAAACTGAAGTATCCATGTGAGGACACCTCAGTCCCACTTGAGAGAGAGAGAGAGAGAGAAAAAAGCAATCACAAGTGGGGAGGAAGGGAAGGACCTGGGAAGGAAAGTAGAGGGGGGTGGAGGAGTAGGGAGGAGAGGGGAACCTGAACTGGTATTGGGTAAGGGAAAAGGACTGAAGCCCTGAGGTTCATCAGAAAGAATGTAAACAGGCAACCTCAGAAAGTAGGAAGTTGAGGGAACCCCCAGAATGCACCAGAGATCAGAGAGGTGAGAGACTCCCAGGACTCAAAGGGAGGGACCTTAGATAAAACATCAGACAATAGGGAGAGGGAACTTATAGAATCCATCTCCAGCAAGAAGACAGGACATCAAGTGAGGGATGGAGTTGTCATCCCACAGTCACAACTCTCACTCATAATTGTTCCTGTCTGAAAGGATTTCAGGGATGGAAATGGAAAAGACCCTGAGGTAAATAAGATACAGTGACAGGCCCAAAGTGGGTTCCAGCTCAAGGGGAGGTCCCAAGGCCTGACATTTACTGAGGCTATAGAGTGCTCAAAAAAAAGGGATCTATCAAGACTGCCCTTCAAAAGTCTCAACAAACAGCTGAAAGAGTCAGATGTAGATATTTATACCCAACCAATGAACAGAAGAAGCTGACCCCTGTTTTTGAATTAGGGAAGGCCAAAAGAAGCTGAAGAGAAGGGTGATCCTGTAGGAGGACTAGCAGTATTAATTAATCTGGACCCCCAAGATCTCTCAAACACCGGACCACCAAACAGACAGCATATACCAGGTGATATGAGGCCCCCAACACACATATAGTAGAGAAGTTTCCGGGTTCATTCTGAGACAATGCACCTAACCCTCAAGAGACTGGAGGCCCCAGGGAGTTTAGAAGAGGTCAGATGGGGTGGGAAGGTGGGGGCATCCATATGGAGATGGGTGAGGTGGGAAGGAGGTGTGGGATGTGGAATAGTCAGAGGGTGGATGGAGGGGGGCAGGGAATGGAATATGGAGTGTAAAAAATAAATTAAAAATAAAATAAAATTTTAAAAAAGAAAAAACAAGGAACCGATATACAGTCTTACAAACATAGTAATTGTCATAGTTGGTAGCATTTCTTCTAGGCTCCACCCCACAGTAAACTCACTATAAAAGGGGCTCTTTTACCCCTCCTCACTCTCTTACTCTCTTGTTCCCTTGTTCACTTATCTTCTTCCTCCCCTGTCTCTTCTCTCCCCATTCCCCCTCCTCTTCTCTCACCACATGTCCATGGCCAGCCTTACACCTCCAATCTCTCTCTCTTTCTCTCTCTTTCTCTCTCTCTCTCTCTCTCTCTCTCTCCATCCATCCCTCTTTCCCTCAGTCTTCTTTCTCAGTCTCTACTACCTACCAACTCTCCTTCCTATGCCCCAAATAAACTCAATTTTATACTATACTCTGTGGCTGGCACCTCAGGGGGAAGAAATGCCTCAGCCTGGGCCCACAGAGGCATCCCCTTCCCTTTCACCCTGGCTTCCTTTTCATTCTTATAAAAGACAACAATAGTATAATTTATAATTTATAGCTAAGTAAGATTTTAAAGTATGTGTGATAAAACACAGTGGAATTTCCTTTTCCCAACTGTCTGTCTTCACTGCTGAGTTAACTTTAATGCTGTCTGCACTTGGGATACAACACATTTTCTAAACGACTTACTATGTATGGCATACAGATTAAATGCATGTTTTAGGAAAAAGTATTGGAATCATACTAAATTATTGCATACTGTTGGATGACAAAAAGGAATTTATACTAGATCACCATGAAAAAAGCATGTGCCTACATACACACACACACACACACACACACACACACACACACCTTGTTATTCCTCTCAATTTTTTGTACTCTTACTCACAAATGGGACATATGACTTTCATGATCCTGTAAAATTTGTCAAAATTTAAATAAGTCATCATGGTTGAAGTTATTTCCTTTGCCATCCCTAAGATTAGAGCGCTCTACTGTCTTCCTGATCCCAGAACATTCAGACCTGTTTTTATCTTATTGAATACTCTCAAGCTCAGCCCATCCTTGAACTGCTGCACAGTGTAATAAGCAGGTGAGGACATTCACATACAAATTATTTTATACTGCTAATGTTTTTGTGACTGCTTATTACCAAAAACATTTGGTAAGGGGCGACTTTATCATAAATAAGCAAAGCACATTATTTATCATCTTCTAAGATCAGAGGTTTCTTTTTTCAAGTTACTCATATGAATGTTTTTTTTTTCTTTTATGCATTGCAGCTCTGTACAGGAGTGTTTCTCAGGTCATACTTAATAATCACAAATATATTTCTCAAGATATGATATAATTTCCACTGCATAGAGGAGAAAATTGGCTGAGAAATGTAAATGGGCTGTCTATGCACAATAGGGATCTGACTCAGAATCTCCACCTCAAGAATCCTTTGGACATGTATATCCAGAAATTACAGAAAGAACCTACATGATCCATGAGAAGAAGTGAACATTTCCTAATAAATTATAGAAAACCAATAGGCATCTGTAATGTGACACTTATCTTCCAGTCTAGGATGACAATGAGAATATTTGGCCAAATTATGCCAGGGTTTATTATCGGACAATAAACCCTGGCATAATTTGCTTTTCTCCAGAGGTATGAGAATTATGTATATTAAGAAAAATGTCATAAAGATATTGAGAGAAAGATCAAAGGTCAGTTTTTATGCCTGTTGCCACCAGTTTTGTCTTTTTTTCTCTAAAATGCCATTCACCATTGTCACCTGGCTGATCTAAATTATAGAGAGATAAGTCTGTCTGTGTTCTAAAAAGTAACTGTTATTGTAGAGACTGGCATCATTACACTAAGGTATTTTCAATTGATGTTTCAATGCATTCAAATCTACCTACTCATGGCCACAGTAAGCTGTTATCTGAATCAGTGGGTGGCCAAACCATCAGGGACATCTTTGGGAAACACAGAAATTAATCAACACCTGTATCATGGCTCTTTACAATATCAGTAACAAACATGTCTTGGTGGAGAATAGGTGTCATTTATTTTCTTACATCTAAATATATTCATATGTAAGACATTTCTTTTACAATTAGTTTATACTAACCTATTCTTTGATAATATCATATGTGTATAAAATGTATTTGGACCACACTCACCAACTCATCCTCTTTCTATATGGACCTATCCCTGCCTCCTCCTACAAGCACCACTCCCACTATCATATCTTTTGTTTAGTTTTTGTTTTTGATTTGTTATTAACCTATTTTAACCAGGGAAGCCTGCATGAATCTGTCCTTAAGAACATGGATGTTAACTCCATCCCCTAGCAAACAACTGCAAATAGGATTCCAGGAAGGAGCTAGATTTAATGTACGATTTAGTATATCTTGTGTACATATTACATATTTTGTACTCTATATGCATATTATCCATTTTGTACATTCTATTGAAAGACTCACAATGCGAGGACTCCCCACATTCTGACTCAGGGGGGGCAACATCCAAATCACTCATGAGAAACAGTCTTGATGCAAACTGCAAGAGGACTTTTATTTCAAGAGTGCTCTCAGGCCCACAGTTATACACCATGCAGCGTTAGAGGACCATGGTGCCCCGAGTAGCTGGGTAAGGGGGTATTTAAAGGAAGTAACCACAAATCAAGGGGGTGGGGAGGGCATTGTTGGAAAATACCAAAAATACCAGTTAAGAGTCACGAGGAAATAGAAAGTCAAGACAGTTTTCTATGATCCTTTAACAATAGTATATATGCATAGCAGGTTCCAGCATAGGTCAGGGTGGGTCAGGGTGACTTTCTTTGAATGAACACTTCCTGAACCCAGGATGCAGGTGGGTGGAGGGATGTAGCTATCTGTTTTAGGATTAGCATACCTTGGAGCATTGAGTCACAAAGGTCACATTCTCAAGCCTGTGCCTAAAGACCTAGTTTTTATGTTTTTATGTTTCACTTTTTCACAATATGTACTCAATTTTATAAAAACAATTGAAGGACCAATGTTGTGTGTGATTCTTAGCTTTAATGAAATAAGAATTTAAAAAATTAATATTTTGTACTCTTCTTAGATATTCAGTGTATTCTCAAAATATATAGTTTTTGTGTCTTGAGGAACCTGCATACTGAATCCCAGAATAAATGGTCTAATTTACATTCTACCTGACATAAAATAATCCCATCACCACTACCTGACATAAAATAATGCCATCACCACTCTAAGTATACTATCCAAAGTTTGTTTTTAGTTTATTAATGACAGCCATCCTGAAATAACTTACAATATAATTTTTGAGTTTTATTTTTTTAAAGATTAAAATCTCCCCATGCATTTATGTACTATTAGTTCTTCACTTGAGAAATAGTGATTCATTTCCACTACACATTTCCTGAGGTATCTTTTGCTATGTTGTTGCTTTCAGTTCTTTATATATACTAAATATTAACCCCCAATCTGATGAAGACCCAGCTAATTATTTTTCCATCTGTAGACTGCTTTTCTTTTATTACAAATTATTTCATTTGCATAAATTTCCCACTTGACAAAATAACATATAAAAACTTTGATATTATCTAGCCACATACTGTTGTGGATAGCCCTGGGACTAATTATATTTGATATTAATTCCATTCTCCTGTGAGTGGCTGCTAACAAAGAATGAGTCAGCACTCAGGTGACTTCCTGTAAACCTGCTTCCCACCTTAATTTATAAAATAAAGGAGACCTGAAGATTGGGCAGATAAAAGGGAAGGTGGAGCTGAAGGTGGAGACAAAAGAGAACAAAGGAGAAAATGGAAGAGGGAGAGGACACAGAGGAGGAGGAGAAAGAAGAAAAGCAGAGCAGAAGCACATGGCCTGGAAAAACTTCAAGTTCTAAGGGGTCTCATAGATGTGGAAGATGATAGTGTAGTGGTAGGTCTGACCAATCTAGGTGTACAGCATGTATTCATATTAACGGAGTCATGTTTTCATTGCCGGGGCTATTTGGGATGGAGAGATTTACTGCAACAAAATGGTGCCCAATGTATTGATTTGAAGACAACTAACCTGAGATAAAGGTTCGGAACTAGACAGGGAATATTTGTCAGTGACTTCAAGTAGAGAAAACAGAGATGATCACCTGCTATGAACAAATATTAATCAATAGAAGTCTGTGGCTCCAGGAAGAGAGCACAACAGATAGATAGTATAACAGGATGGCTGTTCTAGGCAGAGAACTTAACAATTAAAAACTATCTGCTTCCTATAGGCAGATATTAGAGGAAATTTGAATTAATTGCTTTAAAGATGGTATAAAGATATATTGCTCTAATAAGTCTTACAGGATACTCATATTCTGTCTAACGTGGGCTGCATGGGAATTTTGTGTTTAAATCCTTGTTTAACAAGCTGCCTCTTATAAGCACAAAAAGGGAGAGGGGAGGATTGGAGGGGAGAGGGGAGAGGAAAGGAGGGGAAAAAAGAAAGGAAAGAGGAAATGAAAAAAGAAAGGGAAGGAGAAGAAAGGAAAGGGGAAATGAAAGAGGAAAGGAAAGAAAAGAAAAATAGAAGTATGAATCAGTTGTTTTAAAGGTGGTATAATAAAGCCTGTAGGAGACTCATATTCTGTCTAATATGGGCTCCACAGGAATTTTGGGTTAGTATCCTGACATGACAAATTAGAAAGGCCTAAATATGCTAAAATGTGTATGATTTTGAGTATTGTGGTTGTTTTATTGTTCCTCTGGGACTGAGGGTAAGCTACATAATTTCCTGGTTACCAGCTGAAGGATATGCTGACTTGGGGAAAAGTTTTTTTCTTTGTGTTTTTAGAAAAGGTTATTAAGGTATTTACACCTCCCAGAGTTATATGGATCAGATTTGGTAGAGGGAGATCCCCGAGAACTAGACCCAGAGAATCATACAAAAATGTTATCTTGATGATACTAAAATTTTGTTTTGAGGTTTATATGTTATAGAATATTCAGCTTTGGTGAATTTCTTTGACAGACATGCTGAAATGACCTGCCTGAACTCCTGATGTCTTGGTTTTTCATCTGGATCCAGTCAGGACACAGACATCAGAGACTAATACAATCATTGGTGTGGCCGCCTTAAGGCCATCCAACTACCCCATTTTACTACCTTTTCTCCTCCATTCAAAAATATCTCAACACCCATATTCAGCTTGAAGAAGTTATCATGAGTCATTGCCCCAGTTCTCTAAGCTTTGGGGCTAGGGGTGGTTATTATAGTTTGTCTTTTATACTAAATATTTTGAAGTACAGGGCTTAGAACCAATCCTTCTGTTGCTGTTATTATAAGCAGATCTGAGATGTTTAAGCTTGTGAGTTAAGGGCCAAATAGGAAATTCATGGCTCTGAGTTTATTAGAGTGTTTTCAATTATTTTAATTAAAAATGGCTGAGAGCAGTTAACAGAGAACAGTCTATATTACTTCACATAGATAGTTGATTTTCAAAAATGTCAGAAGTCCACAGAATGTGATGTTTAGTAATTATTTATTATTTATTCAATTGTTGTTGAGACTTGACTGCTCCTGACAGCTTTCCCTGTTTTGGATTCAAAGAAGAAATTGAGCATCTTTGAGTTACTCCAGTTGTGATGAAACAGTCACTAGGCAAGAATTGCCTCATTACAGCTAGAGAACAACAGTATCCAAAGAAAGGACAAAGTTACAGGTTAGGACAGCTGATTCTGCCAAGACAGAGTGGGCTAGTCATTAATATTCCTGTTTCTCTACATCTGTTAGATGACCCTGGCCAGTAGGCTAAAGACTGATGCTCCAACCTGTTGAAGTAAGGGACTGTCCAATTGATCAGTGGTCTCTATAAAATGGCTAAGTTTTGGAAGCTATGTTAGGCTTCCTATGTAAATTCAGTTACTATCAGTCGTTCTTGGATTTCTGATGAGGTTGAAAACTACATAATCTCCTAGCAAACCCAGGTTTTTTACTTTGAGAGGAAAGATTTGAGAAGATGGTTTTCAGATGGCATTCAATCTAAAGATAAGACATAGCCAGGTACAGAACTATAGTCTTTTACATGACAGAAGTTTTTATTTAATTAACAAACATGATGGACTGGGTGTTAGATTTCTTGTACTTTATAAATTACAAAATAGTAATAGTTATGTTCAATTATATCTGAGATAAAATAGTCTTTTAATTGGACAGAAAGGGGAAAAAGTTGTGGATAGCAGTGAGGCTAATTATATTTGATGTTAATAACATTCTCCTGTAAGTGGCTGCTAACAAGGAATGAGTCAGCACTCAGGTGACTTCCTGGAAACCTGCTTCCCACCTTAATTTGTAAAATAAAGGAGAGCTGGTGATTGGGCAGATAAAAGGGAAGGTGGAGCAGAAGGTGAAGAGAAAGGAGAGCAAAGGAGAAAATGGAAGAGGAAGAGGATGCAGAGGAGGAGGAAGAAGAAGAAAAGCGGAGCAGAAACACATGGCCTGGAAAAACTGTAAGTTCTAAGGGGTCTCATAGATGTGGAAGATGGTAGTGTAGAGGTAGATCTGCCCAATCTAGGCAAACAGCATGTATTCTATATTAACTGAGTGATGATTTCATTGCTGGGGCATATTTGGGTTGGAGACTTACTGCAACAAAATACCTTTGTGGAAATATGCAAAGTAATCAAAATCAAGTTACTATAAAAATTACCACATACCATGATAATTTTGGCACATAACATAATTGTGGTTCACAAAATCCAATTTATGAAGTCTGCCTAGATATTCTTCAAGAGTGCTCATAAGTAGTGCGCATACATGAGAAGGTGAGATTTGTCATTTCCAAGAAAATGGATGAAACTATAGAAAACCATGTTAACAGAAATAAGCTATACATGTGAAGACAACTGTAAGTTTGCCTCATATGTGAAATCTAGAAGTCATAAAAGAAATAACTTAAAAATACATGTGAGCATTAACAGAGAGATATCAGGGGATGGGGAAATGAGATGAATACATGCATAGTAGGTAGAGGAATAGTAGAGGGATGAACTTAGTTCAAGCTCACCATATGTAATGAGAGAATACTGGCAGGAAATCCCATACTTTGTAATCAATTAGTGTAATCATTTAAATTACACTAGTTTTCCAAGGTATATGCTATTATTATAATTGGAGCATCTTCTACTTACACTCTAAGTAGTACAGTTTGATGGACAGAGTCAGCAGCCTCCTCTCTGTAGAGCCATGTGTGCTTTAAGACTATGATTTTTTTTTAGATTTATTTTTTATTTTATCATATGTAAGTACACTGTAGCTGTCCTCAGACACTCCAGAAGAGGAAGCCAGATCTCGTTACAGATGGTTGTGAGCCACCATGTGGTTGCTGGGATTTGAGCTTATCACCTTCGGAAGAGCAGTCAGGTGCTCTTACCCGCTGAGCCATCTCACCAGCCCAAGACTATGATGTTTGAAAATTAATCTGCATCAGTGGAACAGACAAGCAGTCATTTACTGAATAACGATTTCCTAAATCCATAATTTATCATGTTATACATGTCATTAATTAGTTAAAACTATAACTTGCTAGGGTAGAAATTCTTTGAGCTTGGCACTGGAGTTGCTCTGAACTGTAAAGAGTCTTTCCTTATCAGCACATTAGAGTTTAGCAACTGGAGAGAAATGAAGACCATCATCACATAAACTGCATGTGATGTATTTATAAATATGGAGTCATGGGAAACAGTACAGCAAATACAAACATGTCCTGAGTAATGTTGGGACATAGGTACATAAATGTGATAAAATATGCTATATGAGGGCAAAATATGTTTTAACAAAAATGATAAAGGATGTTGCTAAAATCATTTCAGAAAAGAAATTGAAGTGGCATTTTACCTAAAAGAGTTTTAATATGTCCATAGCCTGTGGTTCATCATATCCACAGTGAATCCATTCAAACCAGAAAGAAAATGCAGTGTGCTGAGAAATCTAATAACCGGAAGTATCATAGAAGTGAATCTCAACCAAAACTGAGAATGCCCTTTGCAGAATGAGAGTTTGAGGAGGCATTTTCATAAACTTTAATATACTAGTTTTCTTGGGTGAAAGTCATAAGCTGTCACCTGTAAGGAGCACATATTGTGCTCATGTTCTAGTCACTCTGGGAGAGAAAAAGGGTTTTATTGGAACTGCTGTGGTTATTTGCTGCCACAGGAAAACAATACTGGAAAGGATATGAGCTCTTCCCAAGACCAAGACAAAGAATGTGATGAATGAGTCAGCAAAGTTCCCATCTAGCCTCACTGGCATACAGCAGTTCCTCCTGAGAGGAAGGCAAATGGACAATACATTACTAAAGAGAATTCATGTTTTTAGCTGCTGTGTTAAAATTTGTGTCTGTAGACTTTTGAATTTAAATCCCATGTTAACTATATAAGACCAAGACAAAGGGGAATTATTCAATCTGATGAAAGCTTTTTCCTTTACTATAAGGGTTAAGGGTTTCTGAACCCTTTCTGTGCATGCATGAGAACCTCATTTTGATTTTTAACACGGACGTAGTCAGTTTTTCTCCTTATGCTTGGCTCGGACAATTTTTGTCTTACTGATCTTTTGCTTGTATATTATAATTTCTGATTATATGTTTTATAAAAACTATAAGTTTTGTTTGTATTTTTTGTGTTTTATCTTCTTTTAAATTTTCCTTGTTTTGGCATTTGTTTACCCAGTTGTTTGTTTATTTCTTAGTTTTGTTTAGTTTTTCTAAAAAGAGAGTGGAAGTAAGTATGAGAAGTTTGGGAGGTGGAGATGTGTAAAGGGGCAGCAATGGGAAGAAACTAGGAAAAGTTGTAATAGAGAAAGTTGTGATCAGAACATATTGTATAATTTTTTTCCAATTAAAAGAAAGTTAACAATAGTGGTACACTCATAAATTCAGCCCTGTGGATATGAAGTGGTCAGGATGTCTGGACCTGTCCCAGTAAGAGTCCCAGTCTCCAAAAGTAAGGTGGATAATTCCTGAGAAAATAGAGCAGAGCTTGACTTCTACTGTTGACACATATATGGACACTAATTGAATAGGCAGTAATGTCCATATTTCTACATACACATCATATTTTCAAACTAACCTTATTCCTGAGGAATCAGTACCTTATCTACTTGAGGATATTTCTTAACTGGAATATTTAGTAATTTTAATTCTATTTTACCTATAGGTTGTTAACGTATAGATGAAATGAACTTTGAAATTTTAAGTTATTTTTTTTAATTTTTAAATAAATTTTTAAATGAAAAATATGATTACATCTTTTCTGTCTTCCCTTTCTTCACTCCTATCTCTCATATATACTCCCTTTCACTCTCTCTTATCACAGCATTTATATGTTTTTATGTGAGTGTACATGTGTACATACAAATATAAATTTTTCAGTACTTTCAGTGTTATATTTATGTATACAGTTTCAGGGGCTGGTATTGAATAATCAGTTGGGGTTCTCATCCTTGAGAAATACTATTCTACCATCACTCAGCATTCCTTAGCTGTCTACAGATATTTGTTAAGGGACAGGACTCTCTAAGATGTCTCCCTTCCATGTTAGCCTGTCTATTTGTATTGTACATCTTCAGGTCTTGCTTAGATATTTACAGTGTTAAGATATCAAGGTTGAAGATTCTCTGTCACTTCTAGGAGATACAATCTCACAACTGATTTCCTGGTAGTGTGACTCTTACAATCGGTGAAAATTTCCTCAAGCCTAAGTTACTGGAATTATTTTATAGATGTATCAACTGGTTAGACAAATTCACAGGATGAAAATCATGTTTGTAATAGAATCCTGTGAGTCTTAGTCGAGAATCTACTCCCAGTACTTTACTAAACCAAAATAATTCCTAACTGCATTTGAATATTTATACTTACACCCACAGATAAATAAAGCTCTCATCTCTCATCAAAGAAAATTTTCAAGTCACAGAAATCATTGTAGAGAGCTACACTGATCAAAATACAGAGAAGACGTGATTGTAAATTGCCTAGCCCTGGTTCCTATACCTCTTGTAATCTTCTGTGATGTTGTAACTGTGATCCTTTTCAGTGTTTTCTGATAATGTATATGTGTTAAGAATTATTATAAAATCAAATTAAGTATATAATCCCTGCACTTGAAGCTTTAAGACAGGAGAATTAGTGTGTGTTCTAGGCTGGGTTGGACTATATAGTAACACTCTATCGGTAGGTTAAGTCTAATTATATTACATGTAAACACATGATAGGACTTTCTTAATTTAAAAATGTAAATTCACCTTTTAGATTCTCCAACATTCTCCAAACAGCATTCTCCAAGTTACAGCAGTCTCTCAGTGTCTGGGAGGTGAGAAGGTGGTACATCTCAGCTGGAATGCACTATTTGGTACAGAGTTCAACTCTGACTTCTCATCAGGACAGGGAAATTTTACTATTTAAAACATGGCACCTGCCAGATCTCCACAGGATTGGCTCTATCATCATCTTCTCATGGAAGAAGAAGGAAAAATATCTTCCTGCCAATTTGTATAATTACAGGTAAAATAATTTAAAGGTTAGTTGAAGATGAAGAGAGATTTTTATATAGTGGTGTAGCCACTGAAAAACCATTGTCCAGGGAACAACACTTCAGTCATGCCAAGAGAAAGTCTAACTAAACATATTGGACCATCAAATAAATGGAAGAAGGAAGAGGTCTAAGAGGACCATTGAAAAAAAGAAAAAAAAAAAAAAAAAACCTGGTGGGAATGGAGAAGTAACCAAAAGGATAGTGAAGGATGGTATGATTGAAATGCATCATAGTGTACAGGACATCATAGTAAACCCATCATAATATAAAGACCATCTCGAATAAACATTTCAAAAACAGTTTTATCTGAGCAAAGATTCTATGGTATTCACTTCCAGAGTCTTGGTACTTTCAAGTAAACTGACTATAATGAAATGGGATGCAGATGATACCGCTGGTCAACTGCTTGCCTAGCATTTCAGGCACTTCTGGTTGATCTTCCATTGACCCTTCAGTCCTACCACTCAAAGATGGAGCTATGAGAATCAGAAGTTCAAAGTTATCCTCAGCTATATAACAAGTAAAAGGCCGCCCTAGGATACATGAGACTCTGCCTCAAAAAAAAAAAAAAAAAAAAAAAAAAAGTAATACACATAATTGGACTTTCTTTAGCCATGGGTCAATTATCAGAAGATTACTTTTGGGCACAGGCACCACTGGGAAATCTATTTAAAACATACAAGTGGGGTAAATCATATCATAATTCTCATGAGAAAGCCCAGGTAGCTAAATAATTCTACAAGACAGAATACCTAGACTTAAGTGGCTTTAAGTACCAGAGATGTCTGGTATTTTATGGTTTGTCAGGGTGAGAAGGGAGAAGAAGAATTGTCACCATGCATATCACCAAAGCATGGGCATGTTACAAGAAAGAATCACAGTTTACTACTTAGAAACAAGAAAAAGACAGAAACTTAGGATTCGAAGGCAGGAAGGATGAAAATTTCAGCCTTTAAATAGGGATTCCATCCAAATTGTACCCACCTACTCTTTCAGGACATTGAAGGGCTTATGTCCTCTTAAGAACTCCAATTTAAAGAACAGGAATAATGATTATGTTTCTGTCCTTAATATGTAACAAAATTATATGAGACAAATATCATAGTATTAAATAATTAAATTATAACCCCAGACTTTCTATTCCACCTTGGTTATTGAGTTCTCTGATGAAAGACACACTTATAGCCTTAATATTTTCAATATGCCTTAAGCAGCACAATACCTGGACATCTGAATACCCTCCAGGCTGCTAGGATCTACTTTGCTATTGATAACCTCAAGTTATTACCTACTATTTATTATGCTCTATCTGGGTTGCTATTAACTTCAAATGAGCAACCCACACGGCCACGTTTTTATAGCTCAGCTAACACATTGGCAGTTTTTCATTTCTCCACTCCTCCACTTTATTCTTCCTTGAGGTCCCAAACTCTAAAACCTAAACCCTACCTATGTCTCCTCTGCCCAGCTACTGGCTGATGGCATCTTTATTTACCAATCACAGTTAACACAGGGCAGGGTCACTTAGCCAGTGTCCAAATGAGGACTCTTGTCTCTGGAGCAACCAGTGTGGGGAGCCTAGATTAGCATTAGAATACAAGCAGCATCAGGCCAACTCACCACAAAAGTGAAAAACTATACAACTCACATTCATATCCAGTTTCTGCTTTTTATTCCCTTGGAGGTACTGAAACAAATGATGGAATTATAAAACAACAGGGCCTCTGAGTGCAGTGTCTCCAAAAATATGCACAGAATGATTGCATGTCTTTGGATATTTTCAGGAACATTTATTAAAGACCTCCAGCAGAAGAGAGATTTGATCAGATTTCTGGAATTCTCACTTTACTGGCAGGTTTGAAAAGAACAGATGAGAAGTTTAATGGCTATTTCTGGTTGCCAAGTTGACTATATCTGAAATGAACTACAGTCCAGATTTGCATGTCTCATCTGTGATCCATATCGTGATGCTGGAAGACACAAGTTTTTGACCTAGATCTTGGCATGGAGATCTTAAGGCATAGTGACTATCAGAATCTTAGGCTCAGGCAAGGTAGTATCTGAACAAAACAAGTCCCAGATCCAGGCGTGGTGGTACACAGCTTTAATCTGGGCCACACCTTCTGCTGGAAACCTACCTAAGGACATTGGAAGAAGGAAGATTTGCTCTTCTTTGCCTGCTTGTAGGTACTTGCCAGCACATCTGTTGAAATCTACTTCTATAGAAGACCAGCTGAAACAACTAGCCTCATGGAACTGAGCAACTACTAGATTCTTAGACTTCCAATTCATAGCTGGCCATTGTTGGGGAGTTAGACTACAGACTGTAAGTCATCATAATGAATTCCCTCAATACAGGAAGACATTCCATATGTTCTGTGTCTCTAGAGAACCCTGACTAATACAAGGGTAAGCAAAAGAAAGATAGAACATACACATGAGGTGATATGAATATGTTTGACCCATAGGGAGTGGTACTGTTAGAAGTTGTAGCCTTGTTGGAGAAAGTGTGCCATGGTGGGTATGGGATATACATCTCTGCCCAGTGATGAAGAGTCAGTCTTTTTCTGTTTGCCCTCGAAACAAGATGTAGATCTCTCAGAATGCCTACCTATATGCTCTCATGCTTTCTGCCTTGATTATAATAAACTGAAACTCTAATCCTGAAAGCCAGTAAGTAGCATCCTTCTACAGCCTTTGCATCAGCTCCTGCTTACAGATTCCTGCCCTTTTTAAATGCCTGTCTTGACTTTCTCTAATGGTGGAACATGATCTCAAAGTATGAGTTTGGAACTGGTTTTCTAGATTGGATTGATTAGATTGATTTTTTTCCGTATTTGACCAAACATATGTTTTAATGCAGATGCCAAATCTTGTGGAGAATGCATAAAAGCAGGACTAAGCTGTGGGTGGTGTGCAAAATCATTTTTGTAAGAAGAAATGCCTACTTCTACATGACGTGATAATTTAGAAGCTTTAAAAAAGAAAGGTTGACAGCCAAGTGCCATAGGATACCCCAGAGGCTCCCAAATGTTAAAGAAAAACAAAAATGTCACCAATCATGGCAAAGGGAAGGCAGAAAAGCTTCAGCCAGATGACATTCCTCAGATCCAACCACAACAGCTGTATTTAAAGTTGGGGTCAGGAGAACCACAGAAGTTTCCATTAACATTCAAGAGGACTGAAGACTACCCCATGATCTCTCCTACCCTATGAAAGATGATCTGGAGAATGCAAAGTCTTGGGACAGATCTGATGAATGAAATTGTAAGGGTCCATGATTTAGCAAAAAATGATACCCTGGATTCAAACAGTATGTAAATGTAAAGAGTGTTTTATTCTGTACTATTCTATCATGCTGGGGTCTCCCCATTACTAAGATATAGAGAGACAAGCAAATGAGCTGGCAGGTGAGATTTAAAGCATGTTAGGGGATTCTGAGATAGGTATCCTTTATATTACTCCATCTATAGGGACATACCATTACTGGAGCATGGGATCTGGAACCAACTACTGGGGTAGTCTGGAAACTTGCTGACCCATTGTCCTTGCTTTAGGCTATGTGGCTGGGCACCTTCTAGTTTCTGACTAGCTGACTGAAGCCTGGATTTTTTTTTTTTTTAAACTGACTTGTCTGGATTTGCCCAGTTCTTACGTCTAGCCTCCTAGACTACCAATTTGAAATCTGTCATGGAACCAGCTTAGCCTTCTCAAAATGAGGATTACTTCAGACTTCCCTATTGGCTTTGTCTCATTTGTGGAGAAAACTGTGATTTCCTACATTAGTATAACACCAGCAAAGCTAAGAAACCCTTGTATTATAAGACCCCTGAAACAGGGTCGCTCCAGTCCCGGGATGAGCTGGAGCCCCCAAAACTCGAGAGAAATCGTACTTGATGCAAACCGCAAGAGGTTTATTGTTAGCTAGCTAAGGATGAGCTCCCATCACCACACAGACCAGAGGAGATGGACCCTGAACTGTAACAGCAGGGGGCGTTTGAAGGAAAAACCACAGGAGGAGGGGTAAGATCAGAAAGAATGGGGAGTTGGGAGGAGTTACAGCTTGTCCAGCAGACCTGTCCTTGGTGAGATCAAAAGGAACAAAGAGAAGGGGTGGAAGTGAGCTACAGCTTGTCCTTGCTGGGACACAGGGAGGCAGACAGGCATGCCTGGCTAGGTTATCTAAGGTACAGAAACAAAAGGCTTCTTGCTAGCTTTAAAGAACAAAGAGCTTCTTGCTGGCTGTATTTTTAGGGATCTGGGAAACAGGTTTAGGGGAACGTTGGGGATTCTATATTTCAAGGGAAAAACACTTTAAGTCGGGGTCTCACATTATGAGTGAACAAAACACGGTAATCCATTTAGCGACAGAAATGTACTGTTTTACTGACAAATAAGAGTTTTTCAGTGAACTTGTTAGTTATCAGTCCATATCTGGAAACTTGGACTATCTAGAAGGTGGTTTTGATGCAATTACCCAGGTTGCAGTTTTTTATATTGCTGATTGGCTGGAGGAGCTGAGAGCTCTACATCCTGTTCCAAAGGCAAACAGGAGAAGACTGACTCTTCTGCAATGGACAGAGATTCATAGCCCACCCCAACAGTGATACACTCCCCCAACAAGTACACACCTCCTAACAGTACCACTCCCTACGAGGTAAGCATTTTCAAACTACCACATCATATGAGAGAAAAATCATCCTCAGTGAGCTGACAAAATATTCCCTTAATGACAGAGTTTTCACAGAAGCCAAGAACCAGAGACTGTTGAATTCACACTTCTCCTGCAGGTAATACATAAAGCATCTTCACAATAGCTAAAGAATCACTGTAGGGGGGATAGAAAATAAGAGAGAATATAGCAAGAGAAAGAAGCACATCAGAGCTACCAGTGTGCACCTCTATCAAAGTAGTTAATATGAGGACTTAAGTGTGTGAGAAAGTGTAACTCTTGAAGCTGTAGGACCAATAGGGACAGTGGCATCCTGAAAAGAGGTATTATAAAAAGAATGAAACAGTTGTTTCTGGTTGAGCTTCATACTGATAAGGTGAACATTGGTGACCTAGAGAATGATATAGTAAGGCAAACTCACAACATGACTCCTGAGATAGATCAGCACAACTGATCAGTAGGATATGCCACCAAGCAAATCTTTAATATGTTGGATAGATACTTATTTACCTATTTATCTTATGACTAGATTCCAAAAAGAACTGAGTATAGCTTGTAGCTTTATAGAATGTATCATTGTGTGAAAGTTTAAAAGAAGAACAATTCTGTACTGAAAAGAACATAAAATCAAACACAAATCAAATACACAGAAGACTGCAACACTGCTTCTGCTATAGGAAAACACACTGACTTCCATTTTTCTGATTTGTCACTCAAATAACATCACTTTTAAACAAGTGTGCTTCCTTCTACAAATTAACTTTTCCTTCATTGTTTGGGATTAAAGGTATGTATTAAGAACATATGCATATTCCAGCCAGAGAGCTGAGCAACACCACAGCTGTAAATGGGATTGTTGGTTTTTTAGTTTGTTTGTTTGTTTTGTTTTGTTTTGTTTCAGCAAATAAAAAAATTTAAGGATTAGGATCAGAGTGTGATCAAATATCCTGCTATATGTTTTTAAAGCTCTGAAATACAAGCGAATTAAGAGAAAGCAATGCAGGATGAGAAGACAGTTTTACCAGGACAGTGACAGAGAGAGAACAAGCTAGACCAAGGTAGACAGAACAAGCCAGAGAATGAGAAGAAGACAACAAGTTAAAACAGCCAAAGGTAGTCTGAGGCCAAGCAGAGCAATTCAGGTGAAGCTGAGAGAAATCAGACTGACTTAGTCTGGGGTTGAGTCTGAGCCAGAACAGCTGAGTTTGATCAGCCAGCCAGAGATCAGAAAGAACTAGGAAGGGGTGAGCTTATTCAGCAACAAGTCTAAGAGGCTGAAAACATTCTAGGCCTATATTAGATGTGTGGAAGCTGAGAGACCAGATCTTGGTTCAGACTCCATCTTTGGAGAAACTGACCTAGGGATGAATTTGAGTTAACCAACAAGCTGGCACCTAGCACCAATTTCCAGGTTACTTCCCAATAAACCTTTGCCTAGTAGTAGTTTCCAATTTACTCTCCAACAAGCCTGATCCTGGCACTTCACTCCTAACAACTACCAATCAGAAGTAAAGCAGAAGTTAAGTTTATGGTTTGGTTCCCAGCACTAGCCAATTATTTTAAAGGGCACTGAAATTCCATAATAGCCCCCCAAATCAGATGTGTGCCAGGCAAGAAACCCCCTTGCTTGTTTGCTCCCCTTTATAAATGCTTGCTTGAAACTGGGCTCAGGGCTTCTTCACCTTTCAGTCCTGCTATGTCAGGGTTAGTGTGGTAAGCCCAAGATGGAGCTTGTCTAAAAAGACGCTAGTTCAAATGCATTGCAATCGGCTCCTTAGTGGTCTTAGGGGGCTTGCGATCAGGCACAACAGGTTAGAAGCCTCCAGGACTAGGCCTAGGTTAGCAGATGGATGCAGTAAGCCTCCCAGACAACAATTGCTACAGGAGAATAAAAGTTACTTTTACAAGAAATTCTCAGAATTCCATATCATAAAGTGGGTCCAATTATTTTCCTCTGAAAAGATGTTTGAAACAGAATACATGCCAAATATGAAAGAAAAAGCACACAAGTTGCTTAAATGCTTAAAAATATAATTACCTATTATAAGCTAGCCTGGTCTACAGAGTGAGTTCCAGGACAGCCAGGGCTATACAGAGAAACCCTGTCTCGAAAAACCAAAAACCACAAACAAACAAACAAACAAAAAACCCACTGAAACAAACTATTTCTACATACAACACCTTTATTTGAAAATGAAGCTAGCTGACTTGTTTCACTCTGGAATTCAGTATTAATCATTTGGGGCTCAGAACATTTTTTCTGCCAAATACAGTTCTCTTAGTTTTAGCAAAATAACCTCCTACCCATGGCTCAGCAGCTTTAAGAAATTAGATAGAAATATGCATATATAATCTGTTCTTTCTCTAAAACTCATATAGCATACCTTTCAAAACATCCTTCTTCTTATAAATTGGGTTAGAAAAGAACTTATTACTAAATAATTATTTCAATCAAAAAGGAATGTCCTATGAACTATAGAAAGATGAACAGAGGAGGGAAAATATGGGTTCACAAAAGAGGTAAATACTTAATCTCTGTAGTGGAAAGTTGTTAAATAGTGCTTGATGTAAACCAGCAAATAATGATCTATAACTAGGGAGTCACAAATAGGAGAAGAAAGTGTTACGTTCTGAGGGTATGGCCTCAATGGGTTGGGAAGTAAAACAGGATAATGTTAAACTTCCACATGTACATAATGATTTGTGGATTCATAGCACAAATTTCAATTTTCAAATTACATACATGTGCAATTTTGTTTTATTTTAAAAAATGGCTCATGCTTTCAAGAAGAAAATAAGAATTGACTGGTGGAAAAAGGAACGAAATCTGCAAAGGATTAAGTAATAGAATTATGATTTGAGATTGTTAAACAGCCAATTCTTGGTTCCTTTAAGTAAGCAACCAGACATTCTAAAATGCTTTAAACCCTCAAGGAATTTACCATATATGGGGTGTCTTTGAAAAATGGTTAAATAAGCATAGTCACATTTAAACATGAAAGTGAAACAACCAAAAAAGTGGAAATGAAACAAGAGGTTATTCATAAGGGTCATATACAAATGTTATAAAATTTGACAGTTAAAAATATACTGTAACTTTGAAAGTAAATGTTATGGTGGTGAAAACAAAATATGTACCATGTTAAATGTCATTTAAAGCCTATTTAATACTAAAGAAGATATTCTGAAACATAAAAGTATGTAGTGATTTCAAGCATTCTGTATTTCTCAAACTTTTTTTCATAATACCAGAGAGAAAATATTTGTCAAAAACACTTAGTTTCTTTAGATTCTTTGTTTTTATAATAATACCAGTCTAAATTTGATAATCCTATTAAATCATAGCTCACAGTACAACCTTATTCTATAACATTTACCTCTGTATCAACAACTTTTGTAAAATCTATATTATATTCCACCTGTATAAGTGTATTAGACAGTTATCTGAATATTAATCTTATATTAAGGATTACTTGTGAGTTGTATATTCCCTTTTTATATTAACACTATTTAGAATTATTTCTAAAACACTAGAGTAGTACACTTTCATTTTTAAAAATACTTAACAAAACAAAACAAAACAAAAAAAAAAACAAACACTAATGTCACTGGAAAGAGTGTAGTCTGAAGTTTTGCGAAATCTCTGGACTCCATCAGACTTGGTCAGTCTGAAGAAAGCTGAGCTTTGTACCTGTCTTCAATTTTACTGTCCTTTGTCCATGGGTTATCCTTGGCCTAACAGGTACTAGGATGACTTGATAGCATTCCTCTCTAGATACCTTGAACTTGATTTCTTTAAGATACTGCAGCTTCCTTTTCTCCTTCTTTCACTTCTAGTTTTGCATCTGAAGGACAGTTCTTATTTACTAATGACCAGTCCTTATTGACTGACTAGAATATTACAGGCACATCAAACTATCAATGCCTGTCTTCAATCTCTCTCCAGAGACGTTCAGTCTGCCTGCTTCAATCAATCTTATTTTTTTCCTCTTTTCTTTCTGTTGTGGCCATCAGGCTGCTCTGTAATTTAATCTGCCTCTTAGGGTCTTCTATATTTGATCCTGGTATTTAGCATGCTTATATGAAATGGTGACTCCATACATCTGCTTCATCTCAACACAAATTGTACTCTGGTATGAGGCACAGATGGACAGTTTCTGAGAAGTCTGTATTACAGAAAAAAAATTGATAAAGGTGGTATCTGGGATGACTGATGTTTTCCCCTTGGCATGTTCTTGAACCATGCAAAAAAGACAAACTTCAAGTATATTCTATGAGTGGTTAAAATGAGGTGGGAAGTCCCATTCTCAGTGTGGATGACGTCAACCCATAGGTTGCATTCCTGAAATGAATCAAGAGAAAGCAGGTTGAGTTCCAACATCTATTGCTGTATGTTTCATCATCATGGAAGGAATGTGATCAGGCTCCTCCAGCTCCATAACTATGGTTCAGCCTCCTCCAGCTCCTGTTACCATGACTGCTATGCCATGATGGACTGCACCTAGAACTGTAAGACAACATGCATCCTCTGTCCTTTCATATCAATGCAATAAGAAAGGAAACTACTGCATCTCATAGACTCTGTACAACTGATAATGGAAGAACAAAACAGTCTTGAAAGTAAAGAGACTCAAACCAATAGGTCAGGGGTAGAGACAGAAAAGAATTAGAATGTAAAAGCATACACTAGAAAGCAAACACAGGAAAGAGTAACTTATTTAGTTCCTCAAAATCTAACTTACTCATAAAAGAACTATCCCACTCTCTCCAGGAAGATGCTATCCACTCATAACTGAATTGCCCTTATATCAGATTATACAACCTGATCAATTAAAACAATTACCAGTTACCTTAGGAATCAAGTTTCCATGAACCTGTAAAATCTGAATCATATTTCACCTAAAGAAATATTATTTATTCATTTTTACTTCAGCTTTGAATATTTTTGCTATTGAAGACATTTTATTAATTATAGTATTTTCATTGGTTTTGTATTAAAGTCATTTCTTAATTGCTAATAAACATTCTTGTATATTACTGCTGGTATCTATATGCAGTATTTCCCCTTGAGTATATTGAAGAAAAAAATACTATAATCATACAACATGGGAAGGCTCATATTAAAAGGTAAAAAAGAACATCTGTTTTCATTACTGGCTTGAAGCATTTTAACTTCCTTCAAATGGATAACATTCTTTGCAAGACTTTCAGTGAAATGTTGTGGTTTCTTTTCCCATTAATTTAAAGCCTTTAGATGCTATTGACTTAATGTTTCATCAAAGGTATTAATTACAAATATGTTATCTAAATTTGTAAACTACTTTCTCTCACTAAGGCAATTTAATAACCAAAATTCAGAATAAAGAAGAAAAAGTGTATATGGCTCATGTTTCAGCATCACCAAGGAGGACCACCCAACCAGTATCTAGGAAAATAGATACATTTTAGTGTCCTGTATAGTGTAATTTTAAAGTTAGAATTTTTGAGAAGTTTCATGTTAACCCATAGATACTGGTATGGCACATAAAATAATTTTAACATAGAGAAGACATTAACTGTAAAGTTTGCAGCTCATTTTTCTGTAGAGATCTTTTAGCTCTTTGTATGATATTTCTATACTGCCCTAGCATGTATTTATTGAAATGAATATTATTTTGATAAGGGCGATCCCATGAGCAGTATACCATTGTATCTTGGGTGACACAGCATGGCAGGAGCAAGGAGCTGGATGGTCACATTTTTCTTTCTTTCTCAAGAGGCAGAGAGATCAGGGAAGTGGAGCAACAGTGTGCATCTTCAGAGTCTACCCTAGTGATGTACTTCTCCGCCCCCTGCAGATCCTATAGCCTCTCTGAATAGTGCCACCATCTAGGGACCAGATGTTCAACTAAGCCACCTTATGGAGGATACTCCTAATTAGAACTACTACCCAAAGAATGTTTGACATCTATCCTTCCTGAGGCTCGATTGCTCTGTTTTTTAACTTCCTTTTCTGGACCTTTTTGCACACTGTTCCTTAGTCTTCTGCTGCTCAGCATTCAGAGTTTACACCACTCTGAAGCCTCTGGTGTTTTTCTATCTGTTGCTAGCTCAGCCTACAATACTGACACTAAAGAGAATCCTTTTATCAGATGGTCTCTCAGGTGAACAACATAAACTCCTTATACATCCAGAGAAGAGATGTTTGCACCAATCACCATACACATTACAAATAAATGAAATTTGGTTTCATATCAATTGTATTGTCTCTAGTACACATCACAGCATATAGTCTGCATATCACTAAAGGAAGTACTGCCCCTATGGCCTAGATGAAAATGATTGTAAGGTGTTCACTGAGAATTGGGGTAGCAGAAAAAGTCTGCTATAAACTGTTTGAAATGACCTTTGTCTGAGAGATCAGCTGTGATGGTTGGGTGATTTTTTTTGTCAGAGTGGGCACCAGTTTGGGATAAGGGTAGTATAAGCAGCTGCTTGATAGTGTTCAGAGCAGCCAGGCCAGTAATGGAGAATCCAACAGTTGCCTTTTAGTAGCTGAAATTTCCTTACCCACTAATGTATTTGCATATGTATAGGCATGAAAGCACAAAAAAAGAAGATTGCAATAAGAGTTTCAAGAAATTATCATTTAGTCTTAAAATTATTTTTACCAGATTATGTTTAACATATACCCAGTATTCAGTGGAAATGGGAGTCCCCCTCAAATCTCTCATTTCTACTAGACTAAAAGAATCTACTCTTATACTACAATGTCACAATTTATTTTCAAATATTACTGACTCTTCTAAAAGAGGAAAAATCTAAGAATAGTTAGAAAAGCTAGGAACTTGAGCAAATTTTAGAAGATCTGAGTCAAGGGAATTCCACATGCTTCAGCTTCTATTTGCTGATTCTAAAAAGAAGCAATGAGATAATTAAAAAACTCAGCAAAACTCTCTCCATATTACAACTTTACTTATGAGATAATTTTCAAATGGAAGCTCATAAACCTGAAATGGCAAATACTAAAGGCACACAGAACTAAAATTTGACTTTTTCTTTGTTAAAAGAATAAATTGGATTTAGAGTTTTTAATGAGCTATGGTAAAAGGTTATTTTTTAACCTTCTCTGTAATCAACTCAGGAAGTTGAGGGTCCATATTTCTCTAGAATAATCTTTGTTGGTTTTCAGTGACTTTATCATGCATTTGACTAATTAAAACTAAATAGTTCCTTGTTTAAGTAGGCACTAAAATGCTTTGCAAGTGTGCTTTCTTCTGTGTTTAATTTTAGAATTTAGTGCACATTCAGTAATCATTACCTATAGTACTACTTCTCTGTCATTCATAAATTCAATCCAATAAAGTGACCAAATGTAGTTGAAGCCTTTAAATGTGTCCTGATCTAGTTTACGCATGTATGAGACTCAGACTATGGTTATTTTATTTGGCCTTTACAATTACTGGGGGTGGGGGTGGGGTAACCCACAAACTAATTTTCTAACTGCTGCCATAGTCAAGTACCTGATCATCCCCTAGCCATGCACTCAAGACCCATCTCATCATTGTGGCTTCCACCTCTCTATATCTCCTCTCTTTTCTCCTTCTCTACAACCCCCAATCAAGTAACTCAAAGCCTGTCTACCTCTAATCCCTCCAGTAATTGCCTGTAGCCATTTTTATTTAAACAGTAGGTTTAAATTAAGGAACAAAGTTTGCGCAACAGAAGCTGGTAAAAGTGAGAATTCACTCTTAGGCTGGGAGACTTAAGAATACAGAATTTAGCATTACAATACATAGCAACAGACCAAAAGTCATCAACCAGAGAGTCAAGCCTGGCAACTGTGGTTTTCCATTTCCAAGGTTACATGGAGAGGAAATGAACATTTAGGATTTCCTTTAGTATTTTAATGGCTTTTAATTCATTAGTTCAGCCAACACACACTACTATAATGACTTGCTGTATGTGAAAACGTGATGTGGGTTAGGACTGGGATGCTTTCTCCATACTTCTTAATCAGCTTCGTGCTATTGTTGGTTAAGTGTCGTGGGAAGATTCCCCAAATAAATGGCATACTCATGGTTCCCCAGTTGCATTTGCATCTGCCACAATCCTTAAACCTCACAATAAACACTGATTACACTCTTAGGAAATACAAAAATGTACTTTCCTTAATCACAATATTATTGGTTATTATAAGAAATTAATCAAGCTTTTGTTGTCATTATAAACTATTATCTGAAAGATCTACCAAGAGCTATGGGCTAGAAATATATGTTGACTCTTGTGAAACTGACTATAACAAGTAATATAAATAATAGTGCTTAAAATATTTTTGTCAAATATTTAAATAACTTCCAGATCAAACTCACAGGATTATTAAAATTCTCAGAATTCTTTGCAGTCCATAGAAGATTTATGAATGCCTATATTGAGTCAAAGTCCAGCAGAATGAAATTAATTCTGTCAGAGTCAATATGCTGATGGAAAAGACTCATTTATTTGAAATAATACTGATGCATAATATTTATGTTTATTTTAATTATAGCTTTGTGGAAGTAAAAGCTATGCATTACAAAACACAATATTTAAATTTTGCAACACAGTAAGTTCTAACATACCTCCACAGTATAGTCAATGCTATAAACACATACATCACCTTCAAAACTTTCTCTGCCCAACTTCATGATTTCTGCTGTTTGACCCATTGCACCCGCCCCTGTCTCCAAGATATTGATCTGTTTTTCATTGTCACAGATTGATCTGAATTTTCTAGGTTTTTTTCTTCATAAAACTGGAATCTGAAAGTGTCTAGTCTTCTTTTTTCTCACTCTTTGCAGCACACAAATGTGTGAGACGTGGTAAAGCTCACGAAGAATGGACCTTTGCTCACTAATAATGTAAGAGAATTGGATGCAAGAGTGTTCTGAGAGCAGTATTTGCACTTTAATGTGATTGGCTTCCATTCTTTACTAGTCTTTGTCAGTACCTTCTCCAACACACAGGCACACAGGCAGGTGTGCACTCTAAAAGGAGATTGCTTCTAACATCTTCTATGAAGGCCTGCTCCAGCTTTTGGAGATAGGAATCACAGAGTGCTGGGAACCTCCTTGTGACTAAGTCCTCTCAGAGTTTCATCAAAAGTACATAACACACAGAAGTTTCTCATTTCATAATTTTCTACCTAATTACTGGATGCTATGATGTTCACTACCCTAGGATTTCTTCTCTGGCAAGCTGATGCTGTCTGTTTCCGGTGTCTACAATTTGGGGGGCAGTGATCTCCCCACTGATTTTTCTTTTCTATATCATCTAAGAAGAATTAATGATTCTCCTGTTTATTGGGGTTTTATTTGCTTTCAGAATGTAATGACAAGTTCAACTTCCTACACACAGAGACTATATCCCAAGCCAGAGGCTCACATTTATGTTTAACAACTGTAGCTGCACCAGTCTCCTGCTCCCTCCCCTCACGTTCCTTTCTATGCTGCAAATGTTTGTCATTCATTCACTCGTATTTCTGATTGGAGATTTTTCTGTTTTACTAATCTTATAAAAGTTGTATTTTGCTTTTAACACTTCTTTGTGTCTTTCTTGTTCTTTTTCTCTTCCAATCTTCCCCATTTGTCCCTTCTCTCCCTATTCCCCTCCCCTTCTTTCCACATGATCATGACCTCTCTCTCTCTCTCTCTCTCTCTCTCTCTCTCTCTCTCTCTCTCTCTCTCTCTCTCTCTCTTTCTCTCTCTCCTGCCACCTTCCCCCTGTTCCCATCCCCACCTGTCCCTGAGTCCACCTGTGAAATCTATTCCATTTCGCCTTCCCACGGAGATCCTATCATCTCCATTTAAGTCCTCATTACTTAGCCTCTCTTGGTAGGTGGATTTTAGTATGATTGTCCATTACTTTATAGCTAATATCCACTTACAAGTGAATACATACCATTTTTGTCATTCTGCATATGGGTTACCTCATTCAGGATGATTTTTTTCTAGTTCTATCCATTTTCCAACAAATTCCATATTATAATTGTTTTCAACAGCTGTATAATAGTTTTTATCCATCCTTCAGTTGGGATATATCTAGGTTGTTTCTAGTTCCTGGCTATTGTGAATAAACCTGCTCTGAACATAGTAGAACAAATACCCCTGTGGTATAATGGAGTACCTTTGGTTATATGCCAAAGAGTAGTATGGTGGGGGTCTGGATGTAAATTGATTCCTAGTTTAAAAAACAAACAAATAAACTAACAAAACCAACAAAAACTTCATACTGATTTCCAAGGTGGAAATATAAGTTTGTACTCCCACCAGCAATGGAAGATTTTCCTATTGCTCTATATCCTCACCAGCATGAGCTGTCATTTGTGTTTTTGCTCTTAGGCATTCTGACGGGTGTAAGATGGAATCTCGGAGTTGTTTTGATTTTGATTTCCCTGATGGCTAAGAATGTTCAATATTTCTTTAAGTATTTCTCAGCTATTTGAGATTTCTCTGTTGAGAATTCTCTATTTAGATCTATACCCCAATTTTTCTTGGATTATTTAGTTTGCTGATGTCTAGTTTCTTGAGTTCTTTGCTTATTTTAGATATTATCCTACTGTCAAGTGTGGAGTTGGTGAAAATTTATTTCCATTCTGTGGGCTGTCATTTTTGTCCTATTGAAAGTGTCCTTTGCCTTACAGAAGTTTTTCAGTTTCATGTGTTCAAGGCTACTTCCCATTTTCTCTTCTATCAGGTTCAGTATATTGGTTTTTTATCTACTTGGATTTAAGTTTTTGTGCTAAGTGATAGATAGGGATCTATTTGCATTCTTCTACATGCCAACATCCAGTTAGACCAACAGTATGTGTTGAAGATGTTTTCTTTTATCCATTGTATATTTATGGCTTCTTTATCATATATCAAATATATCCAATTTATACATTTATATCAAATATAAGTGAATAGATTTATACCTGTGGCTTCAATTCAACCACATTGATCATTGTATAATGTCTATTGCTATGCTGACAACATGATTTTGTTTTTGTTTTTGTTTCATTTTTTGTTTGTTTGTTTGATTTACTCCATAGTATAGCTTGAAATCAGGAACATTAATACCTCCAGACAGGAATGTTTTAACTATCTTGTTTTTGTTTTTGTTTTGTTTTTGTTTTTTCCTTAAGAGGTTGAGAGTTGCTCTTTCAAGATCTATAAAGAATTCTGTTAGAATTTTGATGGGTATTGCATTGAATCTGTAGATTACTTTTAATAGGATGATCATATTTACTATGTTAATCCTAACCATCCATGACCATGGTAGGTCTTTCCGTATTCTGATATCTTCTTCAATTTCCTTTAAAGACTTGAAGTTTTATCATATACATCTTTCACTGGCTTGGGTAGACTTACCCCAATATTTTTTGCATAAATATTCATGAAGAAAATTGATCTGTAATACTATTTTTGTTTATTGAATCTTTCTGTTTTGGGGTATCAGTCTAATTGTGGCCTCATAAAATGAATTGGCAATATTCCTTCTGTATCTATTTTGTGGAATACTTAGAGTTTTGACCCTAGCTTGACTTTAAAAGTTTAATAGAATTCTGCCTAAAAACATCTGGCCTTGGGCATTTATTGTTGTTGTTAGCCTTTTAATAACTGCTTTTCTTTACTTCTGGTTAACTTTGGTGGTGGTAGAATCTCTCTCTGTGTCTCTCTGTGTCCCTCTGTGTCTCTGTCTCTCTCTCCCTCTCTCTCCCTTTTTCTGTCTCTGTCTCTGTCTCTCTGCCTGTCTGTCTGTCTCTCTCTGTGTGTGTGTGTGTGTGTGTGTATGTGTGTGTTTCTCTTCTTTGGGTTTTTCTGGTATGAGATTACTTATTTCCTCTGTTCTCATAATTCTAGTTAAGCTCCATGAAGTTTTTGCCATGCCGCAAAAACCTGTACTCCAGAGTATTGGAAAATCTAAAAGAAATGAATAATTTTTCTCAATAGATAAGACTTACCAAAGTTAAACCAAGATCAGATAAATAACTTAGATCTGGCCCCAGGGCAGGGGTTGAGGGGAAGGGGTCCCTTGGCTTGACAGGTGACAGCTTGGGCTTTGTGGCAGTCATGGCTTGAGTGCAGAGAGGCCTTCTATGGGAGACTAGACAGTGGCTCTATAGGAGAAGGACTTCTCCATGGCTCCCCATGGCTCTTCTCAATGAAAAGATGCAGTCCATTATTTTAAGTCATTTATTATCATGGCAGAAAGAGGATGTGTAAAACCATGCCGACTTCTCAGGGTGATCCTGAGATTAAACACCCTTTGCAGGGAGGAATGTCTGGGAAGGAAAGTTTATTGGTTAAGTACTCTAGACCTTTAGGTACCTCATTAAAATGGAGATATGACTTGAGCCTGTGTGACCACAGGTCATGTCCTCTACATATGGAGGGCCTTGAGGCATTGCCCTTATGTGACTGATGGCCACAAATCTTTGGGGGCTGCGGGAAGTGATAGGGACCTGATGCCTAGGAGCAGGCAAAGCTCCACTGTTCTTTCGGGGTCTCCTGGGCTTCTAGCCTTAGCTCAACTGGGGACCACACTACCTTTCACAGTACCACAACAAAGTATGTAGTCAGTTTTACAAAATGGCTTATGGGATGCTGAGAAGAAGGGATATGTATATATATATATATATATATACCTATAGATAGATAGATAGATAGATAGATAGATAGATAGATAGATAGATAGATAATTCATAATATCTGTTAGCTCTATTATTTCTCCATTTAGTTTTTGTCAGGATGACCTATCAGTTGGTGAGGGTGGGGCATTGATGTCTCCCACTTTTTAATGCTTGATATTTGATGTATGAGGGTGCCCTTGCATTTGGGACATAGGAGTTAAGAATTGAAAGATCATTGTGGTAGATTTTTCTTTAGATGAGTAGAAGTATCCTTTCCTATCATGTTTTATTAATTTTGGTTTGGTCTATTTTTCTGGATATTAGAAAAAAACACATCAACTTGTTTCTTGGCTACATTTGCTTGAAAATAATTTTTCCAATCTTTTAACCATAGGTAATGTATATTTTTAATGTTGTTGCATGCAGCAAAAGGATGGGTTCTATTTTCATAACCATTCTGTTTGCCTATGTCTTTTTACTGGAAAATTGAGTATGTTGTTATTGAGAGATGTTAATGATCAATGATGGTTAATTTTGTTTGTTTTGGTGGTGGTAGAATCTCTCTCTGTGTCTCTCTGTGTCCCTCTGTGTCTCTGTCTTTCTCTCCCTCTCTCTCTTTTTCTGTCTCTGTCTCTCTGTCTCTGTCTCTGTCTCTCTCTCTCTCTCTCTCTCTCTCTGTGTGTGTGTGTGTGTGTGTGTGTGTGTGTGTGTGTGTGTGTTTCTCTTCTTTGGGTTTTTCTGGTATGAGATTACTTATTTCCTCTGTTCTCATAATTCTAGTTAACCTCCATGAATTAGAGATTTCCTATAACACCATCAGTGGGGCTGGATTTGGGGATAAGTATTGTTTAGATTTTAGTTTGTTATGAAATGTCCCATTTTTCCATCTGTGGTGTTTAAAAGTTATGCTGGGTCTGATAGTCTGGGCTAGTATCCGTGGTCTTTTAGAATCTTCAAGACATTTGTCCAGACCCTTCTGGCTTTTAGATTCTTCATTGAGAGGTTGAACATAATTCTAATATGTCCGACTTTATATAATTTGGCCTTTTTCCTGTGCAACTTTTAATATTCTTTTCTGTTTTGTATGTTTACTGCTCTGATTAATATGTGGCATACGGATATTATTTTCTGGTCCAATCTATTTGGTGTTCTATAATCTTCTTGTACTTTTACAGGGATGCCCTTCTTGTGGATAGGAAAATTGTCTTCTATGATTTTGTTAAATACATTTACTGGGTTTTTGAGCTGTAATTCTTCTCCTTTATCTATTTTTATAATTCTTAGGGTTGATCTTTCATAGTATCCCAGATTTCATGGATAATTTGTGTAAATTATGGTTTTTTGATTGTTTTTCTATTGGGTTTATTTTCTGATGAGCTTTTCTTCTATCTATCTTCTATGCCATTGATTCTCTTTTCTATTTCTTGTATCCTGTCAGTGATACTTGCATCCGTAGTTCCTGTTCTCTTCCCTGGGTTTCCCTTCTCCAGGATTCCTTTGTGTTTTCTTTATTGCTTATATTTCCCATTTTCAGGTCATATCAGTTTCCTTTACCTCTTTGTTTCCCCCTTGGCTTTCTTGGCATTATTCAAAGGTGTTATTGCTGTCTTCTCTTTTTGTTTCTTTTTTCTTGATTTCTTTAACAGACTTTATTTTAATTCCTATTAATGACCTCTATCATCTTAATAAACTTGGATTTAAAGTAACTTTCTTGTTCTTCAACAGTGTTACAATTTTCAGATCTTGAGGTGTAGCATGACTGAGCCCTGACTATTTTTTACTGTGTCCTTAAACTTGCATTTAGGCATTTGAGTTTCATATGATTATAGTTCTAGAGACTGATTTTCAATTTTGTCTTTGTTTTTTCTTTTCTTTTTTTTATTAGATATTTTCTTCATTTATATTTCAAATGCTATCTCCCTTCCTAGCTTCCTCTCAGAAAGTCTACTATACCACCCCTTCTCCCTAACCCACCCACTCCTACTTCCTGGCCCTGGCATTCCCCTATACTGGGGCATATAATCTTTCTCAAGACCAAGGGCCTCTCCTCCCACTGATGGCCAATGAGGCCATCCTCTGCTACATATGCAGCTAGAGACACAAACTCTGGGGTTACTGGGTAGTTCATATTGTTGTTCCTCCTATAGGGTTGCAGACCCCTTCAGCTCCTTGGGTACTTTCTCTAGCTCCTTCATTGGGGGCCCTTTGTTCCATCCAATAGATGACTGTGACCATTCACTTCTGTATTTGCTAGGCACTGGCATAGCCTCACAAAAGACAACTATATCAGGGTCCTGTCAGCAAAATCTTGTTGGCATATGCAATAGTGTCTGGGTTTGGTGGTTGTTTATGGGATGGATCCCTGGGTGGAGCAGTCTCTGGATTGTCTTTGTTGAATTGGTGGTTTTGTCTTTTGTTTCTCTTTTCTCTTTGGTCTGATGGTCTTTGCAGCACTGTTTTCTCTCAGCTGGCATGACCTCTGATACAGTCTTTATCCAAGTTAGGAGGGAACTTGTGGTGGCTTGTTTGGTCAACATGGGATCTCTACCTGAGAGTAGAGGGTGGAATGTGATCAGGAGGGGAGTGGAGATTAGGGGCACTGAGTGACTATAGGAGGGCTGATGGTGGACCATATATCTGTGTTTCATTTCTGGTGGCTGGTGCGGTCTCTGTTCAGCAAGAAGTCTATGCCTGCATTCATCTATCTTTTTCTTTCTTGTTTGGCCTGCACATGTACTTCAAACTGTCATGGCCTGAACCAGTTCTTCTGAATGGTGCAGCTTGCTCCTGGACAGAGGACTTCTGCTTGAGCTGATGGGAGAGGATGGGGTAAGGGAGAGACATTGGAATTTATCTTTGGGAACCAAATATCAGGACTGTTTTAGTTCAACTGACAGATGGGCCACTCACCTGTTCTGCTGACTTGGATGGCCTGTACCTGAGCAGTAGAATTCCACCAGAGTTGGGAGTAGAAGCATGGCAACATGCAGGTAGTAGGCCAGAATAATGTTGGGGGCAATGGAAGGGGTCTTGGGAAACTGAATCTAGGATCTAAAGAGGAGGCAGGTCACTCACCTGTTCTTTTGACTCCATGTTTGCCACTGTGTGGATATAGTGGTCAGAGGACAACTTTGGTCTTCATCTCTCATCCTGGTTGGAGTCAAGCTCCTTCTCTTCACCTGTTGTCTTATCCAGTGTGGATGACTTAGGAACTTCCAGGTATTCTCCTGTCTCTACCACCTCTAACATCGAAAGACATAGATTTTGAGGGTTAGAACTCAGGCCATTATGGTTGTACAACAAACACTTTAGCTATTGAGATATTTTCCCAGCCTCAAATCTCTGGAAACTTAGATATAATTCAGAGCAACTTGCCTCTCTCAAGTGGAGTCTATTTATACTATCCCATTCTGAAAAGGAACTGAAAAGGAAAAATGATCTTTCCCAATTGTGATTCAGGTTAAATGTTAAATATCTTCTAAATAGATTATCTCTTCTGTCTTGAAAGGACTCATTTATTGTAGGAGGAATGGCAGGCCCACTGACATAAATGCCAGAGGGCCCTGCAGCCACGGATGCAACTTCTGAATGAGGACCTAATTGAAGACTGCCCGAGAGCCTAACGATTGGTGATGCAGACAATGCCAGCCACTTAGAAGAAATGATTGCTTGGGACCAATGGGACCTGGATGGAGGGTATAAAGGGCACTCACTGAGAATTAATAAACAAGCTTGCAGAAGTGTTCTTATGAGCTTGCTGCAGTGTTCTCACTGGCTCAAGGAGTCTGAACCATTAAACATGACCTCATCCTTAGCCATCAAGTGTGAATACAGTTGGATGGTGGGTGGTCCAAGGTACAAGCAACAATTTATGAGTAATTAATAATAATTAATTATTATATTGGCTAGTTTCTACACATTCTTGCCTAAATACTAGTCTTGGCTAACCTAGATCTCTGGCTCCCTTAACAGACTTAAAGAAAGGAACTAAAAATTGGAATATAGTACTAAGATTGCCTACTTTAATAATCAAAAGAGATCCATACGCTAAAGGAATCTCCTGAGAGCATGGCAAGTCACTACTTTCTTCCAAGTAGACTTTATATCTTTCAATATTTTATGCTGATTATTTGCTTCCTGGTAAAGGCCACTGGATTCTAAAATAGACACTTTTCAATTTATCACTGTGTGTTCTTTCTGTGTACAAACTCCTTCTGCTCAGTCAATGAAGAATATAGACTCACCTGGCACCAGTCTTCCTGTGCCATACAATGAAAGCATCTACCTAGTTCTATTCTAGCTTGTATAACAATATGAAATAAATGACTCTGAAAATTTAATTGTGACATTTTGAGAGATGGACAGATTTAATTAATGAATAAGTAGATTGAAGAAAGGAAACAGTCCTTCTTGTCTTTGAGTCATGTTTTAAGGTTTCACTGCCTTTAGCTGAACAATTTCTCAGCTTTATATATAAGTCATTTCTAAGACTGACCATAGGCATAGACTATTCATTATTAAAATCTTTGGCTCATAGTTCTCAGGAAGTGGTCAGTGAATGTTAACTCAAAGTAGCAATTTTTCTTTAAGTAGTGAATATGTGAACCAAAAAGATGGAAGAAGATTCACAGAGAACATACTAAAGTCATGTACACATAGAGGGTGTGTGTTGCCAAAACAAAACAAAACAAAACAGAAAACAAAATAATTCAGACACTATTGCATTTAAAGAGTATTACCAATGCACCTGCAAACAAAATCAGGGCTATATCAAGTCTCCAAGACACTGGTCAAACTAAGTCTAAAGGAACTAATTGTTGTTTATAACTCTGCTAATAAAATGTTTTAATCTCTATGTACTTTGACCAAAATAGCCTAACTATATTGATTTTAAAATTTCTAGTATATTTTGAACAGAGCTTCAAATTTATCCTTTATTACATATCAAGTTTGAGGTGAACCTAGGGCTATGAGAACTTCTTTCACTCCCCTATAATATATAATGTTCAAGAGCAAAATTTAAAACAAGAAAATGAACTGTCAGCCCAAAGGACATCTTATGAAGAAAGATATTATCTATGTAAGAGAAGCCTTTTTGCACTTTACCCAACTCAGCACCTTCTCTTTTCCTAGGACCCTGCTTGCCAGGATGCCACACTTCCCATTTGTTCCTTTCATGATGTCTTCTTATCACACACATCAGGCTGAGAATAAATGTTTAATTTTTTCTTTCTGAGGTCTCAAGAATGAAGTCAAAACATGTTGTGGACTGAGGTTTCCCACATTAGATGTTACACAGAGGAGGTGGATGCATGAAGCATTCATTGTTCCAGATTACAGCTCCTGAAGACTTTGGTAAAGCAGCAAAATGAAATAATCTAAATGTTCCAGGGGCTCTAGTCTGTCACTCATGGATATTGGGTTATATGTGTGCTTAAGACTGCACTCCAACCCCAGGATACCCTGTCTTGTATGGACTGAAAGTGAGTTAGCATTCAACAGAAAGACTCTAGTCTACTAGATAAAAAAGGAATGATGTTTATAGTGGTAGTTTTGGAAAAGCTGGCAAAATTAGAAGTGGATAAACTCACATTCAACAAAATTCTAGATTTCTGTCAAAAGACACTAAGAAATAGACAACTGAACCTGAACCTTATGATGAACTATTTCATCATGGTTTTGTTATCTTAATATTTGGTAGGGAATGCTCTGCCCTCCATCTTCAGATAATGTCTTTTGAATTATTTAACTTTCTAAAAATATTAAAAGTGACTTGTCAATTTTCATCAGAGATGGATGGATAGATTGATGGCTAGACAAACAGAAAGAAAAATAAGAAGTAGTGGAATTATTTTAATTCAATCTATTAGAAGCACATTCTTCTTTAAGTTTATTATCTTACCTAAATACTTGACTATACCTTGGGTTTTTTCCTTGAAAATTTTCTTAGTAATGCAAGTATTAGGTGTTTCGCTATCTTTTTTCTCATTACTTTCTTCAAAAATTGAAGCTTAATTCAATTGTAGTAGAATGCGAGCAAATATCTACAACAACAAAACAATAAAAATAAAAGTTGCAAGTAATTTTTTTAAAAATCCACACTTTAGTGCTTTTCCCACAAATGTACAGAGTGCCTTCCCGACTATGCTCTGAGAACAGCCGCTGCCATGTTGGTTGGGCTTTTCCTGTTCCTCTGCCTGGCTTCACTGAGCCACCCTGCATCCGACCCTCTTGAGGATGCCTGGAGCTACCACTCCTGTTCCACTAACCATCCACCCCTGCAGCTGAGGCCGCCTAACAGCTGCGCCATCTTTCTTGCCCACTTGAACTGTCGCAAGTGAAAGACACCAGACAATCTTAATATTAAATCAGTCAGAAGGTACAACCACTGGGCTCGGAATCTGTTGTCCTAATCTCTTGTCCTAAACTCATCAGCTATTCTATGTTGGAATTCTCTTGGTAGTGTCTGCAGATGCCACTGGGTCTAACCTGAACTAGTGTGGGAACGTGTGATCTTAGAGAACATAAGATGACCTGAAAGACCTTGCTAAAATAGCATGCTGGGGACCTTACCCTAGAAGGTTGTGAGGAACACTCCCTTCCTGGAAAGTCCCAGCAAAACAAGCCTTATAAGAAAGCAAGGCAAGTGCAGATAAGGACCAAGAATGTTTCAGTTCCCTCTTCTGGTGACTAAGATCTCACCTCACCAGAGGCATCTCTACTGCTTAAGTAAGGTCATGAAAAGACACTTGCCTCTCCAGAAGTGAGGGGCTAATTGCCATTTCTAAAGGGGGGAATGAAAAGTTCAGCTCCGCCCAACAATGGGCTTAAACCAACTCATTTTGTTATCAAAAGTGTGTGTCTAGGAGATTCCGGGGTCTTTTCTGCCTCCATTGCAGGACGGCCCAAAAAGTCGGATCAATAAACCTCATACTTGTTGCATTGATCTCTGTCTCTGTGTTTCTGTGAGTGGGATATCCCGGACATAAGGATCATCAGATCTTACGCAAGCTGGGTAAACATTTATTCTCATCCTTTCCTTCCACTGCCTGGTGGAAAAGGTCCTCCTTCTCTTTCCTGTCCTCCTATTCCTCTGTTGGACATGGAAAACCTGCCTCCATATCTTTCTCCAACGATTAGCTTCTGCTGCCTTTATTTAGTTAATCAAACAACTAGGGAAACAACTCAGGAAACTCCCCCTACAACTCCTTTTATACTTGAACAGTAGAATAGTAAGACTTATGAAAAGTGAATAAATTAGAACAAAGGCCAATAGCACATAGTCAAAAGTAGCCCACCACCTATTTTATGAATAGTTCTTCAAAAATGCAAGTGCATACACATAAATATTACTTATATTTCATTCCTTTTTTTCTTGCTCTAAAATCACAAGAAAAAATATTTGTGACAGGGACTAGATCTCCGGAACATTTAGATTATTTCCTTTTGCTGCTTTACAAAAGTCTTCAGGAGCTGTAATCTGGAACAATGAATGCTTCATGCATCCACCTCTTCTGTGTAACACCTAATGTGGGAAACCTCAGTCCACAACATGTTTTGACTTCATTCTTGAGACCTCAGAGAGAAAAATTAAACATTTATTATCAGCTTGATCTGAGTGATAATAAGACATCATGAAAGGAACAAATGGGAAGTATGGCATCCTGGCAAGCAGGGTCCTAGGAAAAGAGAAGGTGCTGAGTTGGGTAAAGTGCAAAAAGGCTTCTCTTACATGGACAATATCTTTCTTCATGAGATGTCCTCTGGGTTGACAGTTCATTTTCTTGTTTTAAATTTTGCTTTTGAACATTATATATTATGGGGGAGTGAAAGAAGTTCTCATAGCCCTAGGTTCACCTCAAACTTGATATGTAATAAAGGATAAATTTGAACCTGTCCTCAACCTCTGTGGGCAGATATTAGAGAGATACCGCCATGCTGTTCATGGGGTGCTAGTGATCAAACCCAAGGCTTCCTGTTTCTTGTAATTTAGGCAAGATCCCTGAGATCTTCAGAGCTCCATACTTTACTGAATTTAATTGCTTTAAATGAATGCAGTGATTTTATTGTCATGTGATACTTTATATATGCTTGCTACCTTTTTTCTTTAACACAAATCTGTTTTAAATATTTTTGATGAATTTTCCTAAGCATCTTCACTTTAAGAATGCACAGCAAGTTTCTAGCAAGACCTAAATTATCTCATTTCTAATTCACATCTTTGAGGTAGAAACTGTTACATTTAGGCTATATTAATGGGAAGTCTGTGATTTAGAGAGTAGAGTAATTTTCTCAAAGCCACCAGTTAAGTTGTTTATATTTAATTAAAGATTTCCCTCACTTCGATGTCCAATATTTTAAACATAGCAAAAATATACTGACCATTAAGAAAATGAAGAGGAAGAAATACTTTAAACTTGCTGTTTAATATCTCATGGGTCTTACATCTGTTAATTTCATCATTTGTTACTAAAATTTATCCTCAATTTTATCAATCATAATATATCAGTTCATAAAAATAGAAAATAATTAGAATCAAAATACCAAAAAAAAGTAAAAATTTGGAGCAGAATTCAGAAAGTACATTTTGAGTTTCAATCTGTGGATCTTCTTAAACAAGTAATATTTTGTTATTTCAGCAAAGCATCTGAAAATACATAATAAATGATGTTATTGGAGGAAACACACAAAGAGATATTTTTTCACTATTTTTAGGGCTTCACAGGCCAACTTCTGTTTTTCCTTCTGTTTTTTTTTCATTCACTACCTAGCATATCTGTATTCAATGTGTTTTTGAAAGCATTTCCCATGCTAATAGCTCATATAATTCAGATATCCTCACTTCTTACTGCAGATGTTACCTTAGGAAGCACAGTAGAGGACATCACTCATTTGAATAGTACTAGACTGCACAACTTTTAGTTTAGGAAACGCCCCACCATCTGTGAAATGATGTGCACTCACCAACAAGTATATAGTACACTTTTATTAACATTTCTTTCAAGGTCCTGTGGCCTATTCTGCTCTCTGCACCCAAGACCCAGCCTCAGTTCTAAGAAACAATAGCCATGGGATGGAGAGATGATTTAGCAACTAAAACCTGGATTTTTAATCTCTGGTCTAAAGGTAGATAGATGTTCAGTGTAAAACACAGATCTATCTAATAAGAAACCTATTCCTAAGTGAGAGACCTGAACTTTAAGCCATTTATGTTTTATTTTAGTGTGATTGCTTTATTATACTATACTCAAATTAAAATATTTTTCATATTTTTTAACAAACAATAGAAGATATTTTTAGGTTGTGCCATTGTAAAGAGAATCAGGCTAACTCTGTCCTGGGAATCTTGACTAAAGACACAAATTTATTTTTTAAAATATGTTTGCTTTTCTTTTATGTAGATGGGTGTTTTGCTTGCATGTATATAACTTGCCCGTTACTTATAGAGGTCAAATTAGTGTATAGTATTCCATGGAATTAGACTAATAGACAATTGTGAGCCAGCATATTATGTGCTAGGTCCTCTGCAAGACCAATTAGAGTCTTAGTTGCTAAACCATCTCTCAGTCCCATGATTATTGTTGCTATATTGGCTATTTTGCATTACATAGGAAGTATGCTAAATTCTCTTGTTTTGGGGAAAGTCCCCACCAATCCTCACATCCCACAGGAGACAGGTCACAGAAGGTGGAGAATGAAACTCAAGTCAGTACCATCTTCTCAGGCACTGAGTCAAAAATTTCCAGAAACTGACCTGATAGTTGACTCTTCTTAGACATTTAAGCATAGCAAAAACTTAGGAATGGGTTCCATGTGACAATTACCATAACAGACCTTTAGGCATAGCTACATAGAAACTCCCCAGCAAGGTAAAAAGGTATCCGTGACTTTAAAATAAGAATGAGTTCCATTGGCTGACAAACAGAGTTCAGGGGTAGGGTCTAGTAGGATGGTTTGTGATAAACATAAGGGTAGATTCTATTGGTGGAGAATGTGGAAGTCCATGGGCCTCTCTCATAGGAATGTGTTCTACTCAATAAGAGATGAAGTTCAGTATTAGGACACAAACAATGTTCATACTGCATTTTTTCAACAACTAACTGTATCGCCATATCAAGTTGTTAAATGACCTGAAACAATTTTTTTTTAATTTATTATATGTAAGTACACTGTAGCTGTCTTCAGACACTCCAGAAGAGGGAGCCAGATCTTGTTACAGATGGTTGTGAGCCACCATGTGGTTGCTGGGATTTGAACTTATCACCTTTGGAAGAGCAGTCGGGTGCTCTTACCCACTGAGCCATCTCACCAGCCCGACCTGAAACAATTTATCCTTTCTTTTTTTTTTTTTTTNCCTGCCCACCCACTCCCACTTCTTGGCCCTGGCGTTCCTCTGTATTGGGACATATAAAGATTGCAGTACCAAGGGGCCTCTCCTCCCAATGATGGCTGACTAGGCCATCTTCTGCTATATATGGAGCTAGAGACACGAGTTCTGGGGGTTCTGGTTAGTTCATATTGTTGTTCCTCTTCTAGGGTTGCAGACCCCTTTAGCTCCTGGGGTTCTATCTCTAGCTTCTCCAATGTGGGCCCCGTGCTCCCTCTTATGGATGACTGTTAGCATCCACTTCTGTGGGAGTCAGCTATATCAGTTTCCATTCAGTAAACACTTGCTGTCCTATGCAATAGTGTCTGAGTTTAGTGACTGATTATGGGATGGATCCCCGGTGGGTTAGTCTCTGTATGGTCTATCCTTTCATCTTAGCTCTAAACTTTGTCTCTATAACTCCTTTCATGAGTATTTTGTTTCCTATTCAAAGGAGGAATGAAGTATCCACACGCTCCAACTGGTAAAAAGGACACATGCTCCACTATGTTCATAGCAGCCTTATTTATAATAGCCAGAAGCTGGAAAGAACCCAGCTGTCCCTCAACAGAGGAATGGATATAGAAAATGTGGTACATTTATACAATGGAATACTATTCTGCTATTAAAAAATGAATTTATGAAATTCTTGGGGAAATGAATGAATCTGGAGGACATAAACCTTAGTGAGGTAACCCAAGCACAAAAGAAGTCATTGGATATGCACTCACTGATAAATGGATATTATCCCAGAAACTTAGAATACCCAAGATACAATCTGCAAAACACAAGAAAATCAATTTATCCTTTCAATTACAAGAGATATGATTCCAATTCACTTATTACATTCATGGATTTAAAAAGATACCACTAGTATGTGGTCTCATTGCTTCAGTGTGTGTGTGTGTGTGTGTGTGTTGTTTCCTAAGTTCATAAATCATAAATAATACATGCTTGTGTTTACACAAGCTCTACCTTTATCATTTTTCATAGTATACAAATTCAAATCTAATCAACTCAAACATGAAAATGCATACCTACTTTTGCTTCTGAGTTTTGACAGTCAACACTCATAAGGCTTGTTTTCACAATAAATTATATTTTGTATAAAATATTTTCTTTATTTACATTTCAAATGCTATCCCGAAAGTTACCTATACCCTCCCCCCCGCCCTGTTCCCCTACCCACCCACTCCCATTCTTGGCCCTGGTATTCCCCTGTACTGGGGCATATAAAGTTTGCAATACCAAGGGGCCTCCCTTCCCAATGATGGCTGACTAGGCCATCTTGTGCTACAT
Organism: Mus minutoides; assembly: GCA_902729485.2. Lineage (NCBI taxonomy): Eukaryota > Metazoa > Chordata > Mammalia > Rodentia > Muridae > Mus > Mus minutoides. Next base: position 58,762 of record CACVCL010015564.1, on the reverse strand, counting down.
ATGCAGCTAGAGACACGAGCTCTGTGGGTACTGGTTAGTACAACCCCTATAGGGTTGCAGACCCCTTCAGCTCTTTGGGTGCTTTCTCTAGCTTCTCCATTGGAGGCCCTGTATACCATCTTACAGATGACTGTGAGCATCCACTTCTGTATTTTCCAGGCACTGGCATAGCTTTACAAGATACAGCTATATCAGGGTCCCTTCAGCAAAATCTTGCAATAGTTTCTGGGACTGTTGGCTGATTATAGGATGGATTGTCTGGTAGGGTAGTGTCTGGATGGTCCATCCTTTTGTCTTAGCTCCAAACTTTGTCTCTGTAACTCCTTTCATGGGTATTTTGTTTCCTATTCTAAGAAGGAATGAAGTATCCACATGTTGGTCTTCCTTCTTCTTGATTTTCTTGTGTTTTGCAAATTGGAACTTGGGTATTCTAAGTTTCTGGGCTAATATCCACTTATCAGTGAGTGCATATTTAATGACTTCTTTTGTGACTGGCTTACCTCACTAAGGATGATATCCTCCAGATACATCCATTTGCCTAAGAATTTTATAAATTCATTGTTTTTAATAGCTGAGTAGTACTCCATTGTGTAAATGTACCACATTTTCTGTATCTATTCCTCTGTTGAGGGACATCTGGGTTCTTTCCAGCTTCTGGCTATTAGAAATAAGGCTGCTATAAACATAGTGGAGCATGTGTTCTTATTACCAGTTGGAGCATCCTCTTGGTATATGCACAGGAGAGGTAATGCTGGATCTTCCTATAGTACTATGTCCAATTTTCTGAGGAACTGCCAGACTGACTTCCAGAGTGGTTGTACAAGCTTGCAATCCCACCAGCAATGGAAGAATGTTCCTCTTTCACCACATCCTCGCCAGCATCTGCTGTCACCTGAATTTTTGATCTTAGCCATTCTGATTGGTGTGAGGTGGAATCTCAATGTTGTTTTGATTTGCATTTCCCTGATGATTAAGGATGGTAAACATTTTTTGAGGTGCTTCTCAGCCATTCAGCATTCCTCAGTTGAGAATTCTTTGTTTAGTTCTGTACCCCTATTTCTAACGGAATTATTTGAATTTCTGGAGTCTAGCTTCTTGAGCTCTTTGTATGTACTGGATATTATTCCCCTATCAGATGTAGGATTGGTAAAAATCCTTTCCCAATCTCTTGCTGTCCTTTTTGTCTTATTGACAGTGTCTTTTGCCTCACAGAAGCTTTGCAATTTTATGAGGTCCCATTTGTCAATTCTTGATCTTATAGCATCAGCCATTGCTGTTCTGTTTAGGAATTTTCCCCCTGTGCCCATATCTTCGAGGCTTTTCCCCACTTTTTCCTCTATTAATTTCAGTGTCTCTTTTTTTATGTGGAGGTCTTTGATCCACTTAGACTTGAGCTTTGTACAAGGAGATAAGAATGGATCAATTTGCATTCTTCTACATGATAATTGCAAGTTGTGCCAGCACCATTTGTTGAAAATGCTGTCTTTTTTCCACTGGATGGTTTTAGTTCCCTTCTCAAAAATCAAGTGATCATAGGTGTGTGAGTTCATTTCTGGGTTTTCAATTCTATTGATCTACATGTCTGTCCCTGTACCAGTACCATGCAGTTTTTATCACAATTGCTTTGTAGTACAGCTTAATGTCAGGGATGATGATTCCACCAGAGGTTCTTGGTTCTTTTATTGTTGAGAATAGTTTTTGCTATCCTAGGTTTTTTATTATTCCAGATGAATTTGCAAATTGCCCTTTCTAACTCAGTGAAGAATTGAGTTGGAATTTTGATGGGGATTGCATTGAATCTGTAGATTGCTTTCAGTAGGATAGCCATTTTTACTATATTAATCCTGCCAATCCATGAGCATGGGACATCTTTCCATCTTCTGAGATCTTCTTCAATTTCTTTCTTCAGAGACTTGAAGTTCTTGTCATACAGGTCTTTCACTTCCTTGGTTAGAGTCACACCAAGGTATTTTATATCATTTGTGACTATTGTGAAGAGTGTTGTTTCCCTAATTTCTTTCTCAGTCCCTTTATCCTTGTGTAGGGAAAGGCCATTCATTTGTTTGAGTTAATTTTATATCCAGCTACTATACTGAAGCTGTTTATCAGGTTTAGAAGTTCTCTGTTGGAATTTATTCTTTGTGTAGAGAAAGGTCATTCATTTGTTTGAGTTAATTTTATATCCAGCTACTGTACTGAAGCTATTTATCAGATTTAGAAGTTCTCTGGTGGAATTTTTGGGTCACTTATATATACTATCATATTATCTGCAAATAGTGATATTTTGACTTCTTCCTTTCCAATTTGTATCCCCTTGATCTCCTTTTGTAGTCAAATTGCTCTGGCTAGGACTTCAAGTACTATATTGAATAGGTAGTAAGAAAGTGGGCAGCCTTGTCTAGTCCCTGATTTTTCACAATAAAATTTTAAGACATACTGGAATATTAAGCATAGGACAACTGGGAAAATTAAATAAACAATTGATCCTTTTTGCCTTTACTGGAGTCACTAATTCCTTGAGATAAAGGACCAAGTCTAGTTGTATAGTAAAGAATGGGTGAGCCTAGAGTCTCAGTGCAGGGGCCTATTTAGGTCTTTCTGATTTACTAATTTATGTACCATAGATATTTAGTATTAAACACACTTAAAATAGAATAAAAGCTCACACCTGAGTTAAAACACAGAATTTAGTAGTGAGTTGAATTTACCTAGTCTCGCACTGATTGCAAAGCTAAGGTTCATATATATTGTTCAGGTTTACTTACAGACTTTTTCAGTTTATTTTTATTCAGCCTATTTGTTTCAGTTACAATGTTGTTAGTTAAAAAAAAATATCAGGAAAAACAGACAGAGAAAAAACTAAACATCAACTAGAAACCAGGGTACTGTGACTAGAGGACAAACTGAGGGAGAATGAGTTGCGATAGTCTATTTATATTTTCCTAGCTGCTTTCTCTGTTTCCAACACTGGAGATTATTAGGAATGCATTGTTATAAGCTCTGCTCACACAGATAGCCCCATCTCAGCCTTTTTCTCCACAGTTATCTACAGAAGATGGATTGAAACAAGATGAAGTGACTACTGCACTATCATGCAGCTAATATTGTCTGAGGTCTTAGGGCCTGAAAGATACTGAAAATACTGCAGAGCAATAATGTCCTAGTGATTTCCTGTCGACTTGGTCTATCAATCACTAAGAGATGGATGCTGGAGTCTCCAACTGGAGAAGACTAACTCATCCCTCCTTTTCCTCTCACTGTTTTTGCCTCATGTATCTTGACATCTTGTTGCAAATATGCAAGTTAAGGTTTGCTGGATCTTTTCAGGGAACTAAGCCCTTTATCATTTAAGTAAATTCCCTCTCATTATTTCTCATCATTTTATTTGCTATGAAGTTAGTTTTGCCTGGAACCAATAAAGCTACTCTAGCTTTTTAAATTAAGTGTCAGCATGGTACCTCTTGTTCCATTTTCTGTCTCCACTAATTTAAATTGAGCATTTTATAAGATTCCACTTCTTTCCTCTTCGCAGATCAAACATATTTCTCTTTAAATAGCTTGTGCTTTTCTTGCATTGCACAGTATGCATTTATACCTCATTTGAGATAGCTTTGGCATGCAAATCAGAGGTGGAGCAAGCTCTAACCCCTCCACAGATCTCTTATGACAATGCTGTCAAAGATTCCCCTTATCCAGGCACTGTTATTACCCAATTTTTTCTATTATTATTCTCGACTAACATTCACTTAATATGTCAAGTAGGAAAAATACAAATTTCACTTTACTTTTAATATTAATTTTATGACACTCTCAATTTTTATTATGACTTAATTTTAAGAATTTTACCAATTTCCTTCGTTCATATCTTATTCTTACTTTATTTATTTTTCATTTTTTTTATTGAAACATACCCTGTTTGATACCCTTTCCTTTCTTTCCTCCAACACTTACCAGGTACTCCTTTAGTTTTCTTTTGAAATCACATTGTTGTGATATTAATAACAATGAACTAATACCAAGATATTGCAAGGAGAAACTTTATTTTTATGGCCAGACCAAGCTTATAGTTCTCCTTAGTAGGAGGATGAAATGGTGCCTAAGTTGTAGCAGAGAAGTTCTTATACAGGACTTTTGCAATCAAACAAGTCTTAACAAAACAGAATATCTGCATTAGGCTTTACCATAAACACACTGTCACAAACTGTAGCGTCATTGTGATCAGTCAGTTTCAGAAAGACCCTCTTTTTCAAGTCAAGTAAACCTGGTTCTCAGAAGGTCTTTGTGATCTGTTGATTTGAAAACCGGTCTGCACAATAGAAGCACAGATCCCATACTACCTAAGAGATACACATACAAATATGAAGACTCTGGAGCAAATATTCAAAGCTGAACAATGGGGAAAATGGAGGTCCTGTTATTATGTAATCAATATTAAAGCCAATAATGGAGATAGAACTGGGGGCATCACCTTCTAACAACATCTTTTTTTCTTTCTTTGTTACTGTTATTTTACTTTCAAGACAGTGCAAAGAGCAACAGATTCTAGATACCAAAACAGATAGTTTTTGTTAAAGTGTAATTGCCAAGACTAGGTAATTCTAGTTTGGAGGATTTTATCTTTCCTCACTGTGATATTTTGCTTTTGTTTCTTCTGCCTTCCTAGAAACCCCAATAGGGCAAGTGAGATAGTGAGTCAAAGCAGTCCTTTTCACCTCAGCTCTAGTCCAGGAACCTGTGTAAAAAGCCTGATACAGACACACCTGTCCATCATACCAGCACTCCTGTAGAAGAAGCCAGAGAAAGATTTGCCAGAAGCACTCATACCAAGTAGCATGGTGTATGAGAACATGAACAATAGATTCAACTTTAACCTAGGTATCCTCTGACCTCCATATGTATATAACGGTACTTCTGTACCCTCACACAAATAAATATACCTCCACCCTCTCCCTCCTTTCTCTCTGTCTCTCTGTCTCTCTGTCTCTCTCTCTGTCTCTCTGTCTCTCTCTCACACACACCCTCTCTCTCTCTCACACACACACACACACACACACACACACCACAAACACATTGACACAGCCATACCAAGCATTACAGAAAGATAATTTTTTCACCTAATTTTTCATAAACATTTTTGCTAAATTTAGTGAAGCCTAGATGTTAAATGATTATTCTTTGTATACTCCTATGAGCAAAAGTGATAATTAAAATATTAACTGACTGAAGCCTTACTGTCACTTCTTTATTGACAGTAACAACTCTTAAGATGTGCAAGCAGTACTTCCAGTACTTCCAGTACATTCCAGTACTTCCATTTTAAAGAAGTACTGTTATAGTACTTATATCCATATTTCCAATTTAATCACAGTAGTCAGCTTATGTATAATGACAAGTTATATGTATACATCTGTTCAGATCCCTCTTTATCTATACAAGCAGCTTATCACCAGGATATCAGGCCCTAACACTTCATGATATCTATGGTAGTGGGTTTGGGGAGGGTTTGATGGTGAGTTTGAGAATGCAAATCAACTGCTGAGACAGTAAGTTATTACTATTGGTTTAAAAATAAAGACTCCTTTAGGAACTTCTTTCTGATTCCCTAGTACTTCCAATGTGCTCATTATATTTTAATTTTAATTCTTTAAAGTCCACATGGAAGCCAAATTATATTTGTGATGAATCCATAAAACACCCGGAAGAGCCTTTAAGACTGAACATGGACTTGTAATTGTCACTGCTGATGCAGTCCACTGTCATATCAGATGTATTACTTTGTAGATATTATCATTAAAATGATGTCATTAGTTATTGCATGAGCCACCTTCTAATCTGGGCACCACATAAAAAGAATTTTCAAGCTCTGTTATTAAAAGAGGACAGTTCAATTGAGTGGAACTTGTTCAATATGTAAATAGCTTAAAGTAACTCATCTAGAAATTTATTATTAAAAAAAATAAAATGTAATAAGGTGAACTAGAATTTCCCCCCAAAGAATGCCATAATATTTTCTTTTTGAACATAAAATGTGTATATGCAATTGACTGAGTGACTTATTAGAACTTTTCATAGACAATAAAATAAATTACGAAGTACAAACAGAAATTTCAGAGTCACACATTTACACAACATTACTATATAATAGTTTAATGGTGCCCAAGACCTGAATATTATATACCTATTTTTACATGGTGTAATCACAGTTTTACAAAATAGATTCTAATGACATTAATCAAGAACATGTGCTAGTTGGATTATTTTAAGAACTACTATAAATACATACCTAGCAACAATTTAGGCAAAAGAAGTTTGCTGATATTCAAGACCTAGAAAAATCTCAAAAAGCTTCATTATTGTGTAGTGGGGATAAAATTCTGGGCATTGCTCTATTTATAATTGTTCTAATGGTATTTCTTTTAAAGTTAGCCTTAGAATAATTAGAAATAGGAAAATATTTTTATGAAAGTTCTTTCCTATCACTGAGAATGTAGCATTCTGTGGCTTTATATTTAAAACTGCATAGCATCAATCACTGTAGCATATTCTACTTGTCTGAGTGACAAATTGAACCATCTCAGTGATTGACATGTGTAGATTTTTCAAATCTTTTTGTTTCCATGTATGGAGAGATTGAATAAATTAACTGTTTAATCTGGAATTTTATAAAATGTGGACAATTCATAATTAGAACTCATAGTTTTACACATGAATTAAGTAGAGTCCAAGGGAGTTTTCACAATGATAATGTAAGTTACCCATTCAGCATCTACAGAGGTATCAGACATTAACACTTCTACCGTAAAATGCTCATGTGGAAGCAGGGAAATAATAGGTTTTTAACATATTGTTTTTATGCTCTTAATATAATTTGGTTTAAGCTTAAAAGACAGTCAAAAGACAAGAAAGATAATACTTGGGTTTTGAAAAAATTGTTTCCAGTCACTATTAGATAACGTGACCTTGTTTCAGGCTTAATCATTTCTCTCAGACTCAGATCCTCTTAAGAAAAGTTTTGTTGACAATAGGATGAGTAATATGTCTTCCAGGAAGACTCCCACAACATATATGCACAATGGTCATCATGTTTGTGTCCAGGGTCTGATCCATATAAAAGTCTCAGTTATCTGTCTCGTGTGTAACTGTGAGACTATTATCTGGAAGTACTTTCTAAGGAGCAAAGCAACGGATGTATAAGTAATGCTGATGCAAAATGCACAATGGAATTGTTTTAAGCCAGCAGTAACTATAAATACCAAGTTGATTGAGATGGAAGCTCTTTAATTGAATCTTCATCCATTTAGCTCATTAAGCCATTCTGTGGACTTCTTCCTTTGCTCTGTGCTGCTACCAGGAAGACGCATGAATGATGTTCATGTTCTAAATCATGAAAGATGTGATTTCTCTCTGAACTATAATGCAGTCTTTTAAAGTCTTTTAAAGACTCGTGTTTTCTTTTCCTTTGTGCTTACCTGAAATTTGTGACTCATCAGAGTTTACATTTTTTGTTTGTTTGTTTGTTTTTCGAGACAGGGTTTCTCTGTGTAGCCCTGGCTGTCCTGGAACTCACTTTGTAGACCAGGCTGGCCTCGAACTCAGAAACCGCCTACCTCTGCCTCTGCCTCCCGAGTGCTGGGATTAAAGGCGTGCGCCACCACGCCCGGCATACGTATGTCTTTTGCTAAACTTTTTGCTTATGATTCCTTAACAGAAATCTTTTTCATGGATCAAGTATGCTATCATAGCATATTAAAAGAACAAGGCTGATTCTAACTGACCAGAGAAAGAAAGGTTACCTGAAGAAGTTGACACACATCACACCTTGGAAGGGGAGGGATTCCTCACAATACAACAAGGGAGAAAAGAAAACTTCAGGAAAAGAAAACAGGGGTTTACACAACATGGAGAGAACATGAGTCCAGCAGAAATTGGGAACTCTAACCCATGGAATTATAAAAGTTTGAAAATGAGAATAGATGTGAGAATTTCTGTATTTGACTTATAATTGGCTACACTGAAAAAAATCCCATCAACAATGACAAGAGACTAGAGTTCTCCCAGGTTCTAGGAGGCTGAAATTCACTTAATATTTTTTACATTTGGAAAATAAAACAAAGACTCACCAAATAGCACATCTTCATGAAATTTGTATTAAATTTGAATTTGTCTTATGGTAAATATCTGTTCTACAAACTGTTATTTTATCTATAGGTGAATAAATGAAGGCCAAGAGAGATTATTTAATTTATCCCAATCTCTGAGGCATTAGGTCAGATTGTCTATCCCTTTTGTTTTTTACCTACAATGTCTTGCCAACAAATAGACATTATCCATTAGAGATCTGTTTACCATTTGATATCCTGGAGTTATCTTTAATTTTTTCAGGTAGATATACATATGGTATTTTATATCTAAGGCATGTTATCCTGGCTTGGACTTACATAAGAGTATAGTACTTTAAAAGAAAGAAAATCTGCCCCTACAAAGAATTCCTAAATCAAGTATTTTGTTTCATGATGAAAATACAGGTTTCTCTAGTTAAGCAAATAATTACTGTAAAAATATAAACTATTAAATATATGAAGAAGAAATTTCAGTTGTTGGAGTCTAGGACACACAAAAAGGACTCTGAAGGAACATACGTTTTTTTTCAACACACTACTCATCACTTGCTTAGGGATTGAAAATTTCCACTCCCTCTTAGTGTCTATAGCCTTGCTGAAGGAGGTTCCTCTTTATTTATTTATTTTTTATTTATTTTTTGTTCTGGCAATTAACATAATTTGCATGCAGGAATGTTGTTTCAGTAAAATTTGGAAGCTAAATGTTCATTTCCATATAAGACCATTCCTTCAGCTTGAGTGTGGCTGCTGCCCAGAGCCTGCATGCTATTTTCCCTTTCCCAGCCCAGTGCTCCTGAGCAGATCCCCATTCCCACCTAGGAAACTCTACTAGATATGAACACATATTCTCCGAAGTCTTCTAAGTAGCTAATCATATTACAGGGAGGGAGATTAAATATCACTTCAAAATGAATAATTAAACAAGTATTACCTAATGCTAACAAACATTAAAATCTTAAGGTTTTTCTTAAAATGTATTTTCTGTTACTATTTGCTAGGATATTGTATCATATACCTGTAGCACATTTCTTCACATCTTAATGCAAGGGGCTGAATGCCCTTCCTCATTATAAAATATGAAAAATCATCACTTCAAAATAATTACTAGAGAACAATTCATCTGACAGAAAAGTCAACAACACACCCAACTTTCTGAACAATAGCAGTTCCAGTGCTGCACGTGTGCCTCTTTTTTTTTATTAGATATTTTCTTCATTTACATTTCAAGTGCTATCCCATAAAGTGTGTCTCTTTTCCTTCTCTGTGTTTCCCTGTTCCTGCACTGTGAGTATGTTCTTGTTCCTGCACTGTAACTGTGCTCCTGGTACTGCACTATGAGTGTATTCCTATAGCTTTCTTTCTCTCCTTTTCCCAGTCTATTTTGTTGTTGTTGTTGGTGGTGGTGTATTTATTTATTTGGATTGGTTGATTTCTGTGTGTGTGTGTGTGTGTGTGTGTGTGTGTGTGTGTGTGTGTCTTTGTTTGTATGAAATGTTTTGATTATATGTGTATGTAATGTTAATAATTTCATTAATTTAGAGTTCTTAATATACTTTAGTATAGATTCTGCCCAATGATTGAATAGGTTTCACAATGGTTTCATCCTATAACTTGTTTTTGCTTCCGTGAATAGTTAGTATAAGAGATAGTAATGGTTTTCAAATAGTAAACTATTTTCAAAAGATATATAAAATATTGAACATGTTAAGGAATATCAGGAATAAGTGGCATGATTAGTCTGACATGACCAATCAAAGTTCCAGGACAGTAAAATGTTAAGGAAATAATGAAAGTTGCTTAGCTTTCAAATACCACAAAATGGCGTCTGAACTTCATAAGGTGACACAACAAGATGGATGACTTCCTAGAAACAGCCACGGAAAGCAGACAAATACCTCTCCCGGACTAAGGACAACAAGGACAAGAAAGAATTTAACAGCCACAAAAAAATAGTTTTGAAGCACTAGAGAAAAACTATCAGATTTTTTTTTTAAAGATTTATTTTATTTTATTATATGTAAGTACACTGTAGCTGTCCTCAGACACTCCAGAAGAAGGAGCCAGATCTCGTTACGGATGATTGTGAGCCACCATGTGGTTGCTGGGATTTGAACTTATCACCTTCGGAAGAGCAGTCGGGTGCTCTTACCCGCTGAGCCATCTCACCAGCCCCCAACTATCAGATTTTTTGTGTAGTAAAATGTGAGAGAAGTTTGCTACTTCCCGAAAAATGAGCTGGAAATGGTGAATACTTATATGAAGAGACAGCATTGTTAATAAATACAAAAATTACCAAGAACAAAACAATACAGAATTACATATGCTTTGATTTCCAATAAAGGAAATATAACTGAGAATGTATTAGTGAATGTATAACACACACACACACACACACACACACACACACACACACAAACTATCCCCTCAACTCTGTTGAAGTATGAAATGTATGGAAGCGTTGTGGAAAACAGTTCTTTATTATTTTATCTATAAAGATGAATGTATCATAGGATCCCATAGTTGATGTAGCTGACATTCATTCTGTATTTTTTCTATCAGAAAAAACAAATGCTTGATTTCATTCTTCCATTTGCAAAATGCACCAATGTATATCTTGTAGATACCACATTCACACTGCAGTTCTAATAATTCCCAAGCAGGTGAATAGAGAATACCAGAAGCCCTGTTATGCTAATATTAATTACTTGAAATAACAAGCCTTAATACTGTTTTCTTTGAGCTCATGAAAGTCTAGTTTAGGGGATATAGTCATTGATTCTGTCTGAGAATGGGGAATTGTTTGAATTCCCTTCACTCCGAGGCTACCAATGGACTTCCTAGCAGTGGTGGTTCACAGTAAGAGTCACAAGGAAAGATGGCTTCTCAGGCCAGTTTTTCTAGGTAAATTACTCAACTATTCAACTTTCAAAAGTTTTCTATCCTACTGTTTAGATCAATTACTCAAAGCATCACTAAATCAAGTTATAGTTAAATAAATCATATTAAAGGGAAATTAATATTTTTCCAAAAGTATCAACCTGCATTGTTTTAGAATCTTTTTTATTTTTTATTTTATTTATTTATTTATTTGTTTGTTTATTTATTTATTTATTTATTTTATTATTGTTGTTGTTGTTATTATTATTATTTTTTTTTTTTTTTTGGTTTTTCAAGACAGGGTTTCTCTGTGTAGCTCTGGCTGGCCTGGAACTCACTTCGTAGACCAGGCTGGCCTCGAACTCAGAAATCTGCCTGCCTCTGCCACCCGAGTGCTGGGATTAAAGGCGTGTGCCACCACTGCCCTGTTTCCTGTGTTCTGGAGTGTTGAGGTTGTCTACATGTAGTAGAATGGCTGAATGAGAACTTATTCTTTTGCCTCCATTCCAGACTTAATGTTTTCTACCTCCACTGTGCTTATAAGGAACCTGTCCAGATAACATTTGTCATTTGTCATCTATCGGAACTGACAGGCTCTGAGAGATGGGTCCCAAGCTTCCCTAATTGTACTACTACAACATGTTTTTTATTGTTGATCTTTGCCTTATATATTTTTATGGTGTGTTGTTTTACAAATAATGATCAACTATGGTCAAGTCTTTGTGAGCTATAACAATAACATGACTATAACTCTTTATTAATATTTTAATTTAACTGTTACTAATATTTCTGCTGGGTACTTTCCTTATATATTATGATTATGATTACTTAGGATAAGCTATATAAATGTAGATTTAACTTTAATTAAAATAAGAATCTCTAGAATATTTAAAGAACTGCAGGCATTAAAAACCTTAAAAAGCATCCAGTCAATAAGTGTGCTAATGAGCTAAATAGACAGTTCTACAAAGAAGATATGCATAGGACCAGTAAATGCCTGAAATGTGTTCAACTTTCTTGGTCATAAAGAAAGCAAATTAAAATTGCTTTGAGATTCTAACTTCAAAGAGTAGCTCTTATCGTGGAGACAAGTGCCACAAATACTAGGGAGAAAGCAGAGGAAACAGAACTCTTACACACTGGGGGTGGGGATGCAAACTGGAATTTTAATCAGAGATGTTTTAAGAGACTAAAACCAGGCCAAGCATATAACCCAACTATGTCATTTGTGAGTGTAGTTCTGAAGAACTATATTTGACCCACCACAAAGCTGCACATTTACATTTATGGTTGCACTATTCACAATTGCTTGGAATGGAGCCAAGATATATGTCCATCAAGTAATGAATTAATAAATAAAATGTATATAGACATATGGAATTATGTTTGGTCATAAAGAAAATGAGATAATAATATTTTGAAAAAATTGATGGCACTGGAAATTGATTTTTAAGCTAAGAAAGTTGGATTTAAAAAGATAAACATTGAATGTTTTCTCTCACATATGGAACAATGATTTAATATTATCAGTATGTGTGTGTTTATGTGTGAGGGATTTGTATAACTTGATTGATTCATTTGAAGGGAAGCAGAGATGTGAGAAGCCAGGGGAAAGAGAGAAATGGAACAACATAAAAGCAGGAAGCAGCCAAAATGAGACAAAGGGCAGAGCAGAGGGAGGTTCTTATGGGAAACAAACTTGAAATGAAACAAAGTGGAATCTGTATAAGAAAATACCATAATGAAAGTCATTCTGCTAACTTTAAATTTTGATAACAATTTTAAGTGAAAAATATGTCTTTTCATTAAAAACCACACAATTGGACATATTTTCATTTCTAATATTCTTGATCTATTTTCTGCATCCTAATTTTATTGCAATACGCTTCAGATAATTATTTTGAAGTCCTTTTCAAGTTCCTCCCTAAGAACATGTTGTCAAACTCTGCTAAGTTTCCTCATTATGCATTAATTATTATTGTGAACCATCAAGGAGGAAAACAGAGATTTTCACATCTTGAAAGCACATCTTGAAACAGAGTGACATTTTTAATTAACAGAGGAGCTCAACTATCATTAATCCCCGAGAAACCCCTTCAGTCACAGTGGTTGCTAACCTGAGAGTCAAGGCTATTACTTGGGGTCAATTCTAACCTCTGGCAGCCGTCTTTGTCTGAATTATTTTTGACCAATCTATACTTCCAAGGGCTCTGGCTACTTATAGTTTCCACATCACCATGGAAGGGACTATTTCCATATTGTCTGAACTGTAATTGCACATTGTTTTTAGAATACTCCCAGTACTTTGAGGTTTACCTCAATTGGATATGCAATCTATTTTCTGCATCTCAATGACGTGCTTTATAGAAATATAAAATTAATCCCATTGTTCTTTTCAGTTCTAATTTCTGGTAGCATGAAGCATATGTTAAATTTGTGACCCAATAATGTTAATTAACATTATATGTTAAATCTTATATCAGGAAAATGCTTGTACCATGTAAAACATTTATCCCTAGGGAAGCAGAAAATGTCTCTCATAAAAAAATTAAAGCTAGCTTGATGCTGGTATTTTCTAATAATGTTATCAATCAATTCTATCCATATAGATTTAGCTGTTGTATTTTCCCAGACACTTTGTGGTAGGAGCACACTGGCAACAAGAACTAGGATATCATAAATACTGGGATTTAGCCTCCATTGTGAATTGTATAGCAGCATGATCTAGGGAAAGGGCTTAGATTGAAAGCTTTATCTTCATTGTTCTGGAATCAACCAATGTATGTCACTGTGAGCAGATCTGGGAGGGCCTTACAGTATGAATTACCTGAGGAAAAACCACTCTCCTCTTTAATGGATGATGATGTCCAGAAGTAGCTCAAAGTGACCCAAGGGGGAAGGGGGTAAAAAGGCTGCTGTTGCTTGCACAGCTTTACTGCTTGTTGATGCAGATGCCTACCTGATTGTTGCTGTTCTTGATTCCACAATACTTTGATTACCCACTTTTTTTGGACTTTCAATCTGGAGTACACTATATTCACATGTCTAAAACATACTGATCCTTCAAGGGATGATGAGGGTTATTGAAGGCATCTGTCTCCACTTAGCAAAAAAACGATTCTATATCAATCTGGAGATTGTGTTTGTTTAGTTGTTTAGGTGTGCTTTGGAAGACAGAGCATCACACAGCTAATGCTGGCCCAGATTCGATGTTCAGCTGAGGCTAAGCTTGTACTCCCAAGTGAGAGAATGGCTGGAATGGCACACTTCCCCTACATTCCTCTTCCTAAGCTGAATGACTGACATCAACCCAGTGAGCCTCCACTGTGATGTTTACCTCCTCACTCATACCCTGTCCTTGGTCCTCCATAAAAGGCTTGATGCTCACTTGAGTTCATTTGGCAACGTCTTCATCCATTAATGCAGACTCCCACCTTGATATGTCTATTGACTTTGTGGATCCCAAGAACAGAAGGAAAAAATGAAAAACATTTAATTAATGAAAAGTCAGTGAATACAAACCTATGTTTCAGTACTCTGCTTAGGGACATATGGCATGGATATAACTTAGGTTTAATTCAATTGTCCTATGTATAAAACAGGTCAGGCTATGAGTAATCACTTCATTTTACACTATATAAGTTTAAGAGAACACATAATAGTGGTCATTATGTTACTTATAGAATCATTTTTATTTATTTTTTAATTAGATATTTTCTTTATTTACATTTCAACTGTTATCCCCTTTCCTAGTTTCCCCTCCTCTGAAAGACCCCTATCCTCTCCCTCTTCCCCCTGCTCCTGAGCCCACCCACTCCTGCTTCTTGGCCAGGCATTCTGCTATACTGTGGCATAGAACTTTCACAGGACCAAGGGCCTCTCCTCCCATTGATGACTGACTAGGCCTTCCTCAGCTACATATGCAGCTAGAGCTATGAGGCTCTCTGTGTTTCTTTGATTGGTGGTTTAGTCCCAGGGAGCTCTGGGGTTACTGGTTAATTCATATTATAGTTCCTCCTAGGGGGCTGCAAACCCCTTCAGCTCCTTGGGTACTTTCTCTAGTTCCTTCATTGGGGACCCTGTGCTCCATCTAATGGATTACTGTGAGCATCCACTTTTGTATTAGTCAGGAACTGGCAGAGCCTCTCAGGAGACAGCTATATCAGGCTCCTGTCAGCAAGCTCTTGTTGGCATCTGCAATAGTGTCTGGGTTTGGTGGTTGTTTATGACATGGTTCCCCAGGTAGGACAGTTTCTGGATGGTAATGCCTTCAGTCTTTGCCCAAACTTTGCCTCTGTAATTTTGTTCCCTCTTCTAAAAAGGATCGAAGTGCACACACTTTGGTCTTTCTTCTTCTTGAGTTTCATGAGTTTTGTAAATTATATCTTGGGTATTCTGAGCTTCTGGGCTAATATCCACTTATCAGTGAGTGCATATCATGTGTGTTCTTATGTGATTGGGTTAACTCATTTAGGATGATAGCCTTGAGATCCATCCATTTGCCTAAGAATTTCATGAATTCAGTATTTTTAATAGCTGAGTGGTACTCCATTGTGTAAATGTACCACATTTTCTGTATCCATTCCTCTGATGAGGGACATCTGGGTTCTTTTCAGCTCCTGGCTGTTATAAATAAGCTTGCTATGAACATAGTGGAGCATGTGTCCTTATTATAAGTTGCAGCATCATCTGGGTATAGGTCCAGGAGTGGTATTGCTGGATCTTCTTGTAGAACTATGTCCAATTTTCTGAGGAACCACCAAACTGATTTCCATAGTGATTGTATCAGCTTGCAATCCCACCAGCATCTGCTGTCACTTTAGTTTTTGATCTTAGCTACTCTGACTGGCATGAGGTGGAATCTCAGGGTTGTTTGATTTGCATTTCCCTGATGACTAAGAATGTTGAACATTTTTCACATGCTTCTCAGCCATTCTGTATTCCTCAGTTGAGAGTTCTTTGTTTAACTCCGTTCCCCATTTTTAATAGGGTTATTATGGCATCATCAAACTGTTCTTAAAGAAATAGGAAATATCCTGACTTAAATTAGAGATATGTAGGAGCAAATGCTCAGAAAAAAAACCTCAATAGATTACATTTCTTTTTTTTTATTAGATATTTTCTTAATTTACATTTCAAATGCTATTCTGAAAGTTCCCTCCCCCTCCCCCTTCCTACTCCCCTGCCCACCCACTCCCTCTTCTTGGCCCTGGCGTTCCCCTGTATTGGGGCATATAAAGATTGCAGTACCAAGGGGCCTCTCCTCCAAATGATGGCTGACCAGGCCATCTTCTGTTACATGTGATGCTAGAGACACGCGTTCTGGGGGTTCTGTTTAGTTCATATTGTTGTTCCTCTTTTAGCGTTGCAGAACCCCTTCAGCTCCTGGTGTTCTATCTCTAGCTTCTCCAATGTGGGCCCTGTGCTCCCTCTTATGAATGACTGTGAGCATCTACTTCTATGGAAGTCAGCTATATCAGGGTCCCTTCAGTAAACACTTGCTGTCCTATGCAATAGTGTCTGAGTTTAGTGACTGATTATGGGATGGATCCCCAGTGGGTTAGTCTCTGTATGATCCATTCTTTCATCATAGCTCTAAACTTTGTCTCTGTAACTCCTTTCATGGGTATTTTGTTTCCTATTCAAAGGAGGAATGAAGTATCCACACGTTGGTCTTCCTTCTTGATTTTCATGTGTTATGCAGATTGTATCTTGGGTGTTCTAAGTATCTGGGCTAATATCCATTTATCAGTGAGCACATATCCAATGACTTCTTTTGTGATTGGGTTACCTCACTATTTTGGTTCACACTTTGAGATCTATTCTTTTTCTCTTATAGAGAAAATAATAAATGGTTTACCTCTAATAAAACTAAAAGGTTTCATTATAAGAAATTAACATGGCAGTTTTTACATTTTAGTTGGCAGGTTGATCTAATATCTTTACTATAGAAGTAAATGGTATTTTAATAAAGATACAAAGTGATTAGGTGGTCATTTTGTTTCCTAGAATTGTCCACAAACAGCCAAAATTGAAAATAGAATTTATGTGAATTGGTACAGTATAGCTTCCAACTTTAGCAAAGGCAATAGAGGAGAAAGATGTCCAATATAACGTAAAATAGATTTCTTAATGCTATATTATATCTACAATAAACAATTGATGCTCAAAAATTAACTACTTTACCTAACTATAAGCTTTTATTTATATAGTTTTATTATTTTTATTACTTGCATTCTATCTCTTAATAAGTGTCTTAGTCGGGGTTTCTATTCCTGCACAAACATCATGACCAAGAAGCAAGTTGGGGAGGAAAGGGTTTATTCAGCTTACACCTCCATACTGCTGTTCATCACCAAGGAAGTCAGGACTGGAACTCAAGCAGGTCAGGAAGCAGGAACTGATGCAGAGGCCATGGAGGGATGTTCTTTACTGGCTTGTGCCTCCCCTGGCTTGCTCAGCCTGCTCTCTTATAGAAAATAAGACTACCAGCCTAGAGATGGCATCACCCACAAGGGGACCTCCCCCTTGATCACTAATTGAGAAAATGCCTTACAGCTGAATCTCGTGGAGGCATTTCCCCAACTGAAGCTCCTTTCTCTGTGATAACTCCAGCCTGTGTCAAGTTGACACAAAACGAGCCAGTGCAATGACCTATATTGTAAATATAGCTAAATCTTATAGAAGGTATTTAAAGTAGCTTTGGAAGCATTTTATTCATTAGGAATTACCAGTTCAGACATATTTAACCATTTAAATTGGTACAGGTAGATTTTACTTACTTGATATTTGTAAGACAAGTGAGAAGATAGGAATTATGTGTTAAGGGTGCATTTTCTGATCACTATAAAACATATTTGCATAATAAAGAGGCCTATAACAAATAAAGACATTCCTACAATTAGAAAAATAACCTCTGTGCAATGAAAATGATGTTATCAGCAATAACAGATCCAACATGGACCATTCTTTGTACATTAACACCAACTTAAACTCTCTTACTCAGGGACGTATTAATATTGCCAGTATAGATCATGATCTGAAAGCCCTTAGGGAAAAGGAAATTATATAGACAAGCATTGCCTAAAATATAAAGGGGCATTGCTATGTTGGTATCATGGGCACTATCAAATTAAAGTCACTTCAGGAATTTGTTATTAATACATTGTTCACCTTTCTGGCAATTAAAATTCCAACTAATTCATGCTACTAATTTAATATTGAAACAATGAACAAAGTTTACAAACAACAGCCTGAAAACACAAATCTTTCAGAAATTTAGAGGCATATTAAAGGAGAAAATAAATTATATTGTAAAAATGTAAACTTTGTATGATAAAGCAGTTCTTACTGCCAATTTTCACCTACTAGCTTGAGAAACCTTTTCTCAAAAATCTATCTATATATTTGGGTGAATAAATAAAAAAAAAAAATCAAACACAAACTAGATTCTCATCTTTGTATTGGTATCATGGATTATTCTGTTTTACATATTTTTATTAGTAGTATTTCTTTATAATGGTCATACATTATCTTAACATATAAATAAAATATTGAAAAATGGTCCAGCAATTATGGCTTGCCTGTTTTTCTCTGAGATTAAAATTCAGTTTCCAGATGCACGCTGGGAAGCCTCCCCCCAGGCATCTGGTACCCCTTCTCTGGTCTGTTAGTCACTGGAAAACACACAAAAACAAGCATACAAAAATAAAAATAAATACTTCTTTTTTACTAAGGAAATCTTAAAATTGCTTTAAGATTACTGTTGTTTCTCTACATCCTCCATTAGCACTATTGTTTCAAGGGCAGAGAAGAAGAATGTGTTGTCTTAGAGACCCTATTACAGAGATGAGGAACACTTCTTGGCACTGAGCAGGGATGCTGTGTCCATAGTCATTTCCCATTGCATTTTAATTACAATGATTTTATTTATGCCCCTATTCCTGTTTTCCTCCTTATCTGCTCAGAGTTTCATTATAAGACAGCAAATACTTCCAGACACTTCATCCAGGAGTCTTCTTGTTGTATATTAATCACAAAGGGGCCCGGCCAAAATGAGAGGTCTATTTCTTTTTTTCTGGGGACTGGGTTATGTCTAGCTGGAACTGTATTTTCATAATCCAGCGTATGGGAAGGTTTTGGGATCTTCAATTTTATTGCCAGGTTCTCAGAGAACAACTATAGTTCATAACTAAAAAAAATGAATCTGCTTCAGAAAGGAAAATAAAGATTCCCTAATATGTGACCAGGATGAGAAATTTTGAGATAGATAGCAGGCAAAGATCAAGAATTAATGGGAAAGCAAAGAAATGAAATATGTAGTTGTAATATAGGGCAAGTTACCTTGTACCTGGAGAGAGCAGTCCCCCATCTACAGCTACAGAATCAGGCAGAAATTAAATACCACACAAATCCACCTCCATCTCCAGGGTTGTCCAAGATACTTGTAGTAATGACTTTTATACACAGCATTTAATTATGGAGACTCCATCAAAATATTTTAATTGATTTTTTCTACAATCCCATTGCATAGATAAAATGTAATTGTCATCAGGTGTGACCATAAACAAAATGAGATATTGCTAAATCAGTCAGGAGGCACCTATTATAAAAGACATTTCCTTTCCTAAGCTCCACACAGGGCCTTTGTAACTTCCAGAGAATCAGTTACATGTTATCAGATACTAGTTTAATAAAAAGATAGGACTGGAGAGATGACTCAGTCAGTTAAGGGCTTGCCACGTAAGGAGGAAGATTCCAATTCATTCACCCAGAATTCATGGTTAAAAAAAAAAAAAAACTTGGACATACTGGTACATGCTTCTATCTCTGCACTTAGGAGGTAGAGTCAGGTGGGTCCCCGAAGCTTGCTGGTCAGCCCGCAAGCGAAGATCGTGAGCTTCGAGACAATAGTCACAAAAGAAATGGTGGAAAGTGATTGAGAAATAAACCTGAGATCCACCCTGGCTTCCATAAGTAATGTACACAGTTACACATGTATACACCCACAAACACAAAGAAAATACTGCAGGTAAGTTTTTAAAGGTGATAGAGTTACACTTGTGTGTGTATCTGATTTTCAATGTCAGATCAGAGCTACTCTAGATCATTGACAAGAAACCGTAGGGAAACCCAGGCATGCACCTGAAGTGGGATAAACACCCTGCCATCCGTGTGTGTGTGTGTGTGTGTGTGTGTGTGTGTGTGTGTGTGTGTGTGTTGGAATAATGGGAAAGGAGACACCTGCTTTACATCTCATTTTCTCCATGGTGGATATGGATTTCATTCTGTCCTATGGTAATTACCATGCCAGTGTCGGTGGCTCCTGGTTACAAGGATTGTATGCACACAAGTGTGGATGAGACAAAATGATGCAGGTGTACTGCCTTTGTTTGCTGTGATTTCATTTGTTTAAGGGACAAAATAGAAATGATTAAACTCCTGCTTCAAACCAACCTAGACTGTATCCCCACAGGGCCAATTTCAGTGAATTTGTCCTAAGCTTCAGCACAAATAAAAAAACTAAAAGTGTAATCTATTCCCGTGATATTTATTACTTACTAATACAGTCACAAGTGAAATAAAAGGCTTTGGCATTTCTCACATTGAGATTTTGAAAGTTGCTACATACTCAATTAAGAGATAAGGGCCCAAGGAGGATCAATCTGATGTTCTTTACCCAGAAGGCTTTTGTTTTCTTCTTCTCATCTTTGTTAAAAACCTCTGATTCTATTTCATAATGGGCCTGACAGAAATCTACAATATAAGCTGAAAGAGAATAATTGCATTATTCTTTAAATGAGCCTATTGTAAAGGCAAGGAAGGGACATTATAAATCTTTTATACTGAGGTACATAATAAGTTTTTATAGGTGTGTGTCTGTGAAATGCTTCATCGCAATAGCATTTTCAGGTTCCCATCAAGGGCTGTGGCAGTAATAGTAATCACAATAATTATAGACGTAGATTGCAACTATCTTCTAATCAGTCAGTGGTTTCTAAGCAACCAGGTTTAACAAAGCTAACAACTGCCACCTCATATATTCCTGTTAAAAGAAAAAGTCTCTAAATTTAATCATTATGAAACTACTGTCATAAACCCCCTGACCTTTATTTGATTCCTTATTTATCCCCAATTGCTTCAGCTTAATCTAGCTCTTCAATATATGATGAAGACTACTTGAGTTTTTATGTCAAATGCTTTCTTCTTAATGCAATACTATTTTCTCTTTTACCAAAATCATAGATGGGACCTGATAAACTCATAAAAAGCATTCTTTGCAACCTTTGTGCTTTTATTGGGAGTTAAAGTGTGCAAACTGTCATAGCATAGGTTTCATATCAGGCGAGTTGACTTTGCACCATTGGGAACTGTTCAATAGTGATGAATTGTCATGCTGCACACTGACTCTCTACTGGGGGTGCCTGGGCACCACCAGAGACGGCAGGGCAAATTCCAAAACTCAGGTCCATAGTCCTCTCTTCCTTCCCTATTCGGGAACGGTGAACAGCAGAGTCTGGGACTGAGATGATCCTGGTTTGCTCACACTGGCAGATGTGAATGCATGCACTTTATTCAGTGTGAACCAGGGATTATATATCTTTTTGCAGGAAGGAATACCCAAGAAGGGAAGTTCATTGGCTGATGGCTCAGGACTATCAACACACCTCATTAGCATGGAGAAGAACTCTAGGTGTTATGCCCTCAGTGCCCATGGTCTTCAGTGGAGTGGAGTGGAGTGGTTACAAGTTCCAGCACAGGTACACAGACAGATAAGGAACAGCTCCACTTCTACCTGCCACAGATCTCTGAGATTCCTGGAGTATGAGCTCACTCAACCTTGTCAGTTCTTATGCCTGGCTGGCAACATGGTCCCATGTGCCCTACAATGAATGAAACAACAGGACAGTTAAACACAACCACAAAAAGGATACCATTCTTCGAAATATCAGTGAGAAAAAGGGTTAGCAGATTGCTGACCAAATACTTACAGTTCCTGAAGATCAGGAATTAGAATAATTAAACTTAAAACTTACCAGCACATTCTTTAATAGCTGTCTGACCTCGAGTTTTATAAGTTTATGTCATTTCCCGATTTTCATGAGAAGAACATCATTTGATTGTGACTAAAGTCTGAAATCTCAGCAAGGTGAGGTCTTTAATATGCTTTTTTGTCAATAGATGTGAAACACTAAGACATCCTATGGTTTATCTAAGATCAACATGGCAAAAAATACACCAGGCCCATTCCTCTTTAAAAAATAATACACACATGTAATTGTTGTGTAGGTTGTTGGACAGGATGAGGGTGCAATGAGTGCTCTGTGGATTCACTAGACAGTCTTCACTTTGATCTTCAGGGCATTCATATACTGACACTTGGTCTGAGGTCCCACATTTCCATTTGGAAGACACTTGCTTCTGCCAGTTCTGTGCCTGTAAGAGCCCTCCCTTAGGGCTACAGGAAGTCTATTTGGTCTTGTATTAGACAGTGTCGATGAAATCTTTCTCTGTTTAGTTAATTTGAACAAGACTGCAGGGACCTTGCTCCTTATTACAAGGCTCAGTCACCGGGAAACTATGTCTGCCTGGTTGTGCTGTGCTGGTCATGGTCTATTTAAGGAATGGTGACATTTGTTCAAAAGAAAAGCAGTCCCATGGACCACTCTTCTCTCTGCCAATACATCTGCTTGTACTCTTGGGAAGCCATACTGTGCCATTTATGTTCTTTCTATTGTTGTATGTGAACTATCTCAAGTATGTTTGAACGGGGTCAGAAAATCAAGAATGTCTCACAGATGAGAAGCATAAACAAATCCATTAGAACTGTGCAGAAGATCCAAATATCAGTGGTCAAATGTAGAGTAGTAAATTTGTAGTAAGCCCCAGGTCAAGTTCAACTGTGAGAGGGAAATAGTTGGTGTGCAGTTCTTTTCTTATCTTGGATATTCAGCAAGGTATCAACAGTGCTTCTTGGCAGTGCTCAGAACTCTTATACAAGAGATCTCTCCTGACCTACAATGGCTGGGAAGACTTCCAATGATTTAGTTACTTCTCAACTAAGTCTCTAGATGGGAATGATAGATTGTGTAAAACTGAGTTTTGATGGAGGTTTCGGAGCTTAGGCCCATGATGCCCTGTGATATTACACATGGACCTCTGGCCTTCCTACAGGTACAAGAGAGGGAAGAGTTCCACAGTGGGGTTCCACCTGGTGCAAATCTTGTTGACTTCAAGAGCTGTGTTGGCTTACACATGGTATTGTACTGCAAACTATGTTTTGTGTCTTGATCTCATTTGACGCAGATGAAAAATTAAGTTCTAAAGATGTCATATGTAGTTTAAATGTATAGACAACCACCACAGAGGGAAGGGATTTGAAGATGACCATTATCCAGATCCCAATATGTCATTGGATACTTAGAAACCTCTGAGGGTGGCTTTACTTTCTGTAAAGTATTGTGATTTGTACATTTTTCTATATTGTTGGGGTCCAAAATCCCCTGTCATCTCAGTCTCCATCTTGTCTGTGGGCCATTATCTATTAACTAACACTTTTTTTCTTCCACTATCTTGCTTCCAGAATTGACTCCAGACTTTCCAGACTTTTTACAATGAGGACACCTGTTTTAGGACATTTTACAATGGGGACATTCCATTTACATTAATGTGTACCCAAGGGATGATACCGGTTTGGCCCATGTACCTGGGCAAGTACCATTTGTGGTTTTCAGGTTTCTAGCCCTCTGTTTCCCAAGAGTAAATGAGACTTAAACAGAATTGCTTGTCTTGTCTCCTTCCTTTGAGTCTCCTGATCCCAATTTGTAGTTGTTCCTCCCTTTCCTTGAGAACCCCTTTGCTTAAGTCCTGCAGGTCAGGGCACAATGTGTCATTTATAGAAAACATGTTTGTATTTCAACAAAAGTCTGTGATCATTGAATGGTCCTTTACAGTTTTTACATGTTCTTGGACTCTACTGTCTGGCAGTAGAGTGTAATGTTACAGTTATGTGTGGTTTTTCTTGAATACAGAGGGGTGGAGAGGAGGTTTGGGATGTGGAGTTGTCAGAGGGTAGACCATGAAGGGATAAAATCTGGAGTTTATAATAAATAAAAATAAATGAATACATTTTTAAAGAAAACTGAAAAAGTGTTATTTCTCTGGTGTTTCAGATTTGCTTTTTTTTTTCCTAAGGAGAGTATGTTTGTCACCTTTCCAGACAGACAGAATTAGACAGGAGCTATAAGGTCAAAATCAAAGATGGCTATTGCCAGGCAGTAGTGGTGCATGCCTTTAATCCCAGCTCTTGGGAGGCAGCAGCAGGTGGATTTCTGAGTTTGAGGCCAGCCTGTTCTACAGAGTGAGTTCCAGGACAGCCAGGGCTACACAGATAAACCCTGTCTCAAACAAACAAACAAAAAATAAACAAACAAAAAATAAAGATGGCTATTATATTATACCTGCATGAGTTCAGAACACCAGCAAATTGAGGACCGAGTGAAGAAGTGAGCTGTGGAGCCAGCTGAGAGGTACAGGCTCATGACTGGATGCTTGAGAGTTCCAGGCTTCCCTGTACCTCACTCAGTACTCACTCACCTCACAAGATGAGGACTTGCTCTTGGTCATATAGAGTAGAGAGTTGATCACGTGACCACTAGGTGGCATAGTGCTGAGAGGTCAGGACTAATTCAATGATGTGGGCAGATGCCTTGTTGCCCTGCAAGTTGGGTGTGGTGTTAGAGAAGGAAAAGTGTGTGTGTGTGGGGGGGGGGGCATAATCATGACTGACAGTTTCTCAGTGCCATGCTCTAAGTACAGCCTTGGGCAAGTGGGTCCATCTTGCTGAGCTTTTGCTTCCTTATCTGACAGTAATGATAAGAATCCAGACCTCACATTGATATTGTTTAAGTGAGATGCTGAGTCCGCTGCCTAGCAGATGACAAGAGGTCAATATTATTGCTTATTTTAGTATAGCCCAAAGGCCTTTACCAGGCCTTGTGGCTACAATGGGATAGTATGTACTCATGTAACAATAATAACGATTGTCTTAGCAGCAATAATAGTAAATGAAATAATCATTGATAGGTTTTTCCTGTCTTTATTTTCAGTTCAGTCCAAATTTAGGAGTGCAGAGGACAGGGCCTGGAGGCTGCTGTAGGTGGTTTAGATTCACAGTTGCTTAGCTGGCCCCACTTGAGAAACAGTGAAAGCCACTTTTGGCTACTTAGGGTCCAAGGCATGCATAGGTAGGATAGCCTCTGCCAGTCACTTGCTGGGTGGTGGCAGCATTGGGTTGAATCAGTGTTCCTTGCACTGCAGTTGAAGCTTTTTCTTAGGATTGAATCGGGAAGAAATTAGGGGGATTTGACCAAGAAGTGACTTTTATGAGATGTGCAGCAAATCCCTACTGTGACAGGCGGCTTTGTTTTGTACACCTTTTTTATAAATACTATCAGAAATGTCCAAGTCACTTCTTCTACATTAGGTCATACAGCATGGTAATCCATTTTATGTTGTCTTCCTTTCTGGTGTTAAAATTCCACGTAAAGAAGAAACTAGATCCTATGACATCTGTACTCCTAAAATTGATCTGTTTGGGCTGGGGTTTTGTTTTGCTATTTTTTTGTTAATTTTTTCTCTTTTTGAGCTTGTTTTATTTGTAAGGGGAGTATGTATTCTACAGGACTTTGACTGTAGCTATTCTGAATTTGGGAGGAGAGAAGCATGTTCAAATATGTGGCTCTCTCAGTAAATGTTTTCATAACCAAAATTAAAAAAAACTATGTACAAATTACAGAAGCTGGATAGAAACTCCCATGACATGTAGAATTATGGAAAGGAGCAGACAGAGCAGGGGATAATAGGTGTGTGTGCTGAGTGCTTACAGAAGCTGGCCTGCCCTTTGCCACCCCTTACTCCTCCCTATTCCCCCATTCCCCTTTATCTGAACACCTAACCTTTGCTTGTGCTTAACAGACAGGGCATTTACTTAACAGACAGGGTATTTACTTAACAGACAGGGCATTTACACAGTTTGGGGAGGGCTTGAGGCACATACAAAAGAAAGAGGGCATGGGGGATTTTTTTTTTCAAGTTCACCAGATTGCTCATATCCTTAGAGCAAAAGGAGATATGTGGTTGTAGCTTGTAGCTAAAAAACAAAACAAAACAAAACAAACAAACAAACCCAACAAACAAACAAACAAACAAAAAAACCATAAAAAACAAAAACCAATCCATGCTAAAGTGGTTAGGCACAGGCAAGTTGGTCTTGCTAACTAACCCCCAGTGGCCAGCCCAATGCAGCAGCAGTCTTGCCCTGGTTGCCATGGTTAGCTGCTGCCAGGCTGCTCATACTTCCAATGCCATCCACCCTCTGTGGGTAGCCTACAGAGAGCTGGCTGCCACTCCTACTTCCCCTTACCTCCTTAAAATGATAACACAAACGACTTGTAATATGCCGGCCAAATTTATTAGGGGAAATCTCCAACAACAAAATGCCCATGCAAATAATCCAAAACTCAAAGCATATAAATACAAGCTGCAGATCTAGATCTGGCAAATGTACCTACATTTCTCTATTTCCCATCTATGAAATCCCCAGTTACTTATGGCTCCTAGGGCCCTGTGGTTCAGCTCCATCTTCCTCTTCCTCCACCTTTTGTTCTCTATTCCCTCTCTCTTCTCCATCTCTCTTTCTCTTCTCTAAAACTTTCAGCTCTGCCTTTCCTTCCCCAGCCCAATATTGGCTCTAGCCTTATCTGAACAATTAAAATTTCACCTGACTGCATCTGAGTTTAGGAACTCTTGAGGGAGCAGAACACACAGACAGCAATCCACATTTCCCCCCTTTTGTCCAATTAAAAGGCTCTTTTCACCGAGATATAAATTGAGCACAACTATTATCACTCTGTAATTTATAAAGTATAAGATACACTTATCACCAAGCCCATCAATTTGGTCAAGTAAAGCATTCTATCATCCATTCTAATTTAAAAAGGCTTATAATTTTACACCTATTAGGTCCTGGTTTCAGATTTTATACCAACTGAAAACCTTGTTGTCAAAACTATCATCTGTTACAATGCTAAACAGCTGGGGTTGGTGATGAGACTACAACTAGTCATCAACCTCGTTGGAATCCCGAGAGCAACATAAAATTTACCCAAAAATATAGGAAGCACTAACACAGCTTCCAGAAGAGAAACAAATTGTAGTGACAGCTGCCTACCTACACAGTGCCCTGTTATTCATCACGTTGTAGCACCAGTCTGTGGCTGTTTGGCCCAGGATCATCTGGCAGACCTTTATCATTCAGAATTTTGAAGGGCTGATTACCCTGTATTGGCAGAGGTATCAGTAGATGGTCCATTGTGCATAGTGAGTCCTTTTTCTGGATAGTATTTTTGTCCGAAGATGAATAGGCAATTTCTGCCCAATGACCACATAGCCACAATGTACAACCTCACCTGGAGGTGTAGATGCTCAGTTCAACAACAAATGATTAAATCTCCTTAAATATCACAATCTGTGGATTTTTTTTTTTGAGTGTTTGGAAACTACGTATCTATGTAAACCAATCTGGAATGTTGTCCTTTAAATGCTCTGGGCCATTTCTAATTGAATATCTTGAAAACACACTTACAATTAAGTCACAACATTGAGTCCTTTATCTGGCCCTTAATGCATGTGCTTAATCATGTAAAGACAGTTTGTAATGGCAGTTATAGAAGGAATGGATCTAAGCATTGTATTTTTAAATTTTTGTACCTATATTAGAAATTCATACCAATCAAAACCTTTATTCTCTACAAATGTAAGAAATTAAAACTTCAGTTTTGTAATCATATATAGATTTCTACCAAGTGAGATTTATCGTTACACAGTTCTCCCTGTTCAAATTATGGCCATTTCTAAATTCCCCAGAAAGACGACTAGAACACCTCCAGCCCCCAAACCCAGGAACTGGAATGACAACTCTTGTTAAGTTCTTCCTGCTGAATATGGGAGTTGAGATATCTTTAAAGGAGGGAAGGATAGGGAAAATGGGAGAGTTGGGTAGGCCAACAATTGTTCTAGTCTCTGATGTCTAAGCTCTGATTGGATCCATCTGACAGGTTTAATAAGGCAAGATGACCCGGACTCCATGATACTGGGAGTTCTAGAAGGCCACTTTAGCACGTCTCAGGGTGAATCTCACCAAAGCTGTACCATCTGCAGTCTACAAATCTCAAAACCAAATGTAAGTACTGTCAAGATATTTGCATGAATTTTGTTAGACTGTATAAGGTATACAGACTAGTTAGGCAAGAAAATTTGACCCTTATTTGAGCACAAAAATGACAATCATTTTATGGGCCAATTTTAAGAATAACTGATCCTAAGTCTTAATTCATGCCATGTAAAGGATGGCACAAAGGATCTACATTTTTGTTTGATTCTATTGAATCTAGTTTTTCATAAGGTCTCACTGTGTCATATCTGAGCCATATAACTCTGGAATTGTCCAGAGACTAATAACTTTTTATAAAAATACAAACACAGCTGGGCGTGGTGGCACGTGCCTTTAATCCCAGCACCTGAGAGTTAGAGGCAGGCAAATTTCTGAGTTCAAGGCAAGCCTGGTCTACAGAGTGAGCTCCAGGACAGCTGTCTTGAAAAAAAAACAAAACACAAAAACAAAAACAAAAAAAAACCCCACAAACACAAAGACTTTCTCCCAAATAAGTATGTCCTTTAGCTTGTAACCAGGAAAAGTTTTAGCTCGACCTCTCTCCCACAGGAAGAAAAAAAACCACAAAAACTCTGAACCATGGTACATCTTGATATTAATCAATTTAAAACAAGTAAAGAAAATTAAACAAATGCTATTTAAGCCTTAATCAATTCTGATTGATGTGTGCTCGTGTGTGCTTGCTTTTGAGTGCTCTCTTTCTCTCTTACACACACACACACACACACACAAGGGGGGAGAGAGAGAGAGAGAGAGAGAGAGAGAGAATATTCCTTGAAGAAGAAAAACAGGAGGAATATCCTTTGAAGCAAGCTCAGGCATGACAGAAATCTCCTGTGGAGCAGGGCTTAAGGATTTTCAGTATGAACCCAGACTGTGAAAAAGGGGCAGAGGGGCTTCCTCCCTTTATCCAGCAGTGGAATGCCTATTCCTGGTTGTCAACTTGACTAAATTTGGAATGAACTACAGTCCAGAATTGGATCCAGATCTTTGATCCGGATCTTTAGGTGAAAGACACAAGTTTCTGAACTGGATCTAGGTATGGAGATTAGGCCCAAGCAAGGTCAGCAAGGTCGTACACACATTTAATATCAGGAGATTAAGGCAAAGAGATCTCTTAGTTCAAGGACAGCCTGGGACAAAACAAGTCCCAGATCCAGGCGTGGTGGGTGCAACACATCCTTAATCTGGGCCACACACTCTGCTGGAGACCTATTTAAGGCCAGCAGAAGAAGGAAGATTCACTGTCCTTCACCTGCTTGCATTTACTTGCGAACATGTTATCACGGAGGAGCTGGAGAGTCAAAGTGTATATTAGATCTTGGGAGCAAGGTAGATGTCCTGAGATCAGAGATTCTGTAGAAGCGGCAGCTGGTGGAGGGCAGGAACATGCTGGTGGAAAATAAAAAGTACTTCAAGCAGACTAAACTTGCCAATACAGAGGAGGAAGCATATTTTGAAAGATGCGGCTACAAGATACAGCCAAAAGAGGATGACCAGAAGCCACCATCAAATCCAATGCTGGAACTCGAACTTGTAGAGGAAAAACTTCCTATGACTGTTTTCTAGGCAAGAGGTCATCAGAAGACTGAGAGAGAGAGGAGAACCAATTACACTGGGGAAAGCGATTATGATGCTTAAGAAAAATAGAGATTCTTATAGCAGAAGTGAGCAAGGGCTTAAGGAATGATCTGAAAGCAGCTTTGGACAAGATTGACCAGCAGTACTTCAATGAAATAGTGGGTGGTCAGGAAGCTGGAGAGGAGGACACACAGAATGACCTGAAAGTTCTTGAGGAAAACACAACCATTGAAGAAACAGAAGCACTTGGGGAGTCCTTAGGGAAAGGTCAGGATCCTAAGGACATGGGCATCATCACCAAGTTCCTGAAGTTTCTTCTTGGTGTTTGGGCTAAAGAACTGAATGCCAGAGAGGACTACGTGAAGCAAAGCATGCAGGGCAAACTGAACAGTGCTACCCACAAGCAGTCTGCGACCTACTCAGACCACTTTTCACAAAGCTCCAGAAAAGGAATCTTCCTGCTGATATTAAAGGGTCAATCTCAGCTATTATTAAGTTCCTGTTGCATTGAGAGTATGTGAAGGTGGCAAATGATGCTTACCTTCAGATGGCCATTGGAAATGCTCCCTGGCCTATTGGTGTCACCAGAACTGGCAGGGAAAAGATCTTTTCAAAGCATGTTGCACATGTTTTAAATGATGAAACCCAACAAATACATTCAGGGACTCAAGAGGTTAATGACAATTTGCCAGAAGCACTTTCCTACAGACCTATTGAAATGTGTGGAGTATAATGCAGTGCAAGATCTGTGTATGGCGATCTCTTTGACAGATCAGATGTCTAATAGGCTAGCATGCACTTGGCATCCAACTCTCACATGATAGAAAATAGTACTGATAATATACTTATGATATTAAGATGAAAACTTTAAATAGTTACAAAATAAAATCTGCTTGTATAATAAAAAAGCTAAATGCTCTTCGTGTAAAATAAAAAAGATAAACTATTACTTTCTCCATTAATATTTTTAATCATATATCCACTTTCTACCCTACTTTTATAATGTACATATTCTAAATCTCAATATTTTGGAAAAATTAAGCCATACCCCCATTTGCCCACCTGTTGTTTCTCTTCTATTAACACGGGTTTTTTTCTAGATATTTTTTATTAGCTATTTTCTTTACATTTCAAATGTAAATTCCTGGTTTCCCCTATGAAAACCCCTATGCCCCCCCCTTCCCCTACTCATGCTTCCTGGTCCTGGTATTCCCCTACACTTGGGCATAGAGCGTTCACAGGACCAAAGGCATCTCCTCCCATTGATGACTGAGTAGACTATCCTCTGCTACATATGCAGCTGGAGCCATGATTCCCACCATGTGGGATAGTGGTTAGTTCATATTGTTGTTTTTCCTATAGGGCTGCAAACCCCTTCAGCTCCTTGGGTCCTTTCTCTAGCTCCTCAGTTGGGCACCTTGTGCTCAGTCCAATGGTAGGCTGTGAACATCCACCTCTGTATTTGTCAGGCCCTGGCAGATCCTCTCAGGAGACAGCTATATCAGGCTCCTGTCAGCAAGCACTTGCTGACATCAGCAAAACTGTCTGGGTTTGGTGATTGTATAGGGCATGGATCCCTAGGTGGGGCAGTCTCTGCTCCACACTTTGTCGCTGTACCTCCTTCCATAGGAATTTTCTTCCCCCTTCTAAGAAGCACTGAAGCATCCACACTTTTGTCTTTTTTCTTCTTGAGCGTCATGTGGTCTGTGGATTGTATCTGTGATATTCTGACTTCTGGGCTAATATCCATTTATCAGTGAGTACATATCATATGTGTTCTTTTGTGATTGGGCTACCTCACTCAGGCCATTAACATGTTTTATAGTTGGGGCAAAATTCCTTGGAAAGTAACTGTCAAGGGCTGCAGAGATGACTTGGAGATTGAGACTGTGTAATGCTCCCGCAGAAGACCTGAGTTCACCAATTCACAACCCCTGTCTGCTGGCTAACAACTGCCTATAACTCCAGCTCCAGGGAATCGGATGCTTTCCTTCTTCTGTCTTCTGGTAACTGCATACATGTGCATACATACAAGCAGAATCACAAATGTATATACACAATCAAAAATAAATCTTATTTAAAGGAAAGTAGCAGTAAAATGTTTTTAACATATTACATGATTAATAAAACATCATAGGCATGCGTCTTAATAAGGCTCCTGCATTCAGTTTGTAGTCTTCTGTTTCATATAGTGTTGTGATATAAAAGAATGTGAACATTCCTTATTTTAGAATCTCTTGATTGAGTGTGCATCTAACATGGTTTCAAATGCTTGCATAAACCTTAAAAGATGATAGCATTAAGAAAGCTACATTCTAGCAGTAGTGACACTTTTCTAAGGCAGTGTGTGTTCTTTCTTACTAAATCCTTCAGAATCCTGATGTCTCATCTGTGGAAAGCTAAAGTACAAAGTTATCTAAAAACTAATCCAAGGTTATATGATTAGCAAGAGGGAGACCTGAAATCCCTGAATGTGATATGATTCCAGTTATAGCATGCTGGCTGACAAAATAGTTTGCAAGGCCCTTGAAACTTTCAGGGATATTCATCCAAAATTTATTTCTTAGCTGGGCCCACAATTTGTTTTATTTTCTTGCGAGAACAATGAAAGCAGTTCATGGAGCTAAGCCAATTAGATTTATTTCTCTTCTTGATACAGAAGTATCGTACAATACAAATATTGGACTGACATAACACCAACCTTTAACTTATTAGAAAGGATCAGAAGAAGGAGGGAAGGANGGGAGAGAGGGAGGGAGGGAGGGAGGGAGGATGTGCTGTTATTACTTTCTATGTCTTCCACGCCTGTGGTTCTTTCCTTTCTTGGAGGTCAGCAGCCATTTGTCCACAAAGGTGAAGAGAGCAGATATTGTTGTAATTTGTATTTAATTAACTTTTTTATTTCTTAATAAAGCCAGGGCAGTCCTTTCCCTAATAATGGTGACTGAGTCCTATTGATTTATTTAAACAACTTTAGCACAATTACTGGACAATTATCTCTAATCTATTTTTCTATATCCTAGACTGCACTCTCCAAGTTGCTGTTTGAGTCTTGTCTGGGTTATTTCTGCTCTGTCACTCTGTCTTCAGGGGGCACTTCTCTTGGCCATGTGCTCATCTCCCATCTCCTCCCATGATGACCTCAGTCTTCCTTCTCTTCTTCTCTCCTTGTGGTCCCTACCTACAACCCCCAGTCTGGTAACCAAAGCCCTGCTTTCCTCTAGTCTCCTTTTTAACTGGCTGTAGCCACTTTTGTTTAACTAATAACTGTAATTTGGGAGCAAGTTTTACACAATAAAGGCCAGTCAGTGTACATAAAAATTCACTAATCTAGGAGCAACCAGCTCTTGGGGTTTGAAACTTAGCATTTGTACACACAGCACTGGGCAAACCCCCAACAGCAGAGGCAAGGGGCAGAGTTTGGACAGCTGTATGACAGAATGACTTCCAGGATCGGTGAGATAGCTCTACTTTATTCATGGTGAACAAGAAATACATTAAACTTGGGGAGTGATAGGGGTTTCCAGGGCGGGTGTACATTATTGGCTGGCACTAGTGGCTGGAAATGCTTTCTCAGCATATTCGTCCTTTATATATAGGTGGAAAAGTGAAAGTGATTACGAGCTGTAGGAGTTGGCTGGTGAAACTTTTAGGGTCCTTATGTATTCTATCGTATCACCTGCAGAAAACAATACTTTCACTTTTGCCTTTCCAAATTGTATTCTTTGATATCTTCAATTTTCTTTGAGTTCTAGCTATAACTTCAAGTACTTTATTGACTAGATACAGAAAGAGGAGACAAGCTTGTTTCATTCGTGCCTTTAGTGAAATTGTTTTGAGTTTTTCTCCATTTAATTTGAGGTTGGCTATAAGCTTGTTGTAAATTCCATTCCTTAAGTGTAGTTGTGTCCTTACAACTCTGATCTTTCAAGGATTTTTATCATGAAGAGGTTTTGTCCTTTTTAGAATCTAATGAGATGATTATATTCTTTTTTTTCTGTACATTTATATGCTAAATTAGACTTACTGATTCATGTATGTTTAAACAATTTTATATCTCTGAGATGAAGCCTACTTGATCATGGTGAATGATATTTTTTCATGTTCTTAGTTTGTAAGTATTTTATTGAGCATTTTTGTATGTATATTCATAAGGGAAATTGGTTTGTAATTATTCTCTATTGAGTCTTTATGTGTATCAGAGTAATTGTGGCCTCATAAAATGAACTGTAAAATGTTCCTTCTGTTTCTATTTTGTGGAATAATTTGAGGAGTGGTGGTGATACCTCTTCCTTAAAATTCTGATAGAATTCTATGCTAAAACCATCTAATTCTGAGCTTTTTATTTTTCTTTTGGTTGTTGTTGTTGGAGGAGTTTAAATGACTGCTTCTCTTTTCCTAGATATTGTAGTTATTGGGTTGTTCGTTAGATTTTGATTTAACTTTGGTAAATGGGACCTATAAGATATTTATCCATTTCTTTTACATTTTCCAATGTGGAGAAGTGCAGGTTTTTTAAGTATGTCTGTATGATTCTTTGGATTTTCTCAGTGTCTGTTGTTATCCCCTCTCTTTTTGTTTCTGATTTTATGAATATGTATGTTGTCTTTTAGTTATTTTGGATATGATTAGTCTATCTTGTTGATTTTCTCAAAGAACCAACTGTTTCATTGATTCTTTATATTGTTCTCTTTGTTTCTATCTTATTGATTTTAGCCCTCAATTTGATAATTTCTTGCTGTCTACTCCCCTTGGGTATGCTTATTTCTTTATCTTGTAAAGCTTTCAGGTGTGCTGATAAGTTGCTAGTATGAGACCCCAAATTTCTTTTTTTTTCTTTTTTTAACCCCCTTAGGTATTTTCTTTATTTACATTTCAAATGCTATCCCAAAAGTTCCCTATACCCCGCCCCCCCACCCCACCCTTCTCCCCTACCCACCCACTCCCACTTCTTGGCCCTGGCATTCCCCTGTACTGGGCATATAAAGTTTGTAAGACATTTCTTCCCAGTGATGGCCAACTAGGCCATCTTCTGCTACATATGCATCTAGAGACACAAGCTCTGGGGGTACTGGTTAGTTCATATTGCTGTTCTACCTAAAGGGTTTTAGACCCCTTCAGCTCCTTGGATAATTTCTCTAGCTCCTCCATTGGGGGCCCTGTGTTCCATCCTATAGATGACTATGAGCATCCCCTTCTGTATTTGCCAGGTATTGGCATAGCCTCACTCGAGATAGTTATATCAGGGTCCTTTCAGCAAAATCTTGCTGGCATATGCACTAGTGTCTGGTTTTGGTGGCTGATTATGGAAACTTAGAATACTCAAGATACAACTTGCAAAACAAAAGAAAATCAAGAACAAAGACCAAAGTATGGATACTTCATTACTTATTAGAATAGAGAACAAAACACCCATGAATGGAGTTACAGAGACAAAGATTGGACCCAGATTTCTTTATGAAGGCACTTGCCATAAAATTTTCCCTTATCACTGCTTTCATGTGTTCTATAAGTTTGGCTATGTTGCATATTCACTTCTAGAATCTCTTGAATGTTGTAATTTATTTCTATTTTGATGCATTTCTCATTAGAGTATAGTTCAGTTTCCAATATAATTTGTAATTTGTGTTGTTGTTATTGCAATCCAGCTTTAATTACTGGTAGTCTGATATGTTGCAGGTAGTTATTTTAGTTTTCTTATATCTATCAATACTTGATTTGTGTTTGTTGCCCATTTTGGAGAAAGTTCTGTGAGGTATCGAGAAGAAGGTATATTTTGAGTGTGTGTGTTGAGTTTGGGTAGAATGTTCTGTAAATGTCTGTAAGCTTCATTTGATTTATAATCTCAGTTTGCTCCAACATTTCTCTGGAGATTTTGTCTGGATGACCTGTCCATTGATGAGAGTAGTATATTGAAGTCTCCCACTATCATTGTGTGAGGGTCAGTGTGTTATTTAATCTATAGTACTGTTTCTTTCACAAAGATGAGTGTCCTTGTGTTTGAGGCATAGATGTTAAGAATTGGAATGTAATCTTGAAAGATTTTTTCCTTTAATTAATATCTAGTGTCTTTCCCTATCTCTTTTTATTAATTCTCGTTTGAAAGTGATTTTGCTGGACATTACAATTGATACATTACTTTGACTATTAGGTCTGTCTTCTTGAAATGTCTTTTCCTAATTCATTACTTTTAGATAAAGTCTATCCTTGATGTTCACATGTTTTCCTTGCATTCAGCGAACTATTGGGTTCTGGTTTTGTATCCATTATTTTAATCTGTGTCCTTTATAAAGGTATTGAGACCACTGATATTGAAATGTCAATAAACAATGACTGTTAATTCCTGTTATTTTAGTGTTGGTGGTGGTGGTAGTTTGTATGTGTGTGTGTTTGTGTGTGTATAAGGGAGAGGGAGAGGGAGAGGGGGATGCTGAAGGGAGGGGAGGGGAGGAATGAAGGAGGGAAAGGGAACAAAGAGATAGAGAGAGGGAGATGGAGAAGGATAGGGAATTTTTTTTTTTTTACTTTTTCGAGACAGGGTTTCTCTGTATAGCCCTGGCTGTCCTAGAACTCACTCTGTAGACCAGGCTGGCCTCGAACTCAGAAATCCGCCTGCCTCTGCCTCCCGAGTGCTGGGATTAAAGGTGTGCACCACCATGCCCGGCTCAATTTACCTTCTGATTTTGCTAGTCTGAGATTATTTCTTGTCTTTCCATGGTTTTAGTTAACCTTCTCACTTTAGAATTTTTCTTCTAGCACCTTCAGTAGGGATGAATTTATTCATAGATTTTTTTTTAAGTTTGACTTTATTATGGAATATCTTGTTTTCTCCAATTATGGTGATTGAAAGTTTTGCTTGGTATACTGATATGGGCTGTGGTGTCTTAGAGTCTGCAAACACATATGTGTAAGATCTTTTAACTTTTAGTGTTTCCATTGATAAGCCAGATGTAGTCCTAATAGGTCTACCTTTATAAGTTCATTGGCCTTTTTACTTTGTATCTTTTAATATTCTTTCTTTGTTTTGTATGTTTAGAGTTTTAATTATTACATTACAAACAGACTTTTTTTTGTGCAAGGTATTTGGTATTCTGTAAGCCTCTGCTACCTTTATAGGCATCCCCTTCACCTTAGTAAAATTCTCTTCTATTATATTATTAAAAATATTTTCTAGACCTTGAGATGGTATTTCTTTTTCTCTCTTCTTATTATTCGTAGGCTTAGTCTTTTCCTAGTGTCCAACATTTATTGGATGTTTTCTGTCAGGAATCTTTTAGATTTAACATTTTTTCCAACAAATGTATTCATATCTTCAGCGGTTGAGATTGTCTCATCTGTCTCTTGTCTTCAGTTGGTGAAGCTTGCACCTGAAGTTTCTGTTTGTATTCTTACATTTTTCATTTCCAGGAATACCTCAGTTTTTGTTTTCTTTATCACTTCTCTACTTTCATGACTCGGACAGTTTTCTTTCGTTCAACTGTTTCTTTTTCTTTGCTTTATTTAAGGGATTTATTCATTTCTTTCAATTGTTTGTGTTTTTCTAGTTTTCTTAACAGGATTTACTAATTTTCTGTTCTTCATATGGTTGGTGTGGTGGTTTGAATATGCTTGGCCCAAGGAGTGGCACTATTAGGAGGTCTAACCTTTCTGGAGGTAGTTTGTCACTGTGGGAATGGGCTTTGAGACTCTCCTTACAGCTGCCTAAGAGACAGTCTTCAGTTTTACTGCAGAAAAATATGTAGAACTCTCAGGTCCTCTAGTGCCATGCCTGCCTGGATACTGTCAAACTTCCCGACATGATAATAATGAACTAAACTTCTGAACTTGTAAGATAGCCTCAATTAAATGTTGTCCATGCTCCTGTGCTCCCACAGACAATTCCTCACCCTCCTGCCTCATCTCTGTAACTCAAGCCCCAATCCATAGTTAACCAAAGGCCACAAATGCCAGAAGACAAGGTATGCTGAACTAGGACTTTCCCTACTCTCTTTTATCTTAGACCCAATTCTTGCCACTGACCCTACCTAGTACTGCAGCAGAACACCAGAAGCAGATGTACCTCGTTTGCCCTGTATATACCTTCTGTGGATTCTTCAGACAATCTTTACCTAATCTCCCCTCCCGCTACCTCCAATGTGAACAAGCATTCCCCTTTGAAGACGGCAGCAGAGCAAACCTACAAAACAGGCAACAAACAGCCAATACCCTCTGAAAATAATGTGAGGAAAGAAAAAACAAGGAACTAAATTCCCAAGTAACAAAGAAAAACTCAGAAATTATCATCATCTAGACCTATAATCACCCTAAACCCAGATGCTAAGATGCCAGCATAAGAAAAATATCGAAACAGTCAGGGCAATATGTTTCTACCATAGCCTCACTATCCTACAACAGCAGATCCTGAATATTCAAAGACAGTTGAAGCACCAACTGTCTTAATCAATGTTTTACAGCTGTGAACAGACACCATGACCAAGACAACACTTATAAAGGACAACATTTAATGAGGAAAGCTTTCAGGTTCTGAGACTTAGTCTATTATCATGATGGATGGGAAGCATGGCAGTATTCAGGCAGGCATGTCACTGCTGGAGCTGAGAGTTCTACAATGAGCCAGGGACAACCTCTGCTTCTGCTGTTAGGAGTTGTACATAAAGATCAACCTATACAACTCTTACATATCTGCAGAGGGCCTCAGTTAGTCTCATGCATGCTGTCTGGTTGACAGTTCAGTCTTTGTGAGCCTCTGTGGGCCCAGGTCAGTTGATTCTGTAAGTTTTCTTGTGGTGTTCTTGAGCCCTCTGACTCCTCCAATTTTTCTTCTCTCTCTTCCAAAGAATTCCTTAAACTCTGCCTAATGTTTGGCTCTGCAATGTTTCTATCAGTTGCTGGGTGAAGCTTCTTACAGATGTGTAAAAATATAAATTTTCTGAGGTATATGTAATGTTCAAATGTTTACATTGAATAACTTCATTATGGTTTGAGTATATGCCATCTCTCAAAATGTATCACTTCTTTTAAATGTTTTATTTTAAGCTTTATTGAGTTTATTCTAGTGCACATAGGATGGAGAGCACACATTTCCTATAGCATGGTTATGGGGAGTTAAGAGCATAACCTTGTGTAGTTGGTTCTCTCTTTCTACCTTTACATGGCTCCAAGTATTGAAGTTGGGTCATTGTGCTTGCCAAGCAAGTATTTTACTAGCTGAGCCATCTCACCAGACCTTCAAAATTTATCATTCTTTTGTAATGAAAACATTTAATCATTTTTTCCAGAACTTTGAAATGTAGAACGTATCCTTGCCACCTATAGTCATCATGAAGCAGCTCCCATGGAAGGAGGCTTGCCTGAGATGCACTCTGAGTTTAGTACTGTATTCACAACATGACGTGACTGCATCTTGTGAAAAGGGTGGAAAGGATCATCAGATCGAGTGCATTGTGTATGTCTTCTAGTCTAACACACATACTCTGGTATTCTATCAGGTTTAATAAAGATGAAACCAGACTGACCATTAGTCATCTGTGTAACGGCACAGATCACATGCCCATGATGTCAAGCATGATTAACCTTCACTGTGTACATCTGCCTGTGTCATCTTTGAGTTGATCCTCCTTGTCACTTTTGCTCATATTCTCTTGCAGGTATAAATACTCTCTTTTGTAGTAGAATGGCTTATGTGTATCCATCATACATTTGGTGTCAGAAAACAAAGTACTATCTCCTACCCTCACTAACACCATAGGTTTTGTGACATGCTAAAATGGGGAGTTGTTGTGCTCACACTAACCTTCCACCTTTCATCTTTAAGTATTAAGACACTGCTGCCATTATTCTATACCAGTAGCTCAGATCTTCAAAGCTACTTAACCTACTGCATCCCTTAATTTTCATTTCAATCCAGTGCATGCAGAATGTCCATGGCCTGAACTTTAGAGGCTACGAATGTTTCACATTACATGGCAAGAAGTAATTAAAGGAGCTGATGCAATTAAGTTTGAGGGCCAGATGATTGTAGCATTTTTGGGTGACTCATTAGCATAAGGGATTTTAAACGAAGGAAGGGAGATGGAAAGGGAATACTGGGGAGATTTGTTATGGGATATGTTCAAACAATATTAACTGATTTGAGAACAGAACCATGAGTCGTGCAATATGGTAGCCTCTGGAAGCTTGAAGTACACAGGTTTTTCCCAGTTGCCAGAAACAACGAAACTCTGACTGTATCACAGGTCCAATTCCTGAGAAAATGTCTCATATGGTATTGCATTAAGTGTCCATCAGATAGAGCTAACACAATATTGTTTATGCTGCTTTAATAAATATTTTCAAAAAAAATAACCTCTGAAGAAAATGCTGTTCTTTTCTGAGAAATGTCTGCAATGTAACTTATGACCTCAATAGTTACTGCTCATCTTTACTTCCACTAATGAAACGTTACTAGGCTCAGTGAACAAACATGTCTTCTAAAAAAGTGGAGAATTTAGCAGTGACCTCAAACAGACGCATTTCTTAGACATTTGCATTCCCCATCTGTCGTGTTTTCTCAAATGATGCCCCAAGAAGAGGCTGCATTTATCATTCTATAACATGAAAAATCTATGTCAAAGATAGTATCAAGAGACCACATAAGTCAAAATGACATTTATTTGCTATGTTATACAGTACTACCTTTCTGTTGCACTGCTAACACATGTCTAAGTAAGAATTTTAATTTCTGTAGGAGGAAAATCAATCTAGAACTAACTACTCTGTGACCCAAGACATTAGATTAGATTGTTCACTAAGCTTATTATACCCACAGCATTGTAGCTCAATTCCTGGGTTACATGAAATGTGTATCTTTCTTACTTCTAGCTCTAAGGTTGCAGTCCTCTAGGTCCTGTGATAGTCAAAATTTGTTAAGATACTCACTCCTCGGTCTTTGCTTCTCAGCCCCACTCCCATGTCTGCTAGGCCTGGAAGCAAAAAAATGCAGTTTTCACTACAGTAAAGACACCAATCCAATATTCTCTGCATAATTTATATGTGCAGCAGGGGGAAACTACCAGCATAATTCTATCATGTCACTTACACAGTTATATTCAATTTCTCTTCCCTAGGGCCAGACCCATTTTTAGTTTTAAACAGCATCTTTTTCATGTCTGTCTTTCATTCTATCCGATCACCAGGCTGTGTCCCCAGATCCACAGAGACAATCAGAAAAAGCTCTTCTAAATTGCACCTTTCTACTCAGTTCTTTTGCTTCTGTAACATCACAGGTCACCATGGAACGTAGAAGAAAACACGTTGCTCTTGGAGCATATCTTTGTTTCCTGGGAAGATCTGGAAACTCTGCAAGCTCTGAACTGTATTCTAAAAGACCGTTTGACTCACACTCGTAGTCCACGGCTTTGACTTTAGATGCTGATTTTCAGTATGCAATCACTGTGACTAGTTACCAGGCCAAGTGCAGTTTAAATAAAACCAGATCCACTCGGAACTGATTGCATTGTCTCTGCCTCTTGCAATCTTTTTATTCCAGTCTTTCCCCTTTGCCTTTGTTAGGTTTTCACACTGAGAACCTAACCTGCATGCTACTCTGGGACTAAGGGTCATTTCCACCATCTCAGCATTGCCAGCATACAGCATCTCAGGGGCTATTTTATGTCTCTAAGTTTTGGCATATTTTCTACTAGTTCTAAAACATGCTGTTTTGTTTTTTTTAATATTCCATCCAACAACTTAAAAAAAAATACTAATGAGACTAGAATACAGGGCTTGCAAACTCTACACAACAGTTGTATAGATTAACTATATCCCTGCCTTGTTAAGCTTTTATTTTGAAGCTGTTTCCTGGGTTGATCTTGAAATTCCCATTTTAACCAAAGAGACCTCGAATTTCTAATCTTTCTCCCCTGACTACCTGAGTAGCGAGGAACATGGGTGTGTGCCATCACACCTGGCTAACAAATTCTTTTATGGTTAGTAACCCAGAGTCAGATTTTCTGGCTTATGAGAAAATAACCCATAAGTACAGCTAGATTAGAAAGAATTTCCTTTTAGGTTTCCCAGCTGAAAAGCCAGGATTCTTTTTACATCTGGTCTCTTGATCCCTCTGTAAATCAGGACTTTTACAGGAATCAATGCATATAACTAAAAGTGCTTTGGTTACAAAGAATGAACTTGCTCAGAATTGGAAGAAAAGCCAATTAAAATGACTCAGAGACCCACTTTGTTAACCTCTTCTGTCAAGAAAAAATGACTGGAGGTCTCTTTTATTACCCCAGAGTCCCTACTCCATGGTGTTTGGGCAAAATCTCATATAAAA
Source organism: Mus minutoides (assembly GCA_902729485.2). Classification (NCBI taxonomy): domain Eukaryota; kingdom Metazoa; phylum Chordata; class Mammalia; order Rodentia; family Muridae; genus Mus; species Mus minutoides. The sequence goes on along the minus strand of CACVCL010015564.1, from coordinate 16,638 downwards.
CAAATACATATAAAAATGTGATCCCTAGAAGATTTGAGAAAGAGAGAGAGAGAGAGAGAGAGAGAGAGAGAGAGAGAGAGAGGCAGAGAGAAAGGCAGAGACAGAGGGACACAGAGACAGAGACAGAGACAGAGACAGAGAAAGAAACTATGCATGCATAAACTAGGAATGCAGAGATCAGCGTTGGTTTTTCATGGCGCAGTTTCAAGAGAGTGTCGAATGTGCTCCACTTATGGACTATTTCACCAGAAATGCCCAACACATGAAAACCACACAAAATATCTGAGAAATATATTGACATGATACATAAACATATCTTATATAGCCCATGTACAACTGAACACAGATGAAAAAATTCAATGATAGTTTTTATAATAAAATAAGTGAATGAGATAAAGCAGAGAAAAAGATAAACAAGTCCTAACTTAGACATAGGAATCTTATTCTAACCATTTTAGGAAGAATGCTTGAGTTGGGTTGACATGAATCATTTTTTGAAAAGTTATTTATTTGTAAAAAGTGACCTTTATAAATAAATAAGGCACATTACCTAGAGATACCCATGAAACACATTGCCAAATAGTCTGAATTTCTAGTTATCCTGGACAACTGTTGGTCCTCATTTTCTTCAGCTACAAAGAGAGAATTAAATTTGTAGAAGATGTTTCAAGTTTCTTGTTACAGCTGATGATGGTCTAAGTAGGAACAATACTTTGTGTGTCTACATCTGGGATACAAGTAGCTTAGATTACATTATTTAAATTATCAATGCCCCAGTAGTTTAAGATAAAGTGACTCTCCTAAAAGAACTGTAGGCCTTAAGAATAAACCATGCTCTAAGAAAAACAACAGTTTTTCATATACTTTTGAAACCCTTATTCTTTTGAAGAAATTCAGCAACTCACTGCTTAGAATGGTTTGCTCAGCATAAGACATAGTTATGGTCCACAAGGCAAACATTGTTTGTACATCTTTGCATCTTTCCCATTCTATGATGGTTGCTAGGACAGTTTAACAGAAGCTGGAATCTCTTGAGAGTGAACCTCCAACCATGCTTGTGCACATGGCCACGTTAATTTTGAGAGAAAAGCTATCATCATTGTGGTGGGATCTTTACCTGGGCAGGATGTCCTGGCCTGTTTAAAATGGAGAAAGCCAGCTGAGAACTGGCATGCATACATCCATTATGCTTTTCTGGCTACAGAAGTATTGTAAGCAGCTGCTTAAAACTCAGGCTGCCCTGTCTTTCATACCATGGAATAGTGCACTTTGAGCTTTGAAATAAAATAAACCCTTTCTCCCATAAGTAGCTTTTGTCAAAGCATTTTATCACAGCAACAGAGAAAGAAACTAGGCCACCTCCACATATATTTTATCCCTTAAATTTGTAAGCTGTGCTTTGAAGAAATCATGTAGCATGACTCTATCCTCTTGACAAAAAGCATAGGTTTCATTAACAGTGTTCTTAAGTCTAAACTCTGTGCATGCCATGACTATAGCTTGCTAGCAAATTGTCTTCTTCTCCTCCCTCCTCTTCCCCTCCTCCTCTTCCTCTTTTTTCTCTTCCTCTTCTTCTTTTATTTGCTTACTTATTAATGTAAATATTCTGGATAAATAGCCTTTCTGATGAGTAATGAGCCTTTGAACCCTAAAATGACCTTCTTCAAAGTATAGTTAAGCATAAAGTTGCTATGCATTGAACAGAAACTCGTTCAATCTGACCCCACTGATGGAGGTAAGACTTTTTTCAGACATATGTAGTCGTGTATTACTTGTAGGTGGTAATATGTCACATTTAGTCTCTCTTCCTCCAACTAATTTCATATTGGCCAACTTGAAACAACAGAGACTTATGGCATGGAAAATGTTATAAAATTAAATCAAGAAGATAATTTGGGTACAGAAAAATCTACCAAATATTTTAAGGCTGTCTTTTCAATTTTCCAAATTTATTATTAAATTATGAATAGATATTTTGTAATATTTGGAATATCTTCTAATTTCCAAATTTTGTAATCTTGTCTATAATTAAAACAAAATAAAATGAGGTAATCAAAAACTTCCAACATGAAGGGACTCAAAGCTGAAATAATGTACATCTAAAACATTTACACTGTTGAAATACGTTTTTCTCTCTAATTCCAGATATTTGCATATTATATTAATTTTTAAAATATTCATGAAAATTGGAGAGAATAAAAAAACAAATACATTTGAATAGAGCTGTGAACATCTCTGAGACAGTATTTTTTTTTAATTTGCTTAATATTTTAAGTAATGAATAGTATATGTTTAATCAGAGTTCCTAGATAGCTATCTCCAATTGCATCCTATTTCCTCTTGCCCTGGACAAAGATGCTCCTAATATTTTAGGGAAGTAATCCCTTGTGTATATATCACTCTCACTGTTTAAAATATCAAAAATGTTTATGGCTTACTTACAGAATTTTGCTTTCTATGCCAAGCAATACAAACTTGGTTACCTGTAAAAATGTAGTGGGTTGGTGTTTTTGATGTTCATATATTGGACACATAGTTCATGCTGTCCATGCTATGTAATATGGTGCATCTGAGATCCATGCATTACAATAACAATCCCTCTTCATTTGTCTGAGTGGCTGTATTATGTGGTACTTTAAATGTACAAAAATGTATACTCTGCTTATGATCAAGACATTTGCAAAAATATACTCTAGTCAATGTTAAAATAACATCCTTTTGAATTTCTCCCTGCACATATATAATACAGATACCTGGCACCAGAATCTGAAATCTAATAGGCCCTGCAAATGTGTTCCTTTATAGTAAATGAAGCAATTTATACTACAGAGGCGTCCTTTAGCTTTCTGTAGTAAATTTTGTGAGAAAGGGAGAAAGTATCTGAGGAGCATGAAATGCTGTTTATTGTTTTTACTTTTATCTCTCCTATTGCTAGGAAAGATAAGCATAGATTATACATAAAATGTATGGTTGCCTTTCCAGCTCTAGCCAGAAGCCTTCCTGACTACTTTGCCATATTCCCTAGCTGTATTGTAAACTTTTTATCTATGCTTTTACCTAATGACAATCTAACTTTGTAAATACTGATTAAATTGGAGAGTTTATATAATTCTATTTGGTAACATATATGAGGAATATATTCTTCTTGGCTTAACATGATTAGTTTCCTGTTAAGTTGGTTGATAGTGCTTTCTCTTGAAGAACAAACTTAATATTTATTTTAATAAATCTAGCAAATCAGTTCGGTGTTGTTTTTATGACTTGTTAAATGTGTATTACCATACTTGGGGCTTTCTAGAAGAGTATTTTAAATATTAACATTTGGAGTTTTACTTATGGATCGTGATTGTCCTAGATTTGCTTTTGTGGCCCACTATGATATATAATTGCTTCATGGTCTGCAATGACTGTATTGGTTTCTCTTACCTATCAGCTTCCCATAGAAGTGGATTTATACTTTGCCATTTTCTGACCTCTTGCCTTTGTTTGGATAGTTACTTTATATCTTTAAAAAATGGTGCTGAGTATTAAACTCTGAGTCATGAACATACTCTACCAACGAACCACACCCTCAGCCCAGTTGTATAGCATTGGTTGAGATTTATGTTTACTTGAAAAAGAGATATTTTTACAATATTATTGTCTTTCCGGTGAACCTTTTAAAAAATCATGTTTTAATTGGCTCCTTCTTAATATCTCAGAGAAATATTATGTAATCTTAATATAAGAGGTTTGCACATCTATTACTAAAGTTACTCCTAGGAATAATATAGAGTATTTGCATTGTTTTTATAACTCTTACAATATATGTACTAATTATTTTATTAATTTTAATTTGCCACTTATCAGTATACAAAGTTAATTTCTCTTTCCTTTTTGTTTCATAAGGTGATCCATTTATTTTGTCTAGCTTTTGTTACTAGTTAAAATCACTAAAGAGTCCTGCTGATTCTAGCGAGATCAAATTTTAGTTTCTCAATATTTGCCACAATGATAATAAGTTGTTAACTGATCTTAATGCTTAATAAACAGAGGTAAGCAAGTGCATCCCTTAGCATTTATTGAGCTATGTTGTTTTCAGTAGTGCCACAGCCATTTGTGACATATTTTGTTTCCAGAAAACTCCTGTCTAGGTTAAAGTGTTCAAGTAAGAGTGGCTTAAAATCCAACTTCCGAAGTCAAGGTTTTATAAATTTCATTCACCAAAAAATTAGAATAAGTTTGAAAAAAGCAAGATCTAATAACTACACTTCATTACATAAATCACCTAAAATATAATAATTGAGCTCTTAAAAACTAAGGAAAAGATCACACTGGGAGGCTGTTTTCCCATCACCCTTTAGGCTCGTCTAAACAATTTTGGCAATACAGGAGTGCTAACTTCAATCAAGCTAAGATGGTGGTTTATATTTTATTAACAAAAAGGGAAATGTGAATCTTTGAATTGATAAAAAGATTCCATATTCCAAGTTAATATTGTTCTGCAATATTTCTTTTAGGAGAGTCTCTGAAGACTAACCAAAGGGTGCTATTTGAGTAAACTGAGCATGTGAATGCCCTACAGAGCTGTTAGAGAAATGAAGGCAATTTCCCTTTGCCCTTTCCTGCCATTCTTTCTATTACAGCTTTATGGAACATTATAATATTTCTAAAGAAAGAGCAAGATGCTCTGCATAGCTTGAATTACTGAGCACATAAAGATTTAAAGGTTAGCCTTGAGGGACATTATTACACTCAGGTCAATAATACCAACTAACCTTCCCTATATCTATCAGAAATAAATAAAAGTTCTCCAATGCTGATTTTTCCTCTAACTAAAAGTTTTTGGAGAACCAAGGAACTTGGTATTAAGCTCCCGGGAGGGAGGCTTTTATATAAGGAGAACAAGAACATATGGGAAACCAGCAGTTTCCCCCACACTGTCTCTGGCTTTAATTTAGAAAGAAGGTGCTGATAGTGCTTTTCCAACCCAAAGAAATTTCCAGAATAACCAAGCTACCAAACTGGTTGCTGTTGTCTTCTAAAGTGGGCTACTTGGGGACTGGCTCTTAATAAAATTGTTTAAGGGCTTTGAAAGACAGGTTTAATAAAATGAACTTTATTGTACTTGTAATGAGATTCCTTCTCCTTCATTCCATAAAACAAACAAAAAGTGGAGCCTTCTATATAAAGATGAAACAAGTTCTATTAATCATGAAGATCCACACCACCAACCTGCTAGACCAGAGGAAGGCCCTTGATATTATCAATGAAATTTATGCTGACTGGTGAGATGGTTAGGGGCTCTGTCTTATTTTTAACTGATCATCAATTCTACCGATTCAGGCACTTTAATTCCCTCAGAAGAGTACAGTTCTGATCCATCTAAACCCTGTAGTTCCTTCAGCCCTCATAGTTCCTTCCTTAGGTTATAAATTACAGACAGGTCAAGGTGCTCTACCACAGGTGAAAAATCTAGTTCCTGTCAAAATATGATCTCAGAAATATTCTGACTTCCACAGCTGGATAAAGAAACTCACTGGGTCTGGTTTCCAGAAGAATGAAAAGGACATAATTGTGTATACATTCAGCTACTTCACAAGTTGCTACCTGGCTCAAAGATCCAATCAAATCAAAGATCAAATCATTGGGCAGAACTTGTATCAATGAAAGAATCTCTATCACCTCAGCAAGGATACGGCCAGATGTAGCATGAACTTCTGTAGGAATATTCAAGCCTAAGCATTTATTTGAGAGAGAAGAGATGTGACAAATGCAGATGTTTCTTGTCCTCTAGCCAGAGAAAGAAAATTTAGTTGTGCTGCAGGGTAGCATGGGCCCTGGTGTCTAGCAGAAAGACAGAAGCATTACTCCAGTAACCCCATTCTGAAGAAGGTGGCTTTAGATGACCACCATTACACATGCCTGCCAGTCAGACATGACAGCCTAGCACAAAAGGGAGAATATCTACAAGTACATGACCCACCACTAACGGACATTCTCCAGCATGATGAACATAAACCATCAGTGTTCTAGTCAGTGAGGTAGACTGCCTCCAGGAAAATGACAGAACATTCTTGGCACTTATATGGGAACTAGGAAGTTTAGCAACTTTTTTCTGTCAATTAATTTGGGTGGTACACCTTGAACCAAATAGAAACAAAGTGGTTGAATGTGGCCAACAGATTTGCTTATATATGTAATAAAATTATTGGGTTTATAAGTACTGACTACAAAGTGCAAGAGTCTGGTGCAGGCTACTTGAGGCAAATATATCTCACACACTTCCCAACAGATCTGCAAGTGGGCTTTCTCTCTATAATGTCTATCTGATAATTTCTGTTTTAACCTTAAACACGTGTGTAAATGTGAATACAATATTCAGTGTTGCCAACTCAGCAGCCAAGTGGGTTAGACATCAGCGGATGCTCTTCTCTTCCTACCTTGGTTTCTTTCCAGAACTAAGGAAGCAGGCTGACAGTGAGGCTGTAGAGCAAATCCAGAAAGTGTGGCATTTGCTAACATAACAGCCAAGGAACATTCAAGAAACTCACTTTCAAGATGAATGTTGGCTGAGACAAGTGGCATTGGAGCAAGAAACCTAGTCAGGAGAAAAAAAATGACCCCAGTGATCCCTGGGATTCTCTTCTTGTTCCCATTGATTTAGAGCTTATATACTAAAAGAAATTTCAAGGGGGAAAGGATGGAATGGTGATAAGATAGATAAAATAGATTTTAAAATGTTTTAAGAATTGTGAGAGACTTGACCCTCAGTCCTACAACCTGGAAGCTTCCCAGGGAACTGATGGGGAAATAAATACCAGAATAGGCCAATGAAGATTCAAAGAATACAAAAAAAAAAAAAAAAAAAAAAAAAAAAAAAAAAAAAAAAAAAAAAAAAAAAAAAAAAAAAAAAGTAAGATTCTCTCCCTGAATCCTACCTTGTGCATACTTGAGAGACTGTACAGGAGTCCTTTCACTGAGGACTCCTGTTCAGTCTAATGTAAAATCTTATGTGAGGACTAAAAGCAGGAAAACTCTGTGTTTTGAAGAAGAAATAAGAGGCTAGAAAGATGGATAGGAGGCTAAGAGCAATGGTTGCTCTTTTAAAGGAACTAGTCCAGTTCCCAACACCTTGGTATTAGCTCTCAACTGTCTGTAACTTCAGTTCCAGGAAATCACACACACACCTCTGACCACCTTTGCCACCAGAAATCTATGTGATGCAGAGATATACCACAAGTAAAATCCCTGGACACATAAAAGAAAATTTTAAAACATTATTGAGGAAAAGAACATGATTTCTGAGCTAGGATCAATTTCTAATCTATAATTATGTATCCACATGCATAGATTATTTTGGGAGAGTTTATTCTTTTGTATATACTAACATGGTTACATACATACATACAATAGAACATATGTGGAACACCCTCTTTCTCCCTTTTATCTCTTTCTGTGCTCCTTAATGAAGAGTTTATATTAAACTACATAAGTTCAACTCTCTTTACACTTAGTTGTTGTGTTCACTAAAAGGTGCATTTTTTGCCTAAATTAAAAATATTTTGCTATATAATTTTCTAAAATTTTATACTATTGCTTTTTACAAGCAAGCCCTCATTGCCCCTGGAAGTGACATATTGTCTTGTATAAAGTGGAATATGAAACCTAGACTGTTTCTTTCTCCATGAAATAACAATTACCTTTTTTGGTCTGCTATATATTAGTTCATAATCAAGTTTCTAGAATTATCGAAAATTAGTTTCTGAATTTTTGTATGCAGTTGGTGGATTTGTATACACTATTGCAACATGAAAGTATTTTAAGTATCGTTTCTCTGTAGGAGTAGTCCTATTGCACCCTAATCAGGTATTATGTAGTAAATATAAAGGCATGCATATTGTAAAATCCAACCATTGCATTCACAAAGTACATCCTAGGAAAATCTGTGTGTACTATGTATATTGCATACATTAATATATATATACATACCAACAGAGATGGTAAATAACAATTACTCTCAAAGCACTCTTTGTTGTTAGAAGATACTGCAGACAACACAAAGTTCTGTAAAAGAAAACAAATCTTGAAACATTTGTACAGTATACAAATATGCTAAAAATGAGCCAAGGAAAGCTTTAGAATCTCAAAGACTATTGACTAAAGTAACAGAATGCATACAGAAGGCCTCCAGTTATGTTAACTATAATAGCATGAATAGTAAAGTATACACTATGGAAAAGCGTAAGTGTCTAAATAAAAATGAAAAGCAGGAAAATGGTATGTGAAAAAAGTTAGGACTCTGGTTTCAGAATGAAACACATAAATGTTTCAGAAGAATTACCAACACTATCACATAAACATGCACATATATAGTAAATCAAGTATAAAAAAAATAATTTGACTATAGGTAAATGGTGAAAAATTCTAGACTCCAAATCCAAATGAATCCCTTATTTTGGATTGACTTTATAATGTAATAAATTTTCAATAGATTTTTCTATAGCAAAATTATAAAGCTATTCATTGAATAGATGTTATGTACTTTACAGAATAGAAAGGATTTTATAAAAATCAAATATATTCTTTATTCTATTATTTATATAAAGGAGTAAAAAAATTCCAGGACTGTGACCCAAGGATCTAACTAGTAGAGGCTTTAAAAATATTTCTCTCTCCTCTCTCACATGGATCCTGAGTTTTGAAGGGAGGGATTTGATGAAGTCAATCTTTCACTCTCTGCATAATGCAACTATTGTGGGTTTATGTGTTCGTTACCATCTACTTCAAGAAGCCTCTTTTATGAGAGATTATTAAGGGACTGATTAATGGGAAAAGCAATGTGTCATTAGGAGTCATTTTGTTTCAATGTTCCTCTAGCTGAATAACAGCAGTTGATTTTCTCCTAGGCCTGTGACCTATCTAGCCTGAGGTGCTCGGTCACTTTAGCTTGCTTTAGTCATGGATAGATCTTGAGTGGGTCTTAAACACAGTATTTTAAATAGTGGTTGGTTCCTCACATAACATCTGTGCTGTGATTGTACCGGTATATCTTGCAGGCAGGTCATTGTAAGTCATGGGTTTTGTAGTATCAAGTACTTTCTACTCCCATGAATGTTAACCGCAGGGGTGAAGCTTGTAGTGGGGAAAGATAGACATTGGAAAGATTTAAGAGCCAGATGACTTAAGATTTAAGAGTAGATGACTTGGAAGTAACAAGTCTTCTTCATATAACAGAATTGATGCATAGATAACATCATACAGAATTGTATCAAACATAGGACCTGCACAGATACAGTCCAAGGCATGCTCCAGGACCAAGAGTAGTTGGCCAGCGAAAACAAAACAAAACTAAACAAAAAATAAAATACAACAAAACAAAACTAAACAACAACTTCACAGGTTGCTGGGATTTTTTGTTCTTTTTGTTTGCCTTTTGAAGGGGTGTGCGTTTTGGCATCCCATGTCTTATTGTCATTTTATTTTCTTTATTTGATTTTTGGTTTATGTTTTGTTGTTGGGCGGAGAACACATGAAGTTGCTGGAATCAGAGAAGGGTTGGAGATGGAAATAACACATTCAAAATATATTCTATAAAAAATTAAAATACACTGGTGTAAGGAACAACTTTCTTTTAAATTTAAATTCAGATTCTCAATCATGTGTCATTTCAACTAGACAATATTAGAGCCTGGGACACAAGGGTCAGTCTTTCAATATTACTGTGATCTGTAATTTGAAGTGTCTATGAAACTTTCTTTAAAGTCAATGGGAACTTTAGGAAACATTTAACAGAAATTAGAATCTAAACTGTATGATCTGCTCTCACACACTTCTCTCTGAATTAACCCTGCAAGCTCATGACAAAATTATAATTAGAAATATTCAAAAATTAATTTTTGGTTGTTAGTACATCCTTAATATGTACTCATCTCTAACTTTTAATGCATTCTTTCTAGCCACTAACTTAATTGTTCCTCAGGATATTTCTACTGTACTTTAGCCAATCGTGATAATAAAACCATATTCTAAACTCAAAATGAAATATAAAATTTATAAGGCTAATATGTGTTTTATTTGTCTCAAGTAATCCTTGAAGATGTCTTGGTGAGAAAGCTTTAGTAATACGGAGGACATCTGAATAGGATCATAATCCACAAAATAGGAATGAGAGCATGATATACTCAAGAAATGACTTGATAAATACATTTAATAAACTGTTTGATAACCTCTTTTAACTCCATGAGTTGAATATTTTCAATCCATGTTTATACTTTTGAGAATCGTGAATTTCCCTATAAGTTTCATATTGATATTGTTAAAGTCGGAATAAATCAAACTTTGCATTTTGTACATATATGTTGTATCACAACTTTAATGTGGAACTAGCTAAATATGCCATACATAATACCAGTATAATAACCACTAGCTAATGTGCTTCTTTGACACTGAAAATGGGGATAGAATAAGTTGATTCTGCAGTTAATATCAAATACACAATGGACACCAAAAACTTCAGTGCAGAAAAAGAAAAAGATAGACCATGAATGATGTTTTATATTAATTACAAATTGCTTTGATAATTCAAAGAATAAATTTAAGCTACAATTATAAAAATATATGAATTTTTCAAAATTATTGCTATTAATAAGGCATAAAATCACACGTGTAAATTTTGTTTCTGTGGACACCATTGATTAGACAATTTTTTAGGGGGCCAGGTTAATACAGTTCTGGGTGAGATTTTTTTGTTCCATCTTGGTCAGTTAGCAAAATTCTATGATTTACCGAACCATGGTTTTCATCTAAATTCTATGATTTACCGAACCATGGTTTTCATTTAACAATGTGTTTCCTATTGTGGGCCTGCAAAGGTTGACATTAGTATGAGAAGTAAAGTCTGTATTGAACACTCCAAGTGTCTGAAAATGGTGGCAACTGGGAAGTGGAAGTAATAATCTCAGTGAAGCCTGAGGTGATATACTCGGAACTTGTCTTATGTTCAATTAACTTGATTGCAAACCAACTAGAAGAGTGCTGAGACACCCCTGTAGCTGTGCCTATGAGAGACATTCCAGGAGGATTCCCTGAGCAGGTTTGGACACACTGTCCAACAGGCTGAGGGCCCCACTAATATAATAAGGAGGAGGAGGACATGAAGCAAGCACAGTCATGCTTGTGACCCCGCAAGAGAGTGAGAGCCAGAGCGAAAGCCAGACAAGCATCTCTTAGGATTTTTCTGTTAGGCCTTTTTCACAGACATAAGGCAGGGAAAAAACCCACAATGCTCTTTGGCTTTGGAAGCTATGCATAATTTATTCTCTTTACTTTTTCAATAATAATAATAATAATAATAAACAGTTTCTTGTACCTCAGTATCAGGAGACCTCAAATGGAAGAAACAGAGATATTATATTAACAACTTAAAATTATTATACAACATATACATTAGAAGAGAAAAATGATAATAAAAGAAACCTGTATTTTCTCAGAATGTTTCTATTTTGGTAATAAAATTTTAGTCACTAACTCCATAGATGATGAATTTATAGGTAATCATTATTTACCATTTTCCTAATAGTTATCTCATTTAGTTAATTATGTGCAAATCTTCATATGCTTAACTTTTATCATTAGTAGTAGAATAAATACCTTAGTGCTTTAGAATAGCTCAGAGTCACAAAGGCACAATGAGACAAACAGGTCAACTGGGGTTAGAAGTAATGCCTGAATTCAAGGTGTGGTGTAGCAAAGATTGAGAAATTTGGGAACGCTCAGTTCTAAATTGCATGTCTCAATTAAACCCCTCCTGACTCAGGTCTCAGGGATCTATATGGAAGAGAAACAAGAAAAAATGTAAAAGGCAAAGGGGATGGAAGACCTCAAGGAAACATGTTCTCTAGACACAAGATGCACATATGAACTCATCGAGACTATAGCAGCATGCCCAGGTTAAGCTAAAAAGAGTCCCATCCCTGACAGTCGATGTAGACATGCATGGATTCCCACACCTAAGAAGCAATCTGCAATTGGTACTTCACTGCAAAAGAAAAAATTATTCCATGGGATATATTGAATATATGAGTTACACTTAATGATAGGCCCCATGCTCAGATGTAGATAGCAAACTCAAAATGAATTATAACGTGTAGACTCTTTGTCTAGTATCGCTTTGTTTCGATTTTTTTAAGTCTTACTGTGTTTTTGCTTATATATTATTTTTTCTCATTTTCTGTTTTTATAAGATTTATTTCTGTTTCTATATTTGGCTTTTAAAACTAATTCTAATTTAAGGTTTTTTGTTTGTTTGCTTTCAAGAGAGGGTGTGGAGCCAATTGGGTAGGGAGGGGAGAATCTTGGAGGGGGTTGAAGGAAGGAAACAATGATTAGAATATATTGAATGAAAAAGATTTTTCAATTGAAAGAAAATATTGTTAATATTTAAAATCTTATTCTACAACTGCAAATATATGTATGGGTTAGCACAATACAATTTAGTAAGTTAATAATATGTTGTATTGATTGACTGTATTGTATTTCTATTGATATATTGACAAATTCTGATACTAATCAGTACAGTTTTTTACCAAATCTTCATGGTGATGTTAAACCAACATTATCAGGCAAGTTATGTATCACCTGGATGTTCCTTGTGGTTACCCTGCTGTAAGGAATTCCTACTTGCAATGACTGCAATATGGTTACACTTTAACCATATGTATTTTAAAACTGTATATGTTGGATATCTAACTATAAACACATACAAACTGTAACAAAAGTTCAGTACCAACAAAAAACTCATTAACAGTAGTAACCACAGCTTTTGGCATGCTTTCTTCTATCTCAGGGGAAAACAAGAAAGATGCTTTCTGGTTTGGCAAGAATTCCCAAGACTAATAGCATAGTGTGCTCTGCTTCCTGCAGAGAAACACCAGGTTTCACTGCTGAGTATGAGTGTTTCATGATAGCTTATCCCTTAACAGGACCAGGTGGAACCAACCAATTGTCTGAGTTGCCATCTTGTGTCTGTCAGTTCCATCCCGGCAACACCCAGCAAAATCACAGGGCTCTTACCCTTCACTTACCCTCATGATTCCTTTCAAGACCTGCCTCTTGCTCATGTCATTTTTCATTTTAAGCATCTAAAATATCTTAAACATGAGTTCAATTTTGAAAAACATATGTCTCAAGGCTCTTTCCTACTACCCGGTCAATCATGTTTCAGTATGAAAATTCTGTATCTGCATTTGCAATTAAAATATTAGCATGCAGAGAGGGCCTTCATCAGCCCAATCTACATGGACACACCTTCTGATATATTTTTAGCTAAGAAAGAAATCAATCTACTGACTATTTTCAGTGTTTAAGGAATTGCCATTTTGTGTGCTTTTCATAAACCATACTTTCTAATATAGCAATGTGAATTTTCTTCCTCCAACATCCCTTGGCTATTATAAAAAGTAGTCAAATTGTTTTTATTCTTCTTTTTCTACAGCGCTTGGTTGTGAACTCTACCTGAATACCTTCAGTCATAATCTATAGCTTTCTTCCAGTGGTTATTCTAATCAGAAACCACATTATATGGACTGTAATCTTCCAGGAAGAAAATGCACTATAGGAGTCATACCTCATTCTCATTTAACTTCAGAAACCACAGTAAACAACCAAGATCTGGCAGAAACTGATTCACTATTTTATGAATAAAGAGAAGTTAAATGTATCATCTTCTATGCATGCATTTATTTCATTTATGTCAGGAAAGACTGAAATAGCAAAGCCAAGTAAAACAGAAAAAAATATTTACCAAAAGAAGAAAATACATATTGCATTGTTAGTCATCCTAGGTCCTTGTCTCAAGAGTGTAATCTTTATGATTCTATGTCCATTTTCTAAGTTAAATCATCTGTGTATTTATTCTTAGTCTATTCCTTTTGTGGGATATACAGACTTTTCAAACACATGCCTATGAAGAAACATGTGGAAAGTTTTCAGAGAACACTATTTTTTGACAAGCACTTTGGGAAATTTTATAGGCAGAATTCAGTATTCAATGTATTGATCCCCATTATATTAGGCCTTTGAAAGGTAGAGGCTATTTCTCATGCTGCTGCAAAATCTCAAAGGTAGTGTATTATGGAGTAGATGCCAAACAAAGGTTTCTAATACATTCTAGATGTCATAGTCATCAATTGTCATCAGGACACTTGTCCAGTTTTATGCAGCCCAGGTAAATAAAACAGCACACACTGAGGTCTAAATAAATATCAGGCAGGATTTCATGCTTCTAAACTCATGAGTCAGAGGCCTAGAAGGACTGCTTAGAGAATCACTGTGGAGAATGCATCAGCATGCTATTTTATTTTTATTATAAATTTGTAAGTAATTTGGAAATGCCATTCCTTTCCCTCCCTGAACCAATTTTCTTTCCCACTATACATACTCATTTCCTCACTCCCAAGGTACACATCATGGATATTATGGTTTTCTTCTAAAGTATGTACCTAAACTTTTACTATATATGCAAGCCTTTAATATGTAAAGTAGTATGTGTGTGTGTGTGCTTGCACACACACGCACCTACACACCGACTCACACAACATGACATGGTAAAACTTCTCTGACTTGTTCTTTCTCTTTAAATGATTTCTATATCTATATAAATGTAATTTGCATCTATACTTTTACATTTGTAATTCATTTCCCTACCCACGTGTTGCCTTAATTTTCTACTGTCTTCCTAACTGAACATATGGCTGTGCTCTATTTTGCTTTCTGGCAAACAATTGTGCATGTAAACATCCTCTCAGCTGCCTTTTTGAATACATCATGTTAGAGATTTCTAGGTTATACATCATGCAATAAAATTGAAAGCATACATGTTCTTTTCTTGATATTGCAATATATTATTACTTAAGTTTGTATCTACACAGCTATTTTCTTAATCTTTAGAAAACTTAATGCTGTTAGGCAAGATGGATCCAACATGATATTTTATACTGACTAGTGACTTTGGTCTTTTATTTGCACTTTTTAATGTTCTTCTAGTATTCCTTAAATGAAACATGCATTTACTTAGGAAAAAAAATCAAGTAATTTGACATACATTTTTATTTTTACTGATTCATTTCACTTCATTAGTATTTGTTTTAATCTTGGATTGGTAGCTATAAATGCCATGATCAATTGAACTGTTAAAAAGAAATATAATCTTGGCCATCAAAGAATTTACAATTTAAAAAATAGAATGATATGTTCAGAAAAACCAGATGATTGATTGGCATCTACAAAAATGAAATAGCATGAGCTTCTAATGAGGGCCTTTTCTGAAAACCTTTATAGGTGTGGATGACAAACTCACAAACATAAAAACATGAAAAAAATAGCAGACTGTCCTTAAGGAAATTTTAACATGATTTCTACTAAGAAACAAGGTCAGAAAAAGAAAATCTTGTGAACATTTTGAATTAGAATGTTATTGACATAAAGAATATTCAAGTGTCTACCATGCAAAATTCCTGGGCACAGTTGTGATGCTACATGTACAAGTAGGATAAAGTTGAAGAAAGTGAAATGATAGTCCAATGTTTCTGAAGTAGAAATGAGCATGGAGTTAGCTGCATACTTACATAGCCAAGGGAGCAGATGACTACATAGTCATTGGTAGATATGTTCATAGTCATGTGAGTGACCTGCATAGCCATGTAAGATACATCCATAGATATGGGAGTTACCTTCATAGTCAAGAGAGGTGATGGCTCCATCCTAAGACAATAATTGATGCTGTTTTGTCATTCTGAAAACTCATCTAATTCCCCTTTTTTTTTCATCTTCCATAGTTTTGGTTAAGAAGGTAAATGGGTCTCAAAATATTTGGGATCTTTGAAATCATCCTCATGGCACTACTTTTGTACATACCACAGCAAAAAACCTGAGCCTGGGGAAATTTTACAAGAAAAAAGATATACTTAACTTAAACTGATAGGCTGTATGTTTAATGAAAGCTTTCTTTTGGTTTGAAAATTTCCTTTATTAAAAATAAATTCTGCCCTCTAAAGATGAAGGCCCAAAACAGGGCCTGTCTCAGAAGATGTGTGTGAAAGGCCTTGAAGATATGGGCACAGGAGAAAAATTCCTAAACAGAAAAGCAATGGTTTGTGCTGTAGGATCAAGAATCGAAAAATGGGACCCCATGAAATTGCAAAGCTTCTGTAAGGTAAAAGACACTGTCAATAAGACAAAAACGGTCACTAACAAATTGAGAAATGATTTTTATCAATCCTAAATCTGATAGGGGAGTAATATTCAATATATACAAAGAGCTGAAGAAGTTGGACTCCAGAAATTCAAATAACCCCATTAAAAATGGGGTACAGAATTCCTGAATAGAACAGCAATGGCTTGTGCTGTAAGAGCGAGAATTGACAAATGGGACCTCATAAAGTTTCAAAGCTTCTGTAA
Organism: Mus minutoides; assembly: GCA_902729485.2. Lineage (NCBI taxonomy): Eukaryota > Metazoa > Chordata > Mammalia > Rodentia > Muridae > Mus > Mus minutoides. The sequence goes on along the minus strand of CACVCL010015564.1, from coordinate 201 downwards.
GTCAAAAGATACTGTCAACAAGACAAAAGGGCCACCAACAGATTGGGAAAGGATCTTTACCAATCCTAAATCGGATAGGGGACTGATATCCAATATATATAAAGAACTCAAGAAGGTGGACACCAGAAAATCAAATATCCCCATTAAAAAGTGGGGCACAGAGTTAAACAAAGAATTCTCAACTGAGGAATACTGAATGGC
>CACVCL010015467.1:160000-241964 GCA_902729485.2 Mus minutoides | reverse complement strand
TAATAACCAATACAAGATAAATTAGGCAGAAAATAGCTTCCTCAATTTCTAAGAAGGGAAGTGAGGCCGGGTGTGGTAGCACACGCCTTTAATCCCAGCACTCAGGAGGCAGAGACAGGCAGATTTCTGAGTTCTAGGCCAACCTGGTCTACAAAAAGAGTTCCAGGACAGCCAGGGCTATATAGAGAAACCCTGTATTTAAAAAAAAAAAAAAAAAAAAAAAAAGAAAAAGAAAGTGAGATTTTATAGCCCCCAAATCTAAAAAGAGTATCAATGCTCTCTGTGAATCTGGAGAAAATGTAGTTGAGAGTTAATTCCTACAGAGTTGGTTGATGCTGATTTGTTATATTATGACATTGGAGTGATGGGTTAGAACTATATTTGCAGCTTAAACAACCAAGAAGATACTTTACTCAGACATATAGACTTTATTATTATTATTGTCTTTCTAAGTGACCTTGCTTTGGGAAAAAAAAGTCAAGAGTCATTGTTAAATTTTATACTTGAAATTATTCTGATATCTGACAACAGTTTCTATTTTGTCAAATATTTTGCCTCATAATAAATATGCAGGAATTTGCTACCCAAGTTGCACATTTACTTTCATCTAATGGTCCTTGTAAATAAAACATTTCCATAATGAGTAATATTTATAAAAGCCAATTACCACTAATATGTGTAACCTTTTGCCACAGTGTAAGCTAATAACCTTTGAAATATGAACTAGATTGCATAGTGCTACAATGAAACTGATGTAGAGTATAAAATAAGACCCCCATAGAGAGAAATAAAGAATACTTTTTTTGTTTCAGCTGCACCCTTAAAGAGGTGCTAATTAGATATGTGATCAGAATGAAAAATGTAATTCTGCTCCATTTTCAAATAAAAGACATGAAAAAATGAATCATGTGTAAACAATTAAAACTTGATTCAAGCCTTAGGTTTACAAAATAATGTCTAATAAAGTAGAATTTAACATTAAAGACTAAGATGCAGATATTTAAAAGTATTAATTTTTTCAAGGTCATTCACATATAATCAATATCAAAACAACAATAATATTTTGGGAGTTCTGTGATTTATATAAAAATTAAATATTAGTTAATATTATGTTAAATTTTGATTTGTTTTATAAGTATAATGAATTATCTCCATACATATAATTTACTTTTCTTATTAAATTAAAATACCAATATATTTCATTTAATGCTCGTAAGACTACAGTTCATTCTGTTAAGGCATTTTTATTTATGTATATTGTAATTTTTAGAGATATACATCATCTAGCATGGAAGCCTAGGCATTAGAAGATACTAAATTATAACTTTATAACTGACTGTGTACCATAGCCTGTGTGATATGTCCTGTAGACATCACTATGCTGCTGTTTTCTATCAAACTGGAATTATTGCAAATCAGAACTCAATACAAATACAAATAATATAAGGAACAATTTCTGCCTAGTTAACATTGGCACCATTAATGTTTTGTCTGATAACAGATTTCCACAGTAATAGCTCTGTAAAATTTACTTAGATTTTCAACCTTGTCTTCAACCTTTGTTGAACTTGACCTCAAATGAACTGGGCTTTCATAATTATTCATCTCAGCCTACCAGGTAACTATTTGATCTCCATTCATAAATCTTCAGTGTAGTCTCTTTTGATTTTATTTCTGTAATAACACAGTTGCCTATATTATATTTCTCAATACATTCTTTAGGAAAATATCAACTCATGTGAACAGAGACTAGCAATAATTTTACATCCTAAGCCTTACAGCATGTAAAACTGCTTGGTCATATCTGTTTGATACAGTTTTGCCTTTCCTGAGTCAGGAAAGCTAGCCATGAGGTACAAGTATGAAATGCTGGGTACAGCAAACTGGAATCGACAATGTTAGTGATGGAAGCATTGATGTTAGGCTTTATGTGTTGATTTCTAAGTTATTAACAATTTCTATTCATAGAAATCATGTACAGACATGTATTACTTTTTCACTAAGGAATGGTATTGGGATTATAAATACAGTATCATTTACTCTTTCTACTTAAAGGCTGAGATGTCAGCAAATAAAAAATAAATGTGATAATTTTAAGGCAAGCTTGGAAAAAGTCACTTATTCACATACATTTAAGTTTATAATAAAACATGAGAAATTTACAGGCCGTACTCAAATGTCATCATGGGCTTATTCCGTCACTACTGTTAGGAAGGTAAATTAAAGAGGTGCCAACAAAATAAGGTTGGAGTAAGAAGTGATATCAGTCTAATAAATATTGAGGACAGGCTATGTGAAGGGATTCAAAATAGCCTCAACTAGTCATTATCAGTGTAATTCATGTAGATTATCTACCACAAAAAATAATTTAGTGGTCCTTCATTTCTATGGTCAAAAGGGAAACCCAGGACACATTGAGAAGACCAAACCTAATGATAATATGTAGAGAAGACAGCAAAGATTCCCTACTTAAAGGGCCAGTAAATATCTTCAACAAAATTATAGAAGAAAACTTCCCTAACCTAAAGAAAGAGATTTCCATGAACATACAAGAAGCCTACAGAACTCCAAATAGAATGGACCAGAAAAGAAATTCTTCCTGTCAAATAATAATAAAAATACCAAGTGCCCTAAAGAAAGAAAGAATATTAAAAGCAGTAAGGGAAAAAGGTCAAGTAACATATAAAGTTATACCTACCAGAATTACACCAGACTTCTCACCAGAGACAATGAAAGCCTGAAGATCATGGGCAGATTTCATACAGACCCAAGAGAACATAAATTCCAACCCAGGTTACTATACCCAGCAAAATCTCAATTACCATAGATGGAAAATCCAAGATATTCCATAACAAAACCAAATTAACACAACATCTTTCCATAAATCCAGCCCTCAAAAATATAACAGATGGAAAACTCCAACACAAAGAGGAAAACTACACCCTAGAAAAAAAGTAAGAAAGTAATCTTCTTTCAACAAACTCAAAAGATAATAGCCACAGAAACATAATTCTAGCTCTAGCAACAAAAGTAAAAGGAAGTAACAATCACTTTTTCTTAATATCTCTTAACATCAATGGACTCAATTCCACAATAAAAAGACATAGACTAACAGACTGGATATGTAAACAGGACCCAGCATTTTTGATGAATATAGGAAACACACCTCAGTGCCATAGACAGACACTACCTCAGAATAAAAGGTTGGAAAACAATTTTCCATTCAAATGGCCCCAAGAAACAAGCTAGAGTAGCCATTCTAAAATCAACATTCAACCAAAAGTTATCAAAAATGTTAAGGAAGGACACTTCATACTGGTTAAAGGAAAAAAAATCTGCTAAAATGAACTCTCAATTCTGAACATCTGTGCCCCAAATGCAATGGGACCAACATTCATAAAAGAAACTTTACTAAAGCTCAAAGCATACATTGCACTCCACACAATAATAGTGGGAGACATCAAAACCCCACTTTCACCAATGGACAGATCAAGGAAACAGAAACTAAATAAGACACAGTGAAACAAAAAGAAGTTATAAACCATATAGATCTAACAGATATTTATAGAATATTTCATCCTAAAGCAAATCTATATCTATATCTATATCTATATCTATATCTATATCTATATCTATATCTATATCTATATCTATATCTATATCTATATACCTTCTCTGTAACACCTCATGGTACCTTCTCCAAAGTTGACAATATACTTGGTCACAAAACAGGCCTCAACAGATACAAGAAGATTTAAATAATCCCATGCAGCCTATCAGATAACCATGGACTAAGGCTGGTTTTAAATTCCAACAAACAAACAAAAAAAAACAAAACACACATATATATGGAAGCTGGAAAATGCTATATTCAATGATAACATGGTCAAGAAAGAAATAAAGAAAGAAATTAAAGACTTTTTTTTAACAATTTAATGAAAATGAAGACACATTATACAAAACTTATAGCACACAATGATAGCAATAATAAGTGGGAAACTCATAGCTCTAACTGCATCCAAAAAGAAACTGGAGTTGGCTTACACTAACAGCTTGACAGCATACCTGAAAGCTCTAGAACAAAAACAAGTAAATACACCCAGGAAGAGTACACCCCAGGAAATAATCAAACTTAGGACTGAAAACAACCAAATAGAAACAAAAAGAACTATACAAAGAATCAACAAAACCAGGAGCTGGTTCTTTGAGAAAATCAACAAGATAGATGAACCCTTAGCCAGAGGACAAAGAGACAGTAAGCAAATTAATAAAATCAGAAATGAAAAGGGAGAGATAAGAATGGAAAATGTGGAAATTCAAAAAATCATCAGATCCTACTACAAAAGCTTATGCTCAACAAAATTGGAAAATCTAAATAAAATGGAAAATTTCCTATACACATACTAGGTGCTAAAGTTAAAACAGGATCAGATAGACTATCTAAACAATCCCATAACCCCTAAAGAAATAGAAGCAGTCATTATTAGTATCCCAAACAAATACAGCCCAGGACCAAATGAGTTTAATGAAGAGTTCTATCATACCTTTAAAGAAGACCTAATACCAATATTCTTCAAACTATTCCACAAAGTAGAAACAGAAGGAACACTACCCAATTCATGCTATGGAGCCACAATTACACTTATACCTAAACCAAACAAAGATCAAACAAAGAAAGAGAATTTCAGACAAATCTCCCTTATGAAAATTGATGCAAAAACACTCAATAAAATTCTTGCCAACAGAACCCAAGAACACATCAAAATGACCATTCCCCATTTACAAGTCAGCTTTAACCCAAGGATGTAGGAATGGTTCAATATATGGAAAACCATCAATGTAATTCACTACACAAATAAATTCAAGAAAAAAATCACGTTATCATTTCATTAGATGCTGAAAAAGCATTTGACAAAATTCAGCATCCTTTCATGTTAAATATCTTGGAAAGATCAGTAATACAAGGCACCTATGTAAACATAGTAAATGCAATATAGAGGAAACCAGTAGCCAACATCAAACTAAATGGAGAGAAACTTGAAGCAATCCTACTAAAATCAGGGACTAGACAAGGCTGCTCACTCTCTTTCTATCTATTCAATATAGTACTTGAAGTTCTAGCTAGAGCAATGAGACAAAAAAAAAAAAAAAAAGGAGTTCAAAGGATGTAATTTGGAAAGTCAAAATATCAGTATTTGCAGATGATATGATCATATACTTAAGTGACCCCAAAAATTCCACCACAGAACTCCTAACACACACACACACACACACACACACACACACACAAAAAAAAAAAAAAAACCTTTAGCAAAGAGCTTGGATATATAATTAACTCAAACAAATCAGTAGCTTCCTCTACTCAAAGGATAACAGGTTTAGAAAGAAATTAGGGAAACAACACTCTTCACAATAATCACAAATATAAAATACCTTGGTGTGACTTTGACTAAGGAAGTGAAAGATCTGTATTATAATAACTTCAAGTCTCTGAAGAAAGAAATCAAAGATCTCAGAAGACCTCAGAAGATGGAACGATCTCCCTTGCTCATGAATTGGCAGGATTAATATAGGAAAAGTGGCCATCATGCTGAAAGGAATGTATAGATTCAATGCAATCCCCATCAAAAATTCTAACTCAATTCCTCATAGAGTTAGAAATAGCAATTCTCAAATTCATTTGGAATAACAAAAAATCCAGGATATCTAAAACTATTCTCAACACTAAAAGAACTTCTGGGGGAAATCACCATACCTGATCTCAAAGTGTATTACAGAGCAATAGAGATTAAAAACTGCATGGTAGCCAGATGTGGTGGCGCACGCCTTTAATCCCAGCACTCCGGAGGCTGAGGCAGGCGGATTTCTGAGTTCGAGGTCAGCCTGGTCTACAAAGTGAGTTCCAGGACAGCCAGGGCTATAAAGAGAAACCCTGTCTCAAAAAAAATCAAACAAACAAACAAAAAAACAAAACAAAAAACTGCATGGTATTGGTACAGAGACAGGCAGGAACATCCATGGAATATAATTGAAGACACAGATATAAACCCACACACATATGGTCACTGGATATTTGACAGAGGAGCTAAAACCAACCAGTAAAAAAAGGGCAGAATTTTTAACAAATGGTGCTGGTTCAACTGTCAGTCAACATGTATAAAAATGCAAATTGACCCATTCTTATCTCCTTGTACAAAGCTCAAGTCCAAGTGGATCAAGGACCTCCACATAAAACCAGATACACTGAAACTTATAGAGGAGAAACTGGGGAAGTGACTTGAACACATGAGTGCAGGAGAATATTTTCTTTCTTTTTTTCTTCTCCAATATTTTTTATTATATATTTTCTTAATTTACATTTCAAATGCTATCCGGAAAGTTCCATCCCCCATCCCCCCGCCCTGTTCCCCTTCCCACCCACTCTCACTTCTTGGCCCTGGCGTTCCCCTGTGTTGGGGTATATAAAGATTGCAATACCAAGGTGCCTCTCCTCCCAATAATGGCCGACTAGGCCATCTTCTGGAGAATATTTTCTAAACAGAACACCAATGGCTTATGCTCTAAGATCAAGAATCAACAAATGGGACCTCATAAAATTTCGAAGCTTCTATAAGGCAAAGGACACTGTCAAATAGGACAAAATGGCAACCAAGAAAAGATAGGGAAAAGATATTTACCAATCCTACATCTGATAGAGGGCTAGTATCCAATATATACAAAGAACTCATGAAGTTAGACCACTGAGAATCAAATTACTCTATGAAAAAATGTGGAAATGAGTTAAACTAAGAATTTTCAACTGGGGAATATTGAATGGCCCAGAATTACCTAAAGAAATGTTCAGCATCCTTAGTCATCAGGGAAATGCAAATCAAATCAACTCTGAGATTCCATCTCACACCAGTCAGAATGGCTAAGATCAAAAACTCAAGTGAAAGCAGATGCTGGCAAGGATATAGAAAAAGAGGAACACACTTCAGTTACTGGTGGGATTGGAAGCTGGTACAACCACTCTGGAGATCATTTTGGCAATTCCTCAGAAATATGACATAGTACTACCTAGGGACCCAGCAATTTCTCTCCTGGGCATATACTCAGAAGATACTCCAACATGTAATAAGGACACATGCTCTACTATGGTCATAGCAGCCTCACTTATAATAGCCAAAAGCTGGAACCAACCCAGACGTCCTTCAGCAGATGAATGGATACAGAAAATATGGTACATTTGCACAATGGAATAATACTCAGCTATTAAAAACAATGTATTCATGAAATTTTTAGGCAAATGGATAGAACTAGAAAATATCATCCTGAGTGAGGTAACCCAATCATATGATATGTACTCACTGATAAGTAGATATTAGCCCAAAAGCTCCAAATACTCAAGATACAATTCACATACCACATGAAGCTCAAGAAGAAGGAAAACCAAAGTGTGGTGTGGGTGCATTGGTCCTGCAAAGAAGGAAAACAAATACTCACAGGAGCAAATATGGAGATAAAGTGTAGAGCAGAGACTGAAGGAAAGGACATCCAGAGACTACCCCACCTGGGAATTCATCCCATATACAGTTAACAAACTCAGATACTACTGTGGATGCCAAGAAGTGCATGCTGACAGGAACCTGATATAGCTGTCTCCTGAGAGGCCCTACCAGTGTAGGGGAATCTAGGGGAATCAAGGTGAGGGAGATGTGAGTGGGTGGGTGAGTGGAGGAACACCCTCATAGAAGCAGGGGGAGGGAGGATGGGATACGGGGTTTCCAGGAGGGGGAGGAACTGGGAAAGGGGATAACATTTGAAATGTAAAATAAAAGAAATAAAAAAGAAAATATACAATAAAAATAAATAAGCTCTGGAGAATGTGTTGAAAATATTGACTATCTAAAACTGAATGTAGTAAAGAACAATATTAGTGAATAAACTTCTAGACTCATCATTCCTTTTTGCCACTTTCTCAGATTTGTAATTTTTCTGTATTCGTCTCCAACTCTTTTAAGCTCTGGGTCAGTAGGTGAAGTGCTTCAGAAACTGTTAACAGAAAGCCTACAGACTGTGCCATTCACTCTGAATAGGCATAAACATCTTTAAAACACAGCTGAAAGGAAAAAGAGGAAAAAATAGGTCAAAAAGTAATATCTGTGCTATTTTCAGAGGAAATATTTATGCTGCTGAAAAGCTTGGAACAGTTAGCTATCATTTCTGCAGGTTATCCAGTGGTTAAGAGCCAATGAACAGGGTCTGTGTACTCTGGTGGTAGGTACTTGGAGACCTTGTAAGTCAGGCTCTGAAAGCCTTTATCTGAAACATGAGTCTCTCTGCTTGCCTTGTACCCTAGGCTACTTCCTTAGAATCTACATCCCAATACACAAATACACAAAGGTATACCAATGCACAAAGGCTTTCTATCTCATCTTTCATTTGATTCTTTAGATTTTTTTTTGTTGTTGTTGAACTATAATGTAGAAAACTTCTAAGTATACTTACAAGTACAACTTATGTGTTAGGTGTCTCCTGTAGTCACTCTTGGAGACTAAACAAACCCCTGTAAAATAAGTACCTAAAAAAAAAAAAGAGAGAATATCCTAGCAAACATAAGATGAAGTGGTAGAAGTGTGTTGATATGTTTATTTTTATTAAAAAATAACAGATACGTTGCAGTGGATGGAGGATCATTCTGCCCCATTAGAGTGATGTGCATGCTGACTCTAACACATCATTTCCAAAACAGGTTTGTGGGAAGAGTTTTAAGAAATATTTCATGAAATTTATGAAAATGTTGACAGTAATAGTACTTTGGGACTGTATGAAACAGCTAGTCAAACATGTGTGCTTTGAGCTTATATTCTTATGTATCTCTGGGGAGATATGTGTGACCCACTGAATTGATTTAGGGTTGCTTGCATAAGCATGTGTTTGGATTGTCTAACAATGTGCCTGTGACTACACTACTTAAAAATGTGTCTTTGCCTTCCCCCATCAAGTATGAACTGCCAATCGTTCCTTAGGGAGTGGTGGGGACTCAGGAACCATCCATCTCTGGTGCAGAGAGAAATGGTGATGTGCCCACCTCTGTGCAACTTTGGCCAAGAATTTGTGGGTACCATTTTCATATCACACCCATCTTTTCACAGCATTCTGCTCAGCCCCTGGATCTTCTGTTGTTTCTTTCTCCATCTTCTGTGATGTTCTTAGAGTTTGCTTATTGAATTGCCTTCCAAATATCCAAGCTGATAACCATTAAATACCAACCATTTCTTCTTTGGTCTGGAGAGCCTACTTTCCAATAGTGAGTGCTTACTGAAGAGACTCTGATGTTGGAGAACCAGAATAAGCTGTCCTGACAGTTGCATTCTCAGCCCTAATCAGGACATCTATGACACCTGCTCTAAAACTTCTTAACTGCAGCTATAAAACGATGCCAATGACATTGGTGGAGATATAGCCTACTCCACAACCATGCACAGGCCAGGCAAAATCTGTCAAGAAAAAGATCTTCCATAGTGAACCAACTATACTCTTGGACTTTGTAAAATAGCAGTAGCCTTTGATGGATTTTTACCTCCCTTTGAGTTTTGGATTACACAACATCTTTTTTTGAAATTTAAAGGTGAAAAAAACAAAACAAAACAAAACAACAACAACAAAAAAACATGTGTGTCACCTGGCCACAAGTGATTCTCAAAGCAGGAGAAAGTGAAAAACACTTCCACTGCATTCTAGGATTGGAGCTTTTTTTAACCTAGAGCTAGCACAATAAGTGGAACATGTGGACTCCTTCTATCTTTGTCTTTTAATGAAATAATTCATTATATAATAATGTGGGGATCCAAAAGCATGCGCTTGTACGTGGGGTAGGTTCTTCTAGCTGGGCTGCCTTGTCTGTTCTCAGTGTGAGAGATAGCACCTAGCCTTAGAGAGAATTGAAGTGCCAGGGTGGGGTGATACACAGGGTGCTCCCACACTCTTAGAGAAGAATTGAGGAAGAATTGTGTGTGTGTGGGGGGGGGGTTGATTGGGAGAGGATTAGTGAGTGGGAGATAAGTAAATACGTAAAAAAAATAATTTTATTTAATTTAAAAATAGTAATTTGGGGATAAAATTAAATATATTTCATTTTGCTTCTATCTACTCTGCACTTAGCTTGTGAGTAGGCTGAATAACCAGTAGTTTGAATTGGCTTCATGAGCATTACACATATGGTCATCTACAACCTATCACTAAGAACACCTTAACCTCAATGCTGTCACTGTTTCCACAATTCCATGATTTCAGTTTAAAGTTTTTGTTAAAAAATTAAAACATAAGTTGATATGTCAAATATATGAAAGGGGGGTGATTAACGATTAACACTGTATACATGTTTGCTACTGCTGTCTCTTAGCGCATGGATAGCCATAGTATCCCATGATGACAGTGTTCCTGTGGATCTTCTATGTGTGGAGGTTTGGTGCCATACAAACAAGCTCAAGTAATTCTGGTTAACAATTCACAATTCATGTTGTAAGAGAACTGTGGTCAAGCTCCACATGTTGTCTAGTTCAACCAAAGGTTGTTTGAAGTTCAGGAAGAAGACAAAGAAGAAAAGCAAAGGAAACCCATTATATGCTGTATACTTGTGGATTTTCTGTGTTTGTCAGTGAATATACTTACTCACCAGCCACGGAAGGGCAAAGTACTTCAGCTCTTTATGAAAAGGAAAACATATAATTAAATTTGTGTATTGCTTACTCTGATGTAAGAAAACAAATATGCCAATGAACTACATAGTATTGATAATTCCATAAATAAGTTAAATGATCTTATGTTTACATTTGAATTATTGGACAATAAAAATGAACAAATTTATGCTAATATCAATTTCTGTAAAATTATGTTATCCTTAAATATATAATGTCTACTAGAAAAGACACAGAATGGAAGAAAGTAAAGAGTATGTTTCAGTGCAGTGACTAATAATCACTGTAAGCTTTTCATAAAAGGGGATGCATATTTGTTTGCATATTGTGTTGTGGCTCACATTCTAGTGAGCTGAGTCTACAGGCAAGTATTACTCTCTGATCTTCCAGGGACTAAGACTAAGTCTGCCACATCCCTGCTGTGATGAGTGATGTGCACACTCTACTAGACTCCACCATCAGCCTTAGTCCTATTTTCATTGTCAACCCTCTGGTTTTCTCACAGGGCTATGTCCTCCAGTGTTATTTCCCATAACTTTGAAAGACAGCACCTCAGAAAGGTGCCCTATTTTTTGTCTTACTATCTCATGTGTTCAGAAGACAAATTAGAAAGATCAATGCATCTTTTATGAACAATTAAAGATTCCAACAGCTGCCTGTATAAAGATACATACACTTAACTGAATTTTCATTTACTTTTAGACTACAGTACATTCACAGATGATCAGATATAAAAAAATATAGATTGGACCAGTGTAGATTTTATGATGTGAAATTGTATTTTAAATAAACAAAGTTTTCTATACATTTTTAAACAATATCCAAATTTAATAAGTTCAAATATAACTTTTCTATTTTAGTAATTTTTCTAAATCCATAATATTAATAACATTTAAAGTAGTAACTTAAGATTTAATATGTTAATGTGTAAAATGTTATATCAATATATAACTTAATACATTTAATATCTAATGAAGGGGTGTCTCATAAACACTAAAATAAATGCAGGGACTACATATAAGCGAACTGAAACATTTGAAGCAAGAGAAGGAAAAAGAAAACTTTTATACCCAGTGAAAGAAAGAAAATTACAAAATGAGTGTTGCCTTTAATGGCTAGATATAATTAGTAAATAATAAAGTTCAGAATGAGTGTTCAACTAATTTCAAATTAAAATACTGTACATTTCCCCAAACTTCTAAAATACATTTTATTAAATTGCAAACATCTTTCAGAAGTATTAAGTTACAATTACAAAACATTTTCTTTTGATTTGTGTAGAACATCACATTGATTCATGAAGTACAATATTTGAAAAGTTTCCTTGTTTCTTTTGAACTGGTGTTTTAAAGACTTTTCTTGATAAGTGTACATATATATTTTTCATTTTTTACATCTAAAATGTTTTCCCCATCCCCATCCATCACCCCTTCCCCTTTGAGAGGGTGCCCCCATTGATATATCTCACTCTGTGCCATCATGTCTCCACAGGATTAGGTACATCCTCTCTCAGTGAGGCTAGACAAGGCTACATAAGTGTCTGGGGCCTTGGACCAGCCCTTGTATGCTCTTTGGTTGATGGCTCAAACTCTGGGAGCTCCCAGGGGTACAGGTTTGTTGGGATCTTTGGTCTTCCTGTGGAGTTACTATCCCCTTCAGTTCTTTCAATCCTTATCCCAATTCTTTCAAAGGGGTCTGGACAGGACCCCCAGTGGAAGGATGGGGACATAAACTCACCTACAAAATATCCGATTAAAAAATTGCTACTCACTAATAGAAATGCAGGGATAAAAAGGGAACAGAGACTGAAGGAATGGGTGACCCAGACCCAACTTGGGATACATCCCATGGATGGGTACCAATCCCTGACACTATTACTGATGCTATGTTGTGCTTGCAGACAGGAGACTAGCATGCCTGTCCTCTGAGAGATTATATCAGCAGCTGACTGAGACATATACAGATATTCACAGTCAACCATTGAACAGTTTCCTTCTTAAAGCTAGATAACTAATCTCCATTTTGAATATAGATAGGCCTTATAGAATTGATGTTTGAAAAATTAATATCAAACTTAGTAAACTGGCAGCTGCCTAAGAAGATTATTAAAGAAATTATAGATAAATGATATATAATATAAGCTGTGTTTGGATGCATGTTTGTGCCAATGGGAAAATTTAAATGGGTAAGAGAAATCATTTTGTTGCAAATATTTAGAGAAAAAATACATTCCTTAGTAGGCAAACTAATTTAGATGATGCAGTTATACAACATGCTTTTCATTGCAAATAACATTAATATTTTATTAATTGTTTATTTTATAGCTTGTGTTATTGTCAGACTACAGATTTATTTCTAAATAAATGTGTTTTGTTACAGTTGCATATTATTCCTGCTCTACTGAAAATGATGTATTGACTACTTGCAATAATTCATTTTTCATTTATATATAATGTCAAAAGATCCAAAATTAGCAAACATGTATGGTAATGACCTTGTGAGAATCCTGAGGTGTTATAGAGAATTACAAACCTAGAAAGAAAGAATACCAATTAGTGAGTGTGTGCATCTCTGCATGTGTGTATGTGTGTGTGTGTATGGTGTGTGTGTGTGTGTGTGTGTGTGTGGTGTGTGTGTGTGTGTGTGTGTGTGTGTGTTTGTGTGTGTGTGTGGTGTGCGTGTGTGTGTTTGTATTTATGTGTGTGTTTGTGTTTATGTGTGTGTGTGTGTCCATCCTCTGCTTGGCATTCTTTCCACTCTCCCCACTCTCTTCCTTTCTTCTTCCTCTCTACACATGAATCCTTCAGAATGCAAATATTGGTCCCCATTGTGATTACAGATTTATAATCCTCGTCACCTCCCAAAATATCACCTCTTGTAAAATTCAAAATCAGATTAAAATTTCAGACTCTTTACAGTTCATAGTGGAGTTGAAATGTTGACACAAAACTCAGATTGTCAGGCTTATCACCATTACCAACTGAGCTATCTTGCCTGCCTTTTAATCATTATCTATGGCAGGAATGCACAGGACCTAAGAATATGGTCTTGAAGATTAAACCACCATGTGTTGGCATAGTATAATGCCTGGATTTTTTTTGACCCACATATTTTTAGCAGGTGGTAGGTGTGTGTGTGTGTGTGTGTGTGTGTGTGTGTGTGTGTGTGTGTGTGTTTGTGTTCATGTGCCTTAATGGAATATTAATCACTGTAAAGATAAATATAATTATGTTTGGCAGAAAATGTTTAGAATTAGAGACACGACTTTTAGCAAGGTGAGTCAAACACATAAAGATAAATGCCACAGATTATCTTTCATATATACAAGCTAACAAGCAAAGAACAGAAATAGAGACAGGAAAAGGAGGGACATGGGAGAAACAACAATGATGAAAAATTAGAAAGGAAGATATAGTAGAGGAATAGATCAAGGGAACCAAGAGAAAATAAACAGAGTATTGCTATGAGAAATTACAGTGATATTATTATGCAGCATGGAAAATACCTCAAGGAAACCTATCATTTTATGTAGTTATTATACACTATTAAAAATGCATAGATATAAAAATAAATGCCATGTGACCTTGGAGGCAAATCTTAGACTTAGGGAGAAGAGAAGAGACAGGGTAGAGAATTGGAGTAACATGGTCTTAACATTACTTTAGCAAGTTGAGTATGAGCAACTCATGGTTTATGTTCACATATCTGGCCATTTCTCCCTACAAAATACTCACTCCCAAGACCTGGGCAGGAAAGTTATCCTTGTGAACAGAAACTGTTGATTTCCCATTTCTAAAATTAAATGATTTTCTAAGGTATAACAAAATATCTGTGGTACTGACCTTATAAAGAGGTCAATATTTTGGCTCAATGTTTTGGGGGCTTCACTCCAGTGTAGGGTGACCTAGTCATTGTGGAGCCTAACTTGAAGATAAACATCAATTAGACAAGCACATGGCATAGAAAGACTGTCCACATTCAAGACTGGGAAAAGGAGAAAAAGATGGGATGGCATCCTGGATCCAAGTCAACGTCATTCTTTTGAATGATTGAGACTGTCTTTAGCTGTGCCTATTGAAATTGACCAAACATCTCACAAGCACTGACATCTAATGGAGAAGCATTTGACATGTGCACCTTTAGGAAATATTCCCATTATGAGAAAGGAGGGCAGGAAACTAAACAGTCATTTCAGGTGAGTGGAGAGAGAAAACTGTGTAGGAGAGGAGTTGAGGAGGGGACCAGGGGTAGCTATCAGGTGTGGGGAGGTGGACCCAGAGAGGGCTGGGAGTGAGAATGGAAATAACTGCAAGAGAATTAGTGGGCATCTCTGGTGACTAGCTGGAGGCCTGGGACAGGAGAGGATATGAGAAGTCTATGGGGGTGAGCCTAGCTTAAGTTCCTACCAGAGTAGGATATATAGACACTGAAGTGTCTTCCTCCTGTGGACAGGCAGGACTTACAGAGGAGCAAAGGGATCCTCAACCAACTTCCAAAACCTTCAACACAAAATTTATCTTGCCTAGAAAATGTGCAGGAGGAACAGTAGAGCAGGAACTGAGGGAAAAGCCAACAGCCAATGACTACGGCAACTTAAAACCCATTCCATGGGAAGGACCCAACTGCTGACACTATTAATATAATCTGTTGTGCTTGCAGACAGGAACCTAGCATCACTGTTTCCTGAAAGAGTTCATCCAGCCTAGGATGGATGCAGAAACAGAGACCCAGGCAAACATCAGGCAGAGCCAGGGACATCTTGTGGAAGAGTGGGAGATAAAAATGACCAAGTAGGTGCCATCGAGGGGACTGTTATCAGGATGTAATCAGGATATAAAGTGGAAAAAAATGGTTTTAAAAGGAGGACTTTTTGGTGGCCACGCCTTTAATCCCAGCACTAGGGTGGCAGAGGCAGGCGGATTTCTGAGTTCGAGGCTAGCCTGGTCTACAGAGTGAGTTCCAGGACAGCCAGGGCTATACAGAGAAACCCTGTCTCAAAAATAAACAAATAAATAAATAAATAAAAAATAAAATAAAATAAAATAAAATAAAATGCAGGACTTTCTTACCATGGTTGTTCATGTGGATTTAGCTGCTTTGAGCTAGTAGCTGTAAATCTTTTACTTTTAAAAAATATGTATATCTGGAGAGATATCTCAGCAGTTAAGCAACCTAACTGCTCTTCCAAAGGTTGAGAGTTCAATTCCCAGCAATCACATGGTGGCTCACAACCGTCTGTTATGGGATAAGATGCCCTCTTCTGGTATGTTGGAAAACAGCTACATTGTAGTCACATAAAGTAAAAATAAACAAGAACACCCATTTTACCCCTCCCCTCTGCTTCCATGAGGGTGCTACTGCCACCCCACCACTCTAACATTCCCTAGGATGGGACATAAAGCCTTCACAGGACCAAGGGCCTCCCATCCTTTTGATGCCAGACATTCTCTGTTACATGTGCAGCTGGAGCCATCTGTACTATTTCATTGGTGGTTTAGTTAGTCCCTGGGAGCTTGGGTCGGGGTGTAGGAGGTCTGGTTGGTTTATATTGTTCTTCCAATGGGGTTACAAACCCCTTCAACTCCTTCAGTCCTTCCCCTAACTCCTCCATTGGGGTCGCCCTGCTCAGTGCTGTAAGCATCCACATCTGTATAGGTAAGGCGCTGGCTGAGCCTCTCAGGAGACATCCATATCAGGTTCCTGTCAGCAAGCACTTCTTGGCATCGGCCATAGTGTCTGGGTTTGGTGATTGTATATGGGATGGATTCCGAGGTGTGACAGTCTTTGGATGGCCTTTCCTTCAGTCTTTGCTCCACTCTTTGTTCCCATATTTCCTTTAGACAGGAGTAATTCTGGGTTAAAGAGTTGGTTCCTAATGTAAGGGTTACTATGGACTCGGAAACAGGCAATACCCATAGACGGAACTATTTTCACAAGGAAAGTCAAAGCAGCCCGCAGCCAAACAACTACATTTAAAAATTTTTGCCTGTGTATAAATAATATTGAACTTGCCTTTACTCACAAAACTATAAATCATTGACTAAAAAGAGTAATATTTATAAAGGATATTTTTGAGCTATTTTGTGCTGCAGGATATTTGATCACACCGTGAACCCTGAGATTGTGTTATTTACTGGGAAAAAAACCCTATATCTAGTTGTGGCGTGGCTCAGGCCTAGAACACACTAATCCAAGAGCTTTCTGTCAAGTGTAATCCAGATTAAATAAAGTCAGCCATATGTCAAAAGGTGGAGAAAGCAGCCAGATGACAGGAAGACGAAGATAAGGAATATGGATAGAGAGACTCACAGGAAACATATTGGGACATTGAGTTTGAGGGATTTTTGAGACAACTTGGAGAAGGAGAAGATTCTTTTGGGTCATTGATGGTAGAGGAAAATCAGCTGGGTATTTTCTCTGCCTCTCTGAGCTACCAAGATTTCATCTCAGCATCTGGCTCCCTAGTTTTCTTTGGTAAAATTAAACAATTGAGAGTTTGTTAAAATACATCCATCCATCCATCCATCCATACATACATACATACATACATACATACATACATACATATAAAAAGGAAAACATTTGTCTAATTTGGGGCAGGGACAGAACAATACAATTTGATAAATCACCTGAAAAGTTCTCAAGAAGAAATTTATTAATGGAAAATACCATAATACAAGGTAATAAAACCCTGTATAGTGCTACTTTAGATGGTTTGAAAATATAACCAGAAAATAAAAGATAAATGACTTAACTGAGATTAGCGTGTATACAAATTATAATCACTATCAGACTGGTAATTCATATTTTATCCTTAAGAGCCACAGTGTTTTTTTTTTTTTTGTGCCATATGTGAGAAGTTGGTTGATAAGATATACATGTTAGAAAGGCATATAAATGAAAACAAGAAAAATACTAAGTCACAGACAGAGGAATTTAGACACGAATTTACCATGTCATCACTTGATGAGACAGGAGGGGCAGCCCATGATTTTTAGGAAACTATCATTAGTTATCCAGTTGCATGCAAGACCTACAAGGTGATGATAGATATCCCCAAGGTTATTATGAAGTTAAACGGAATCCTGCAGACATACTAAATTTAAGGAGACTTAAGGAAGTAATCATTTCATATGGTATGCATTAACTCTATGTGAAGCAGATAATAAATTTATGGACAACTCAGAACAGAATTTTCCCCTAAGACAGGAAAAATTTAGCAACAGCAGTATCGGATGTTGGAACTCAGTTATAATGACGAACATGGTGGAAATGGAAAACTTTGGCTGAACAAGGAAATAGGGTAGAAGTATTAATATTTCCCAAGATCAGTTGATAAGTGAAGGTCAGCATGCTGCCTTACAAGGAACAGCTTTTGCAACTGCCAATAAGCCCATCTCAGTGCCTGCAACCCTGACCTATCTTGAACTAGATGATGTCTTAATTTGGATATCATATTTATTGGTTCACCCAATGCCACAGCTGGCACACAGCTTGGCCCACTCTTCTTTTCTTGGGTCCTCAGGGCTAGCTCATCTTTGCCATCACCACCATGGTCAGTTCTACTGTGCTGTTCAAGGGAGGTGCAGGGCTTATATCCCAAGAGCTGCAGCCAGCAAGGACCAGCTCTCCAGCTCTCATACTCTGGGAACCCATGCTACCCCATGCCAGTGAGTGGTGGGTTCAGCTCTCCCAGAGCTTATACTGTCAGGGCCACCTTACCTGCAACTCCCCAAAACAGGGACAGCACTACTGAGCTTCCCTGGCAAAGTGCAGATCTCTGCACAGCCCTAATTGACCCCATTTGACAGCCCAGAACAGGGATTTCTGAGGGACTTGTGAGAGTAATAGTGCCTTACTGCTGCGGGATCATGGACCCAGACTTGGCCTTTTTGCACCAACACAAGCCAGGACCTCACCATGGCTTCAGGTGGCATCACCAGGTACTTACATGTAGCTGTTCCGCAGTACCCTGGAGTCCCCAAGTCTGCCTTCCCTCATTGTGCACACTCTCTTCTGCTTGTCTTTCTCTTCCATCTCTATCTCACTTACTTGCTATCTCCATGGTGCCTAGGGACTCTGCCTGTCTGTGGTCATCCTAGAAGTGCTATGCCTCACCTTCTCTAAGCAATCCCGAGGGGAGGGGGTCATCTTCGGCATGCTCAGAACGTCCAAACTTGGTATGGACAGAGTATCACCTCATTTTTGTGAGTTAACTTCTTAAACAGAATTCTCCTATCTAGAACTCCTCAGAGCCTAACAAAGTAACATATTTTGTAAATTTACAAACTTCATGTAAAGCATAGAGATTTTAAAGTGGTTCATTTCACTGCCACTTTTAAATGTACACATATCATTAGTCTCATGGAACACAAATATTTCCCAAACCAAACTTTGGGAGATGTCATTTGAGGAACTTTTAAAATCCAATCCTGAAAAAGTTGCTCATGCTTTAAGCTGCTTACATAGCATTGAGAAGCTTAGCTTGGAGCTTTGACAGTTGTTGTTTATATAGTGATTGGGTTCCTCCTAAGAAACACATCTATGCATTTATTTTTATTGTTCTAAACCTCAGTACTGTGTTATCTTTCCATATTGTCTTTAAATTAATTAATTAATTAATTAATAAACACAGAAAGAAAGAAAGAAAGAAAGACTACTCTAAGATAAAGAAATATACAGACCAAAAGGCAAGAGCTGCTCAAATAAGAGGTTCTGAGCATCGGGGGATTTATCCAGAGCTAGCCTTCTCAGGGTACCTTCTTCTGCAGTGGTGTGCTACAGCTTCTGGTGGTATTTTAAATGTATATTTTCAGTATGGGGGTGGGTGCGGGAAGGGTCATATCCAGTGTCAGAGTGGATGAAAGTCAGAGGACAACTTGCCAGAATCAGTTCTCTCTTTATACCACCATGTGGACTCAGGAATCATACTCAGGTCTTTAGTTTTGGCACCAAGTGCCTTCACCCTCTGAAACGGCTATCTCCAAAAAGAGAATCTCGTTTGCTGATCTAGACCCAGTTGCCCATGCAGAACAGGTAACAGAAAGCACTCTTCTTATCTGTGCTCTGATGTAGTGTAGAAGGGTTGCAGCCATTGTATGAGACTTGGAACTGAACAGGATTCTAGGTGTGATGGGCATCCTGGTGTGGCATTGTTAGTGGATACAGTGGAGCTACAGAGGTTTGCAGTAAATTGACAATGAATTATGAACTTATAGGATATGTGCCTAAACACTGAGATACATAGAAACCTGCATTACACATAGCAGAAAGGTCCTGATGTCGATTCCTGTGCTTATGATGGGGAAAGATAAAAATCTATGTAATTTAGGTGCAAAGGCTCAAATTTGTCATCTTGGTATGCTGGTGCTTGTGATCATTACATCTTTGAGTAGTAGTCTTACACTAGTACTATTTTCTTCATTTTTAATAAATAATACTTATTTTACATAAAATGTTTTTATAATCATAATGAATAAATGCAAACAGTATAGCATGTTTATGTTTATTGATGTTGTTATGTTGGGAACTGATTCTGCAGATTGAAACTCCAAAATCTTTCTTACTAGTGACTACAAATCTGTATCACTAATCACATGTCCACACTTCTCATTTGTTAGGCTAGATTAAACATGTTTTTATTGCCCCAAATTCTCTTGTTTATTCATATTCATTGAGGAAACGTCCATGAGAAGGAAGATTTGTTTAGATTACAATATACTCCTTGGGAAAATTAATCAATGTATATTCAACAAATGAAACGTTTAATGAAAAGTATGTCAAGCCAGTGAAAAAATAAAACTATATAAATTAAAATGAATTTCCCTGTCATTGAACATATATTTATCATAAATATGAAATTAAGCATTGTAAAATTCCTCCAAAGATCTGTATTTCTTACTAAGTTAGGTAAGTCTATTTATGAAACTTTTCAAAGTAAAAATTATTATGTGTTAAGGGAATATTTGAAAACAGTAATATTGAAAGTTATTTAAAACTAACTGAATGTAATTAAAAATTAAAATGTTATGAATACAAAAATTTAAATTATGTAAGGAAAGAACTTTATTCTTTATAGAATATAATCATGATAATTATCTAATTGTATTACACTGAGTAGCTTTTTTAGGCTATAATAAAAGCAAAGCCAGTTTATTCTACATTATTTGAACAGAATGATCTGTACCCTTAGTCAGAGTGGTTCTGTGGAAAGTCACAAGGAGTTATCCAAAAAGTGATCTGCTCTGAAAAGAAGAACAATGATTTGTTCTTGGAAGTTTAGGCACATTCTTGCAATCACCAAAAATTCTTAGATTATATTAGTCATACTTTTTACCCTATGAATTTTTGCAAAAAGTTGAGCATATAATCAATATGATAGTCATAAAAACAAGTTCTACTAAAATTGACTTTGATATTCCAGGCTAAGGGGATCACAAATCTAGACTATTATCTTGTTCACAGAAAAAGAAGAAAGAAAATCAGCATTCAATGAAACACAGCAGGAAAATATGTTTTCCTGGGGGGAGATAGCACCTCAAACTCATAGACACTGAAATTGAATGTATTTTACTCATAACCAATTCTTCATGGGCACTCTCATGAATTTTAAAGGCTTCATAACTCACATTCCAGTTGAAACCATGACCTTTTTTCTTTAAAAACTAATATCTCTGAATGTATATCAAAAGGAAATGGTACATTTTATACTTTGTACACTCATTTTACATGTATGATTACTTTTACATATATGATTTGCACTTGTTTCTTTTGAAAGATTGCACACCCTTTCAGCTTTCATCAGAATTTAGTATAACATACTGATACAGGTCACAGATCTGGAAGCAGAATTGGTAATTGTACATGTACACTGCTTTAAGTGTAAATAGAATAAGCATTTAGAAAACAATGTTTTGTTCAAAGGCTATAAAAAACATTCATGAGAAAAGAACCATCAGAGTCTTATAAATAAATGAACTAGAAAGATTTTTCATTCTTATAAGAGTCATCATAAAAAAACGCTTCCTATATGGGCCTGGTTACTAAATCCTCACATAAATAAAAGTTCAAGTGACTTCGTGTTTGTTTTTGTTTTTTTTTTTTTTTTATATATAAATAATTCTATTTGAGACAGAGACCTCCAGACATTCATTTTCTGAATGGCCTTGCCTCTTAGTACAACTAGAGACATGTACTGTCTAGGGATACAGCAGGTCATCGTTAGCTAGTGCTAAAAATACCATGAAGCAGAAAATATTTGGAATTGTGAGGTGAAAATGCTGGAATTCTGTGAAAAACTCACTCCTGATTCTATGACCACAAAATAATATCTGTCCCTGCATTGTTTCCAAAATCCAACCACTTAAAAAAAAAGTCTCATTAATCCACATAACCACAATAACAGAAATATGATACAATAAATGGATGCTCTTTACAAAGTACTTTGAATTAAAGTTAATCTGAAAAATTATGGAATAAAATGAATGGCACCTATCCCTGCATTGACTTACACAAAACACTGTGATGGTTTCAGTAAGAAATATTCCCCACACCTCATCTCTTCAAATATGTGGGATGCAGTTGGTAGTACCATTTTGAGAGAATTTGAGGGCATTTTTGCATCTGAAGGCATGATTAACATGGCTTAACTCCAACCCCACAGTTCCTGGCAGCAGCCAGGTATGCTCCTGCCCACAGTGACCTGGCAACAGCCAGGTAGGCTTGGCTCAGCATAAAAATGGACTGCTTGGCCTCTTCTCTCTCTTATGCTGTTGCCTCTCTCTTGCCTCTCCCCCTTGAGTTCCCTCCCTCCCATTCCCTTCTCCCTCTCTCCACATGGCCATGGCCATCCCCCATTTCTCTATTCTCTCCTCTCTGCCTTTCTCTGCTTCTACAACTTTCTTAACTCCCCTCCTCATGCCCTGAATAAACTCTATTCTATACTATACCAATGTGTGTCTCGTCCCTCAGGGGGAAGGGATGCCTTGGAATGGGCCTGCTGGTATACCCCGTTCCCCCACACCCAGTCAGAACATATCTAAATAGTTCTTTCTCTTTTTATGATCATAACAAGTAGAGTCTAGTGAGTGAGGTCAGGCTTTTTAAAGTTACAGCCCATACCTTGTTTTTTCCTTCTCTATCTTTCTTGATTTTAGACACTTGAGGAACTGTGACTGGAATCTCCAACAGTGAAGGACAAACTACCCCAGCCACCATGCTTTGTTCACTATGAAGTATGGCTTCCACACTGTGAGACAAAAATCAATCTCTCCCCCTTAAGATGCTTCTATCAGCTGCTTTGTCAAAGCCATGGAAAAAGTATTATTCTTTATAAAGATAAGCACTTTCAATATTAAGCAGATATATAGCTCATTCTTATTTAGGAAAGCTCAATATTGTTTCTTTGGAAATTCAAACTAGAAATCTGTGTAGTCCTGGACACTGGGAGGGCAAGGCTATGTCCAGTTCAAGTCCAGTTTTCCACCAACTCCTTGTTACCCATATGACAACTGATTTTATTTATCACTGTAGAGAGAATCAAAAGGAACAATGACTTGGATTATCTTATCCTGAAATTAATTCTTTTTTAAAAAATACTTTTTAATCCTTTGTACTTGATACCATACTTTCTATTCCCCAAAACGGAGAAATACATTTCTCTATATATTTCATATCAAGTCACAGAGATTTGGTTATGGCAGACTGAGACCCATCTATTGTTCTCTTCATTGGAGGCTGAAGCTTCTTCAATTGGGTACAACTGATGTAACAACTTTAGGTAAAGTTCTTTTCTAGGAAATCAAGGCAGTGACACAAGGAAAAATACAGGTGGAGGAAGAGTGTGGTGAACAGGAGAGATAGAATGTGTCATTACTTCTTAGTAAGATTAAGCCTGTGAGGCTAGTCCTGGTTGTCAACTACACTAAATCTTGAATGAACTACAATCCAGAAATGGAACGCAAACATATGATCCAGATCTTGAGGCATAGTGGCCACAAAATGCTTAGGACCAGACAAGGACTTGCTTTTAATCCAAGGAGACAGAGGCAAGCAAATCTGAGTTCAAGGCCAGCCTGGGACAGAGCAAGTTCCAAACACAGGCATGGTGACATGTACCTTTAATCTGGGCTATAGTGTCCTACATAAGAAAAATGGAAAAATGAAATGTACATTCTTCTTTGTCTGCTGTCACTTCCCAGAACTTCTGTTGGAAACCACTTCTTCAGGATTACAGCTTATAAAGAACTCAGCTGAAACACCTAGCCTCACAGGACTGAGCAACTACTATATTCTTGGACTTCCTACTGGACTGAAGACTGTAATTCATTCCAATAATTAATAGAGACATTCTATAAGTTCTGTGACTCTAGAGAACCCTGACCAATAAAAAGTCTTAGTAGTGAGAGAAAAGAATAATGTACCCACAATCTAAAAGACGTTTACTAGAAAGCTAACTGATAGCTAACACCATCTTAGTTTGTTTGCTGTGTTATAATAAAACATCACAGATGTGTAATCTAAGACAAATGTTCTTTTACAGATTCTTCCCGTGCAGGAGGCCAAAATCAAAATTCATGATGCATACAATAAATAGGATACTTTGTTCCCAAGTAGTGAAGTGATTGGGAAGAAAAAAGCAAATACCTTTGAGAAGCACATGCATGACTCTATCTCCTTTCAAGTGCCATCACACCTGTAGATACTGTTGCAGTGAGAATTGAATTGAGCATATATTTTTTGAGTTTACTAACTCATTCATAGAGAACTGTGTTTGAAAGCTCTAATTCTAGAGTTATTTGCATTTGCTGATGAAAAAAAATCAAGATCATCGATGATGTTTTCCTCTTATGTTTCTGGTGATAATTTACCTGTGAATGTAGTGTAAATGTGTGTCGTATTAGCTATTGCAGGGACACAAACTCAAAGTGGATTCATTTATTTTGCACACATACCTGTAGCATGTGTTACAGAATTCCACCTGCCCTATGTCAAGCACTGGACTGTTGAATAAATTATGTACTCTAATCTAAAAGCCAAAAACAAAAACAGAAGGAATGGTTATAATGGATATACAAAAAGTCTATACAACTGGACTTCTGTGCTTGATTGAGCTGATTGACAGAAGGCTAAAATCCCAAAGGCATGAGAACAAATGCCAACATATCCTAAGAGATAATACAGATTCTATGACACAGAGGGAGGACAAATATTAAATAAGAGAATTTCCTTTTTCTAAACTTTGAAATGAATTCTCTTCAAACTCACTAAATGAGTGTTCACACTAAACCCAACAACTATGAATATATTCCTAAAAAATAAAATGAAGGATTCAAGATTAAAAAGAAAATGTTAATGTATATTTTATGTTAAATGTGGAAATATTGTGTATATCTCTACAGTTAGTTTAAAAGGAAAGATTTGTCTTTAATTACCTCATAAATAAGACAACTGAAAGGACTTATAAGTATCAGAGTATATAATAAAAATTTAAAAAGAGTTTATTGTGTATTTAAATTATTTCTATTCTTTAAGAAAAGAAAGTTACCATAGCATCTGATTTCTTTGTTATTACTTCAGTTTTGGCTGGAATACTGTCCTAACAATATAGTATGGGATTTCCAATTTATTTACTATTTACTAGTAAAAGTATCTAAATTTGCATCCTCAGCTTTCTTCTCAGTATCTTAGCTTCAACTACATGCAAGTCACAGATTTTTTTAAATTAGATATTTTCTTTATTTCCATTTCAAATGTTATCCCAAAAGTTCCCTATACCCTCCCACTGCCCTACTCCCCTATCTGTCCACTTCCACTTCTTGCCCCTGGCATTCCCCTGTACTGGGGCATATAAAGTTTGTAATACCAAGGGGCCTCTCTTCCCAGTGATAGCAGACTAGAACATCTTCTGCTATATATGCATCTAGAGAAACAAGCTCCGGGGGTACTGGTTAGTTCATATTGTTATTCCACCTATAGGGTTGCAGACCCCTTCAGCTCCTAGGGTAATTTCTCTAGCTCCTCCATTGGGGGCCCTGTGAAATTCTTGGGCAAATGGATGTATCTGGATGATATCATCCTTAGTGAGGCAACCCAATCACAAAAGAAGTCACTTGATATGCACTCACTGATAAATGGATATTAGCCCAGAAACTTAGAATACCCAAGATACAATTTGCAAAACACAAGAAAATCAAGAATAATGAAGACCAAAGTATGGATACTTCATTCTTTCTTAGAATAGAGAACAAAATACCCATGAAAGGTGTTACAGAGACAAAGATTGGAGCTAAGACAAAAGGATGGATCATGCAGAGACTAACCCACCCGAGGATCTATCCCATAATCAGCCACCAAACCCAGACACTATTGCATATGCCAGCAAGATTTTGCTGAAAGGACCCTGATATAACTATCTTGAGTGAGGCTATGCCTTCTATCCTACAGAAGGGGATGCTCATAGTCATCTATAGGAAGTCACAGATTTTTATACCTTCAAGCAATCTATTGTTATTCTGTTGCAATGATTTCCTTAAGTCCTTTTGTTATAGGAGCTAGTTGAGTTCCTCCTCCTCATTTCTAGCCTCTAGAGCTCTTCCTTGAGCATCTGACTCAGTCAGCTTTGGCTTGTGATTCTCTTGGAGTTTGACTTTTTTTCTTATCCACCTTTACTGACATGAGAAGCTCCTGGCTACAAGTAGCTGAGTCAAAAAACTTCCAGGTCCCTGAAGTGACTCCCTGAATGCTTCAGCTGACATTACTTAAAAAGAAAAGTTAAGTTGGAGCCATCTAGATGGCATTAAACATCCAACATACATATGGAGTTAAATTATAATAAAATAATTACTTGTAATATAAAACAGAAAGACACAAAGAGCTAGACTACAGAACCATATAATACACATTTCAAATTTTTGCCTCCTACTGACCTTCAAATCACCTTAAGATAATAGTTACACCTTCACTACAGTGGCCCATCCACCTTAGTTTGGTTACATTTTCAGTATCTACCTCCAAAGGCTCTGCTATAATTTTGAGCAGTATGATACCATCATTGATACAGTATATACCAAAGGAACAAAATGTTTGCTTTATTTGGGACAAAATTTCTGGAAACTCAACAATTTTACTTGCCCATTTCTCCCAAAATTTATACTAGATAGTACTTAAAATAAGGTATGTGATTTTCCATTTTTGAAAGCTTTACAACACATTATTTCTAGTCATGCTATACTGCACAATAAACTTGGAGTTGCATGATAATTATTACAAGTACAATTGTTAGAAAGTCGTGCTTCCCAGGAAACACTCATGACTTTAGTGATATCATCCTCCTTTTGTAGCAGGAATAGCCCAAGTTTATTTCATAGTCATTTGCCTGATAATTATGAGAACACAGAAGTCCACAGAGCAGAGAGGAGTCAGCAAAAAAACTGTACAAAAACATCGTGAGATTTTATGTGGTCAAGCAGGGTTTTAAGGAAACACTGAAACATCACTGTCAGTGTCTCTCAGCATGCTTCTCTATTTTTCTCTTTATTTCTGCTTTTGTTCTGCTACAAAGGATTTTCTACTCTGTTTATCACTCCCTTTTTGAACCATTTTTTAAAAATAAAAATCAATATTGCAGGAGAGATGGTAAAGTTTGATTTTAACAATCTACAGAATGTTATAAGTGATGCCTAGTTGTTTTATACCAATTTGACACAAACTATGGTCATCAGAGCAGAGGAAGCCACAGTTAAGGAAATGCCTTCAAATCCAAAGGATGGACCCAATGACTGCAGCTGCCAGGGATCCATCCCACAATCAGTCACCAAACATATGCCAGCAAGATGGTGCTGAAAGGGCCCGGATATAGAGGTCTCAGGGGAAAATATACCAATGCCTGGCAAACATGGAGGTGGAAGCTCACGGTCAGCTATTAGATGGAACACAGGGTTCCCAAGGAAGAAGGAGCTAGAGAAAGTACCCAAGGAGCTGAAGGGGTCTTCAACCCTATAGGTGGAAGAATAACCATNCAGACTTTATATGCCCCAATACAGGGGAACGCCGGGGCCAAGGGGTGGGAGCGGGTGGGTAGGGGAGCAGGGCCGGGAGGGGGGAGGATATAGGGAACTATCTGGATAACACTTGAAATGTAAATGAAGAAAATATCTAATAAAAGTTGAAAAAAAAAAAAAAGATCCATAGGGCTATAGGCAAACCTAGGCAGCATTTTCTTAATTAGTGATTGAAAAAGGAGGGCTTATCCCTTTTTAGGTTGGGGACTAACCATGAACTAGTGTTCCTGGGTTCTAAAAGAAAACAGGCTAAGCAAGCCATGTAAAGGCAAGTAAGAAACACCCCTATAGGCCTCTGCACCAGCTCCTGACTTTAATATTCTTCCTATTTGAGTTCTTGCCCTGACTTCCTTTAACGAGAGACTATGATGTGGAAGTGTAAACCAAACAAACCCTTTCTTCCCCAAGTGTTTTTTTATCATGATGTTGCATCCCAATAGACAACTGTCCCTGAGACAGTTGCCATCTTGGCAAATAAATACACAGGACTTTGCCTGTCAAACTCCCTCTCACTGTTTTATGAAAGGACTTTCTTCTATTTACTGAAGGAATGAATTTGAAGATTTTAAATGCACTATTTTTTCATGCTGAATCTCAATTATTCATATCATAATACCTCTTAATGGTTGATGGATATAAGCTCGGAAGGTAGTAAATCTTAGAATATGTATAGAAATCAGAATAGAAAATCTTAGAATTTACTACCTCTTTTAACCAAATATTCATCTAATGTAAAACCTTTCAACTGGTTTGTCAACTAGTTTGGTTTATAAATCTCCCCTTGACTTAAAATAATATGGATCATATTGTTAAACTATTGCAGTTTTATTATAAAGCAACAGCATTCTTGATTTTTCTGTTTTACCAAAATAATGTTGTTTTCTGCAAACTTGTGAACAACCTAAATCAAATATTCATTTTATAAAGATAATGCCATTGCAGATGACTAATATGTAAAATGTTATAGAGAAATATAGCATGTCTGTTCTACAACTAAATATAAAATATAGCTTGTTACATAAATTAGTTATAAAGCTGAACACACTTAGATGAAAAAGTGTTTAATTTATTATATTTTATATGAAACAAGTTTAATTAAGAGAAGAGTAATGTTCTTTATCAAAGGCATCTTTTATCCATGCAAAACATGAAGGTAAAAATCTAAGTATTTTATACACTATTATAAAATTATATCACTAAAATATTGCCTAGTACTTGAGCTTTATGCAAACCAAAATGATTTTTCGGACTTCTTGTTGGTGACTGCTGAGGGTGCAGAGTAGAGGGGGCTGAAGGCTTGGCTGGTAAAATAAATTTCTTAAGCAAAGGCAACAATAGTTGACTTAATTTTTATTAAAAGATTTCTCTATGGCATTTGATGCTATTTGGTCATAGACTGCTCCTGATTGAACTTTCTTCAAGACTTATAATCAGTTTATGTAAACCCTGGTATTGTTTAATCAACAAAATTTATGGAAATAAAAGTGTATTTTAATATTTTGTTGATATTTTTATGATGACTCAGCATCCTTCCTGGAGTAGATTTCAAGAAACAACCTTGCTCATCCATAAGGAGTCCTTATTTTTTTTACTTTTACCATGACTTTGTAGCATCACAGTCACCATCAAATGACTGACAAATCTTGCATGGCCAAAGAAGGGAGGTCATGACATAGTTCCTGCACGTGGAACAGAGCCGGCAGGGCCTGTGTTGATGTGAGTGTTGATTGTTGCTGTACTCATGTTACTTGTATAATAATGTACATAATTTACTTATGCTTTTCCTTTGAGAAATGGTCTCCCAGCCAAGGTTAATAAATCCAGGATAATTAGAAGAAATAGGAGTCCTAAGGCAAGGGTGTGGCTAAGGTTTCTTAGTAAAATGATAAACTCTGTGACCTTCAGGACAGCCCTTAAGGCTATGGAAAAGAACTCTGAAAACATGATTTCTAGAATATATAATTTCTCAGCTATGCAAAACATAAGGATGCAATATGAATTGTATGAGGGGCTTCACAGGCCGAAAACAACTAATGAGCAGGTGCACTAATGAGCCAGTTGTTTAGAGAGATACAAAGTCAGGCAGACTTCTGAATTCAAGGTCAGCTTATGACAGAGTGAATTTAGGCCCAGGAGTGCTGGGAGTGGTGATCTCAGAGCTGGATCTTACCCAGTTAGCTTATTGTCTGTTCTTAGAAAAGCAGACAGATCTCTGAATTTATTTGCTATGTTAAAAAAAAAAAATGTGTTTGCTGTCTTTTCTAAGAATCAATTGCTGATTCATGGGATAATCAAAAGGAAACATGGAGTAATGACTTAATTGATATGAAAACAAACGCCTGGGCTTTCCTCTGCTATAGATGAGCTATATAGTTAACTGTCTAGATAGCTATCACAAGAACTCAAAGCTACACCTTCCAGTTCCTCATCCTCCACTGCTACATATTTTTATTTGATTTTCTGACCCATTGTACCCCTCAGATGCCAGGGAAGCAAGCGATCCCAGGACCCAAAGCTGAGTTTAGCTAAAATACCCAACAAAGGGGACCTCACATCCAGTAAATAGGCAAGGTCCTCAGTGCAGGGATTGGGGCCATCCACCCACCTTAAACGTTTTTAACCCAGAAATGTTCCTGTCCAGGAAAGACAGGGACAAAAAAAAGTTGGAGCTGAGATTGAGGGAAGGGCCATGCAGGGACTGTCCCACTTGGGGATCCATCCAGTCTGCAGACACCAAACCCTGAAACTCCCCACTTTTGCCAAGAGACACTTGCTGACTGGAAACTGGTGTGGCTGTTCCCTGGGAGTTTCTACCAGCATGTGACCAATGCAGATGTAAATTCTTGGAGCCAACCATCAGAATGAGCTCAAGGGGCCTGGTTGGGGAGCTGGCAGAAGGACTGGAAGAGCAGAGGGGGATTGTAACCCTATAGGACATCAGCTGGCCAGACTACCCAGAGCTCCTAGGGACTAGACCACTAACCAAGGAGTGTACATGGAGGGATCCATGGCTCCAGATACATGTGAGGCAGAGGATGGCCTTGTCTGACATCAATGGAAGGGGAGGCCCTTGGTCCTGTGAAGGTTTGATGCCCCACCGTAGGGAAATGCTGGAGCTGTGGAGCAGGAGTGGTTGGGGGGGGGGAGCAGAATCATAGAAGCAAAGGAGACATGGGAGAGGGTGGATGGGATGGATAGATGGGAAGGAAGATACCATTTGAGATGTAAACGAATGGAATGATTCATAAAAATAAATTTAAAAAAAGAACACACAGCTGTCAGCTTACACCCCATAATTGACTTCCCATGGTTTCTTCTGCCACTCCCAAACACCCCTTCTTCAGGATCCCCTCTTCAAACCAGGGCTGTTCCTTGGCAGATGACATTTCCAGTTTTACTTTCCTCCACTGAGAGAGGATAAAATCAGATGTTTCCTAAACATCTGATAAATGGATTTTTATGTAGATTGATGGATTGGTAAGGTTAACTGATATAAAAAGACACTGTTGTGCCAGGAAATATTTTTTAACCCCAACATAGCACCCAGGATGCAATAACTCTAGGGTCTTTTTATTCAAGCTTAAGCTTTGGGTCATAGCACCTTCTCTGACACAGTAGAATGGGAGGGAAGGGTGTAGCCCTGAGCCTAGTTTCAGGCAAGCACTTAGAGAAGCAAGCTAACAAGCAAGGGACTTCTTAGCCTGGAGGACATTTGATTGGAGGACCATTAACATGTCTGGTGCTGGGAGCGAAACCATAAACTTACTTTTTCTTTTCTCCTGACTGGTGGTGGTTAGGAAGTGAAGCTAGGGGCAGCATTGTAGCCTGGAGGTGTAGATTTGTTGGGGACTAACCTGGAAACTGGTACTAGACTCCAGCTTGTAGGCAAGTAAACTGGAAACTAGTGTTAGGTGCCACTTTGTTAGTTAACTGGAGTTTAACATTAGGTCAGTTTCTCTAAGTTAGAGTTTGAACCCAAAACATCTTGTCTCCCAACACATGTATGTTTGGGGCTCTGGAAATTGCAACATAAACCATGCATACACCAATCTCAGCTAAGCAAGAATAGTTTATTGAACGCAAAACAAAATACTGGCCCTTCAGGACCGGAAGAAGAAAATCTAATTGTGGAACTAGTCTGCTCTCTAATTAGACTTCTTATTTATTAAAGAAAGAAAGAAAGAAAGAAAGAAAGAAAGAAAGAAAGAAAGAAAGAAAGAAAGAAAAACAGGTTCAAAAGTTTAAAGGACAAGGAAGGTAGCAATTGGCTTCCTAAGCTAAGTATTATCAGCGAACTTTTAAACTGATTAGTCCTGAATAAGGTGGGGGGGGGATAGTGAACAGGGGAATTTCAGAGCATGAGTATTATGATCATAGCTTTTTTTTGGCTTATTAGTACCATTTTAAAGTGTCAGCCACCAAAAAACCGCAGTGAGCTCATACATAGGTACAGCAAGTGCTGCCTGGTAGTCAACTTTGACTCAAGATATTTTAGACTTAACAGTTCATATTGACCTTTAATTTGATGGATCTTATACAAAGCTTTGTTGAGTTTCTTAAGATTAGCAGACTTCATACAGAACATTGAGAATAAAACAGGGTATATGATCTGCATGTTCTCCAGATAAAGTTATTCAAGAGACAGCCAAACTAATGCATACCTATGGATGTCATAGGACAATTGCTAGAGTTGCTTCTGTCTTTCTGCCATGTGGGTTCTAGGGCTTGATGTCAGGACACTAGACTTGCCAGCAACCACTTTTGACCAGTGAGCCATCCTGTGTCGCGTCAACATGCATTCCAGCTTATTTGGTGTGCGTTGGTTGATTTCCTCCCCTGAATCACTCACTGCTCTTCTCAATTTCATCACGAAAAATGAATTACTTCTGCAAAGTTGAGCCTGTACAGATTCATTAGCATCAACTCTGTATAGCTGTGCCTGCCTCATGAAATATACTTCTAAAATTAAAAAGAAATTAAATCTCAATTCTGGGACATGGCTTGTGAGTGCCACATTCACGGCTATAGTTTAGAGCAAAGCTGCTATGGTTCCTTAGATACAAGAGTAGCTATGAAGGAAATGAGACATGTGTCCAAGGCTTACATCCTGCTTTCTTTGTCTTTTTTAAAACATCATAAATCAAGATGTTTGTGCAGACACTAGAAGAAGATTTATTACTTATCATCCTAACTCCAGAGAATGAAGAAGGATGAAGATGAGGACCAAGCAACTCTCTTAGGATTCTGGACAAGATTGGGGCAATTTGAAAAACAGATTTACTCACTAGAACCTTGCTTTCTGTGGCAGAAAAATACACAGGGGAACAAATAATGAAGGTGGTGGCACTGGAGCAGTATCTTCTGCCTATACAACTCCAGACTTGAGTTCTAGACTATGGTCTAGAGAAGAGAGAAGGAGCAATAGCAGGTAAAAATAAAAAATGAACAGGAAGACCCCTCTGGAGTCAGTTCTTTTCAGCAGATATTGGAAGTGGTATAGAGAAAATGGTATCTTAAGAAGAAGCTCAATGGGGAAGAGTGACCTATGGTGCTGGAACCTACCTTTTAAATCTAGTGACTTTAGCTGTTGGCCTTTGATTTGGTGTCTTGCTCTTTTGCGAGAAGACTGAGGCTTACTTCAGACTGTCTTGTTGATAGTTTTGCATTTGGACATTTAACTCTTATTTCTAAGATATTTCCCTCTAGACACTGGGGTTTAAAGTCTTTACTTTTTTTGTTGATGCTAAAAACTTTTAAAAAGTACCTTCATCTGCCATCAGACTGACTTGGGTGTGGATCCTCCTGTCCCCACAGTCTGCCTCGTTCTGAGGAAGCATCGAATTCTGGGGACCCCTTGCCAATGCCTACAGTTCTTCATTCTGAGGAATATTATTGTTGCTTACAAATGTCTGCTACTGAGATGTCCTGCACAGACTGCCTCTCCTCGCCCTTCCTCTGTGGACCAACCTCTTCAAGACAGTCCTGATTCTTCTACCAATCCCAAACTAAAGCTGTCTAGCCCTGAGGCTGATGAGGGCCCTGAGAAGAAGGGAGAGAACAAGGTCCTCACCAGGAAGCAGAAGATGCAGACTGTGTTCTCTCAGGCCCAGTTATGTGCACCAAGACTATGTGTCAAAGGTAGAGGTACCTCAGACTCTAACAGATGCAGGATCTCTTTACCAGAATGAGCATTAGCTATAAGCATGTTAAGACCTGGTTCCAAAATCAGAAAATGAAGTGCAAGCGGTGGCAGAAAAACCAATGGTTGAAGACTAGCAAAGGTCTGACTCAGAAGGCTCAGCACCAGGGGAGTATCTCAGCATCCATTGCAGCTATCCCCAGGGCTATCTGGTGGACACATTCTCAACTATTTAGAAAGGATGTTTCTATGTACTTTTTTTTTGGGGGGGCTTACTTTTGTGTAGTTTGAATAGATATTTGTGGAAAAGTTAAAAAAAAAAAAGACTGCATGGCTAGAAGTGTCAGAGTAAAATGAAATTTGGTAAACTTAGCTAGAGGGACACTTGTGTTCCTCTTTTGACTATCAAACTATTGGGAAAATGATACCATGAGGACTTCTCTGATAATCTAGACTTGATCTTAGCCAAAAGGCCGAGAAGCAATTCCTCTGATAATCTGATGGGTCAGGGAGGAAGGTCAGATTTTTATATCAACTAGTGGTGAAAGTCGTAACCCAGGAAGTGACTTGACACAGTTTTGACAACATGATAGACCTCATTCCTGGAATGACCAGAACAACCAAGTGATGAGAGTGAAGCCGAGTCAACTGGTCTTTACAAAAAAGTACACGTACAGTCAAGGAGTTAAATTTGAAGTGGCACAGTCCGGGAATTGTAACAGGAACCCTTACATTCCCAGGAGGAAGAAGTAAAGAGAAAGGTTACACTGACACAACTTATTAAGAGAAGGAAAGTAAAAGAATCATGACGAACAACGAAATGAACCAGACAATTTCTACCCACCTCAAATTCGACTTCGCAGGATGGCAAGGGCACTAACTATGTCCCTAACAATACCGGTAACTTCAACACTATCACTTGTTTGAGATCATTTTGTTTGTTTTCTTGGTTTATTGTTATTTTGATGGATTGATTCATATTATTTTACTTCATGATATCCAGGGGTTGAGGTAACATTTTCAAAATTAGAACAATCCAAAATTTTTCTGTATAAAAATAACATCAGTTTTCATAAGATAAAAGGGACAAGATTATTGTATACCATATATATATATATATATATATATATATATATATATATATATATATATATATATATTCCATAACATGTATGTTTATCATACTTATTTTCTTTTAAAAATCACCACCATCCTGCATTCTTTGCTTTCTACCCCAATAACACTGTATGGCAACTATTCAAAGACTATTAATTTATAATACAGAAAGAACAGACTTTTAAATAGCTATTCTAAATATAAAAAGTATAAGCTTGGTCAGAATTCATGCTACCTTCCAATGTAGAATTTTTCTTGTATTTATTATTTGGACCTAGGTGTTAAATAGTCTTTCTCACTGTTTTTTCTAGGGTTAATTGATCTAATTTTAGACAAATGAATAGTTAATGTGCAAAAATTTAGTGCTTTAATTTTGCAAGATGTTATAAAAAGCATGTTCTTTTACAGAAATTGTGTTTACTATAAAAGGCATTTTCCTACCTAAAAGTATTTTTAATATCTACAAACCTATTATATGAGCTTACAAAAAATATTGTTTTCTAATAATAGAAAAACTGTATTTTTGAATATTTTTTTCAAAAAAGTATGTTTTAAAATTAATTGCTTAATAGTATACCATTTTGAATTTCTTATATATATGAGCCACTTTTTATAAAGAAATAACATAAAGCATATTTACACAGATTAGCAAAATTTCTAAAATATAGTTATTTTTGTTAATTCAAAATAGATTTTTTATAATATGACTATCATTCTCCTAAGTTTCAATTCTACTCTTATATGTAATAGTTATATATTGTTAGTGTAATGTATGTGGTAAGAAAATTAGAGAACATAATTATCACTGCTTTTTAATTTTAGCTCTTTTGAATATTTCTATTACTAATATGTTTGGATATATTTATTGTTTTTAAAACAAAATATATATTTAAGTTTTTCCTTTAAAAAGGTATATTTATTTTTGATATATATGTATGGATGTCTTGCCTACATGTTCATAAGTACATAATCTGAAAGGCTCGTGGCCTTAGAGATCAGAGGAAGGCATTGGACTCCCTAGAACCTGAGCTGTGAGCCACCATGGGATCATATATACTGCACCTGGTTCCCACAAAGGACAGAAGAGCGCATCAGAGCCTCTGGAATTGGAGTTACAGTTGATTGTTAGTGGCCATGCAGGTACTGGCAAAAGAATCCAGGGTTTATGCAAGAACAATAAATGTATGTTTTCCTTAATCACAGAGCCACCTCTCTAGCTTCTATTTTCTTCTTTTTAAATTTTATTTTTAGATTTACTTATTGTATTTTATATGGATGAGTTGTTTGTCTGCATATTTGAATGTCCATCACATATCTGTATAGTCCCCACAGAGGTCAAAAAGATCATGTCAGATCTCCTGAAACTGGAGTTACAGATATGTGAGCCATCACGTTAGACCTAGGATCTGAACCCAGGTCCTCTGCAAAAGTAACAAGTTCTCTTAACACTGAGCCTGCCCTTCAGCACATCCCCCCTTCTTTTGTAGTTTTACAAATTCTTTTGTATTTTTAAAATTTATATATTTTAAACATAGTTTTTCTCTCCCTCATCTTCCCCCAGATTATTTCCACCTCTTCAATCATACAACTCCATATTTTCTTATCTTCAGAAAACAAAAGACAGGAAAAAGGAAAAGAAATACACACATATACATGGACACACTAACACAAAAAGTCATAAAACAATAAAAACACAAAAACAAAAACCATAATATATAGGCAAAAGGTCAGTAAGATTTAAAAAAAAAAGTCCAAGCAAAGCCATATGAGACAAAATCTATAAGAAGACCATTGAGTTCAACTTATGTTGGACATCTACTGCTGAGCACCACAGGCCATACTGTTAGGTATAGTTTATATTCTCAGTAAAATTCTATTGAAGAAAATTACATTTATCATTGCAAGGAGTTGTCAGTTGGAGTTTTTGTTTTGTTTTGTTTTTTTAATAATTGCAATTTTGGGGCTGGTGAGATGGCTCAGCGGGTTAGAGCACCCGACTGCTCTTCCGAAGGTGATCAGTTCAAATCCCAGCAACCACATGGCGGCTTACAACCACCCGTAACAAGATCTGACGCCCTCCTCTGGTGCGTCTGAAGTCAGCTACAGCTTACTTATGAAGAATAATAAGAAATGAATCCTTGGACTGGAGAGACCAACCAGAGCAAGCCAGGCTGTCCGGAGCGAGCGGAGCCGAACGGGGACGGCCGGAGCAAGCGGGGACGCCGGAGCTAGCAGGGCCGGAGCGAGTGGGGCTGAACGGGGATGGCCAGAACCAGTGGGGCCAAACAGGAGCAAGCGGAGCCGATAGGAGCGAGCGGGGCTGGCTGGAACAAGCCGGGGCCGTACGGGGGCAGCCGGGAGCAAGTGGGGCTGGCCGGAGCGAGTGGGGTCGAGCAGAGAGAGTGAGGTTGACCAGAACAAGGGAAAAAAAAAATTAAAAAAAAAATAATTGCAATTTTGTAACAGCAATACAAGTACTCCATTTGGTCATAGAAACTTTTTTTCTTTTGATCTCTTGATGAAAATGTAGTTTTACCCTTTACATCCTAAATATTTACTACATCCTTCAGCATGAAAAAACATGTATCTATAGACTGTCATCAAGAACCAATCACATAAATTGCAGATGAACAAAGGAGAAACATCCTGTGAAATACAGAGCACTTAGGGAGATTCTAGATAAATTGGATATTTGAGTCCAAAAATTAACATAAGTATTTATTAATAATGTTTCTTGCATTTAGTACGAGGAATAAAGTCAAATCATTCCACCCATTTTTCATTTAGTGTTTGATTCTTCTTGCCTAAGAAGTAGTGTTGAAAGCATGTAGACTTTATTCAACACTTCAGAAAATTCTGAGCACAGGACCACATCAAGTAACTCGTGGTGGATTTTGAACATTACTACCTATGACAATAGTTGATACTTAACATATAAAGTGTTTATATGGGTATAATTCAAGTAGAATTTAAATTAAGACATGTGGAAAGGTAGGTTAAATGGGAATCTTTTCTGTAGGGTTAAACGACTTGTCAGTGTGAAGCCCTGTCTGCTCCATGAACCTAAAGCTGAATCCTAACACACTTGGTGACCTAGTATTCTTTTTTCTGGAGCAAGAACCACAGGCAAGTTTGTTTCAGTCTGAAGTAGAAACTGAACATAGGGACAAAATGTAACAACCCCAGCTTTCAAATTTAATAAAGTAAGAAAGGTAGAGTTCAGGAATTTATATTCCCTAAATAGTAACTAGGTTATAAAAAAAATAAAGCAATTATCTTTAATTGCCTGTGAGAAAAAGGATTTAGGATGAAAGTGTAGGTTACAGGCCTAAGGCGAACCATTCACTCTAAAGAAATGTTCTTATGTCTTTACTTTAAAGCACTATTAGATTAATTTTTTAAAGCTGAGATATTACTCAGAGTTTCTGTGTATTACCCACCCACATGCCATCCTAATAACAACATGTTTGTGTGGTAAGTTACTATCCTTGCTCTCAACTGTTTATTAAAATTTCACTTTCAGACTTCCTTAGTTTTAACACGATGTTCTTTTGTCAGTTCCGACAGCATCCAGGATGCTATTACACTGATTTATCATGTCTCCTTTTCCCCGTCTCTCCTGTTCATGACTTTGACACTTTGAAGAGAACTAATCAGGAACTTTGTAGAATGCCCTTCAGCTAAGGGAAGCATGCTGTTTTATCAGGATTAAACTGGAGCTATATATTTTGAGGAAGAAGACTATTGAGGTAAATGTCCTTCTCACACATCATCTCAAGGGCTATATGAATTACTTTTCTTGTCACTATGATGAAATGCCTAACAGAAGCAATGGGGAGGAAAGGTTTATTTTGGATCATGTGTTTAGATAGATTTCAGTCCATCATGGCAAGACAGGAATAGTGGTGAGAATGACTATTCCCATAGAGAAAGAAGTGAAAGGCCATAGACATTCACTCTTCAGGAACAGGGAGCAGAGAGTGTCAGAAAAATGGACCAGAATAAATGTCAGAGTTCCTTCCCCAGTGATTTATTTCCATAGGCCAGCCCCACCTCCTCGAGGCTCCCCAGACCTCAGTGTCACCTGACCAGCTGGAGCCAGAGCATTCAAACCACAAGCCAGCAGAATTATTTAAGATCAAAAATAGGAACAGGAAACAATACATTGATGAGACTTATCTTTCATTACCTAACTGTCTTTTATCTACTTCCCTTTTTCAAGTTGCATTCTTTGACCAAAAAGCCATCCAGCACCCATATAATGAATAAAGCATAATATTCATCTTTTCTGAAAGAAGGTTGTTTATATAAATTACTTTTAATTATTCTGAAAAGGTGTTCCTTTTCTTCTCAATATCTTTATCTTATTTTTTTCCTTTTTAGTTGTAAGCCAGTACTATTTTAGATAATTTTGTTGCTCTTCATGTAAGGACATGTACAGTGCATACTAACCCATGATGGCCATGTAAATATGATCATTTCCTTTTGAAACAATTACTTCTATAGATCTACATTAAACATGAATTTACCCTAATGCTCCATCATTAAACCATAAGTCATATTTTTCCTCGTTTACCTAAATAAAACCAGATCTTTAACCATGCTTCCAATAAATATGGCTGCAGATCCATTTGCTTACTTTTTGCTTCCTATATACAGGCATAATGGTGTGTGTTGAATTGTGTTTCCCCAGTTTTCAAATTTTGAAGCCTTGTAACAACTTAAATTATTTAACATTTATACCAATAAGTACATGGGAGGTATAAACTTAAAGCTTGCTACTACAGAAAGGTATCTTTATTCTCTGACCCATACACAAAGTTTCTATTTACAATTATGG
Source organism: Mus minutoides (assembly GCA_902729485.2). NCBI lineage: Eukaryota > Metazoa > Chordata > Mammalia > Rodentia > Muridae > Mus > Mus minutoides. The sequence continues at coordinate 202,127 of CACVCL010015467.1, read as the reverse complement.
TTTTTCAGCTATACCACTAGCTTTTTAGAAGTCATTTTTATCTATGTTATTCTACCAAGCTAATTTACCTTTCTCTTGAAGTCCTCCAAACCCAAGAGTGTTCCTTAGCTCTTTTTCCTAGAATACTATATCATGTCAGCTACTTCTCTGTTGTTCTTGCAAGCTCTAAGAGAAAATCCCCATCTCTTACCAGATCTAATGAAGATCCAATTGATCAAAGATCCAATTGCTTATAAAAGAAGTCTCTAGCTCCTCCCCTACAACCTTGGCAGGCTGAACCATGTTATCATAAATTGCATCTCTTCAGGACACACCTAACTGTTCCTGACAAAACCCAAATCTACTTCAGCTTTTATATGTTACTAACACTTACATTTTTCAAATTGCAGAAATACATCCAGCCTTCTTTCCTTTTCTGTTTTTACTTATTCTGAGCCCCAAACATAGGAGATAAAACCATCCATATCTGGAGGTGAACATTTCACTTTTGTCCTTCTCTTTGGTAAAGACCTCAGAGACACTACCGAGCTATTCTCAATTCAGACCATTGACTATGAGCATTAACCATCATTCCTTATGTGCACAACTCTGAGTGAATGTGTATTTTCAAGCAAGTTAATGAAAATACTGCACTGGTCATAGTGACATAGCACTTTAATACAGCACTTGGGGGCCAATTAGACACATCTCTATAAGATCTATTCCAGTCTGGAATACAAAGTGATTCACTTTCAAAAAAAACAAAAATCAAACAAGAGCAAAACACATAAAAATATCTATTAGTACAGTTGCTATGGCATATAGGGAAAATACATTTACTTTTGTAAGAAGGGGGTAAAATCTCTTTCAAACTGCTGTTGCATTCTCACAAGCTATGGTCTTAATACATGCAATAACTGACATCTTTTCATGATTCATTTTGACTTCCACACATAGCACATAGCATAAGGAAGCAAAAAAAAAAAAATGTGTTCTGAGGATGGCTAGTTGAATTTTTGTTTGTTTGCGTGTGCTTGTTTCCTTTTGGTTTGTTTTTTGGTTTGTTTTGTTTTCCATAATATAATTACCAATGACTTATGTTTTCTTTTTCTCTTAAATGGAACTGCTTAAATTTCAAAGAACATTTCTTCTTAGATTTTAGAAATCTTTTTTCAGTTCTTTGAGAATTTCATAGATAGCATTTTATTTATATTTGTTGCAGTAAATCTCCAACCCAAATGTGCCCTATCAATGAGAACATGACTCAATATGAACACATGCTGTGGGCCTAGAATGGGCAAATCTACCCCTACTCTACCATTTTCCACTTCTATGAGACCCCTTAGAACTTGGGGTTTCCCTGAGCCATGTGCTTCTGCTCCACCTTTCTTCTTCCTCCTCCTCCTCTCATCCTCTCCCTCTTCCATTTTCTCCTTCTTCTCCCCCCTCAACCTTCCACTCCATCTTCCCTTTATCTGCCCAGTCATCAGCTCTCCTTTATTTTACAAATTAATGTGAGTAGCAGGGTTACAGGGAATCACCTGAGTGCTGACCCATTCCTTGTTCACAACTACTCACAGGAGAATGGAATTAACATCAAATATAATTATCCTCAGGGCTATGTGCAACACATGTTCACCTGTTTTCATGCCATTGTGTATAATGTAATGCTAAAATCAGGATAAACATTTCCTATAATAAGGGAACTGTTTGCTTCTTTTTACTTTTAAATCAAATGTGTTAGTTTTGAATTTTGTGATATTTTAAAATAGTTTTGAAATGTTCTTTGTTTTATATATATATGTTTCAGTTTCAACCCACCAACTCCAAATAATGACATGGAGACATTTTATTATTTATGAAAGCTTAGGCTTTATAGCTTAGGTTTGGTCTCAAATTATCTCATTTAACTTAATTACGCTATGTATTCTAGTCCATGTCATATGACCTGTTATCTCTCACTATGCCCTAGTGTATCCTACTTCCTTTGTGTCTGGTTGACCAATCCTCACCTCTGCTTCTTCCCATAGCCACCACCTCTGCCGAGAAGGCTTGTCCTTCCTCTCCTGCCACATGTACAGGCTGTCAGCTCTTTCTTAAAGCAATCAGAAGGTGATGGAGAAGAATGTTTATAAAACACTCAGGAAGGTGATGATCTAATAAAATAACAATACCAAAGTCTTGCTTGTACTCTACTCTCTGCACGTACAGAAGTCAATATTTGAATAAGACAACTTTTACACAGTGCACAAAAAGATTATCCCAACAGATATATAATTTATAAATTTACCTCCAATCTGTGAATTGTTTATACTTAGTAATATTCTATTTTAGACTATATTTTTATAAAGACTACATTACTAGTGTGTGTGTCTGCAAAATAATGTCTTTAAAAAGTTTTCTATTTTAATAAAGTTTACTGATTATTCTTTTCATAGTTTTGGCTTTTGGGGTTTTTCTCCTACTTCTCCTCTATAAATGTTATTGATTTTCATTTTATAGTTAAGTCAATGAATCCTTGAGCTAAATTCTGTAAAATATTGTATTTTTTGTCATTGGCGACTATGTTGAACTGCCTCTATTATTTTTCAATGATCATTATATTCCAATGATCAGTGATAGATTATATTTGCATAGGTTTTCTTCTAAGGTCACTATTCCTTTTCCATAGTTTTAGAAACCTGTTCCTTTATCTTATGATGGTTATTCTTGATTGTCAACTTGACTACTGCGGGGCAGTGGGTATAAGGGAAAAAGGGGAGTAGGAGAGTGACTGGGACCCACCAGAGTTCTGGTGCTCTGTGAGGGCAGATGCAAGATTACTGCTGGACTCTTTCCACACAGCCCCGGTGGGCATCTAGCTGTGTTAACATACTGACCCCACACTGGGGGTGGTGGACAAGGGGCAGCCCCAAGTACCAGGTTCTTAGTCTCAGGCATCCCATGCTAGATAGGTGGAGATGCTGAGAACAGAATAGGGACCCTGGGGTAGCACTTGGCCACGGAGATAAGGGAAGAGGGCAAGAGGAAAGGCGGTGTAGGGTGGTTTGCAGGCAAGAGAGAGTCCTTAGTCTGGTCTGTGGCATAGGAAGGTGTTCTTGCCAGAGGTTAGACTAGTTAGGAGAAAGCCTATCCCATCATTCAAGCACTGCGGGCCTTGATGAACAGAGATAGTCTATGATTTTAGAGCTGTATTGCAGGGAGAAAGGTAGCTAGGTAACTGTGGGAAGGAGTCTAGTCAGAATGCCAGAAGCTTGGGACATTGCTATGTGACTGCTAGCCACATGCCTCTCTTGTGGAGGGACTGTCGGGGAGGTAACTTTGACAGGAGCCAGGGGTCCAGGAGACATGATCGAACGCCTTCTGTCCCATATAGGTGGAAATTAACACCCACCGGATCCCACCAGCGTTCAAGACCTCACCTCAACTGGAGACCAGGCTGTCTGTGCATAGCCGACTGCCCCAAAGACTACTAATTGGAGGACTACTAATTCTACTAATGTGCAATTAACTGAATTAACTCAAGTGGCTCTGATATAACTGTGAGGGATTTTTTTTTTCTTAATTAAATTATTTGAAGTAGGAAGACCCACTTCTAATCCTGGTCTTTTGTGGTGGGAAAATGAACTTTTAATCCAGATTTTATGAGGTATGAGTATCCATTTTTAATCTCGGTCACAAGTTCTGCTGCATATGTAAAAGACACAGAAGAAGGAAGCTTGCTCTTTGCTTACTCTCAATCTTGCTAGCAAGTCCATTTCCTTCACTGCCATTATTTAAATTTACTCCTATGAGATTATGGCATAACTGAAGACCAGATGAAACATTTAGCCTTGTGGAATGAACAAAATACTGGATTTTTGGATTTTCTATATCTATAGATATATCATAAATATATCTATAGATATGATATATCTATAGATATGTCATAAATATATTTTTATATATCATAAATCATATAAATTTACATATATACTCAATTATGTATTCATTCTATAATTTCTGTTTCTCTAGACAATCTGACATATGTAATACACATCTGTACCAAGCTTTCTTGCCTAGTATAGCTTTACACAATACATAAAATTGTTCAGTGCAGAAGGCTATGAAAAGAGAGAATTAAGGTGAAGAAAGATGTGAATTGTTCAGGGGAACATTGTTTCTTACATTGTTGAAGGGATCTTTTAAGTGGAAGAGAGAAGTGTTACCATTGGAACCTTATGGGTGTCCTTTTTGATTTCAGTTGTTACTCTCAGAGAATAGTCTTGTGTTGCTTCCAGTACAACCTTGCTTCCTGTGCATGCTTTAAAGAGGATGGTTGGATAAGAAAAACCAAGGGGTGTGGGACTTTTCAACATTTTCATAGTTCACATGATTGTCTTCTTTACTTAATACTAGCTCCTTTTCACAGGACCAGAGACAAAGAGTTTCTGTGCTGGGAGACAAGGCCCATGTGAATGGAATAGACTGATCAGAGCCCTTCTCATCAAGCCTCAAGTGGAAGAGTCTTGTGGAGAGTTACATTGCTCTGCTTAAATGACTAGGATAGTGCACTTCCCATTGGACTCTTAAGATTCTTGGCTTGCTGTCTCAGGGTTTTACATTATTTGGATGGAAAGCACAAAAAATCTTCTTGATGTTGAACCTTTTGGTGACCATTTTGATACTTATCCCTCCTACAAGACTCTCCAGCAATTTGATGTGTCTTATTTTTTTTTCATAGTTAAATTTTACTTTATTTTGTTAAGAGAAAAATAAACTGAAAAGGAGAGGTTTGAAAAATTCTTTTTTAATGATGTGTATGTGTGTGTGCTTGTGTGCATTTGAATATATATTTGAATATATACACAAGAGCACAGGTACTCATAGAAGCCAGACACACCAGATCTCCTGAAACTGAGGTTATAGAAAATTGTGATGTGGTTGGGTAGTGGTAATCAAAGTCAGGTCCTCTAGGGGAAAAAAAAAAAAAAAAAACATTGCTTTTAACAGTTGAGCTATATCTCTAGCACCTCTTTTTGGAATTCTGAAATTTTATAATTGATATAAAGGCCTTCATATGATTGTAGCTATTAAGACTTTCTCTACACGTGCTCACCTTTGTTATACTCCTACAATTAGGTTTCATATGAGCTTGACTAATGGAAAAAGCAAATAGTATCCTAGATATTATACAGTGTCCACAAATCGGACACACAAGACACTCAAAATGCCCCCTACTTTTTCCAATCAGAGATTCACTTTCTTAATGCCCAAACCAGTATTGTTACATAAGAAATTAGAAGGCAGAGAATCACATTGTTTTCATTGTAGATATTTAACCCCTGCACAGACCTCAGCAGCAAGGATAACTGCTTTAGTATCTCCCTTGATGGGTTCTATTTCACTGAGTATAAAGCCTACAACACATGCTAAATGTGGCTTTCAGTATTCATGAACTCTTGCCAATTTCTTTTATCAGGGAGTAATTATGTAGGTAAGAATGTGACTATTTAGGCACTGACTGAAAAAACAGTTTGTTTCGACATGGCAGAGACCAACAAAAGGCAGTCCCGATTCAATGTACTCAGTGGTCTGTGGAGAGAAAGCAGACAGCTTCAATGGAGGTTAAAGCAAGCACCTTAGCCTCCTGTGGAAAGATGGCCAACTAGGAAATGCCATTCAGAGGAAGAATCTGGGCCCTTTCTTGCAGGCGAAGAAGGAATTACACTGACATACAAAGTAGGAAGGATTTCTTTCTACTTAAACATAAAATGGCATTCATTAAGTCTCAGAGGAGAAACAGTAAGTCTAAGGAAGACAAAGGAGACTTAGAACAAAGAACACAAAAGATCTGTGGTTCTGGATAGATGGGGAGGAGGGAGTATTCCCCCCCCCAAATGAAAGCGGGATCAAAAATTATCCCCCACACAACACATATTTTTGTCATATCAAACAATTTTCTCTCACTTTCTCCCATAGTCTGCTTTTATAATTTATTTTTCTTTTGGAGTGTTACTACAAAACTTCATATTTTTATTTCAAAATGTTTTAGATAACATTAAGTTTTTAAAACCCGATGGTCTCCTACATCTCGGGGATGGAGAAAATATAAAATTATTGACTTGGTTCATCTCATATGATAAGACAGCGACTAGTATATTATACAAAAGATTATCACAGAACTATGTTCATTTTTTTTATAGGTCAGTGTAATATACTATAACTTTTGTATAATATACTATCCAAAGATTATCACAGAGCTATGTTCGTTTTTATATAGGTCAGTGTAATGTATAAGTATGTGACTTTTTTCTCATTTTTAAGGTGGTAAGTTGATATTAGAAGAAAGAGTAAGGAAAGCACAAAAGCTAAAAATGTATTGTCTTAAATTTAATAAAGCTTATATAAAATATATGTGTTTGTTATTCATTAATGTATGACTGAAAAATCCTAAAAGGACTTTTGGCATTATTGAAACTGTTTAAAATATGTAAGTTGTATAATCCCATTTTGTGTCTGCTGCGTTTTATAAAAAGACAAGGAGTGAAGGAATATGTTTGGTGGAGGTGCAGTCAGGTGTGGGGGGAAAGTGGTGCCTCCACAGGCCCATGCTGAGGCATCCCTTCCCCCTGAGGGACCACTCACATGGTGGTATAGTATAGAATAGAGTTTATTCGGGGCATGAGGAGGGGAGTTGAGAAGGTAATAGAGACAGAGAAAGGTGGAGAGAGAGAGAGAGAGAGAGAGAGAGAGAGAGAGAGAGAGAGAGAGAGAGAGAGACAGAGAGAGACAGAGAAAGGGAAAGAGATAAAGAGAGAGGGAAAGAGAAATAGAGATATAGAGGCTGGCCATGAGCATGTGGAGAGTGGGGAGGGGAATGGGGAGAGAGGAACACAAGAGGACAAAGTGAAAGCAAGAAGAAAAGAGAGCAACAGAGAGCAAAGGGAACAAGCACCACATTTTATAGAGAGTCAGGCAAACCTGGTCATTGCCTGGTATCTGTGGGGCGGAGCTTAGACAAAATGCTAACAATGATGTCAATATAAGCTAAAGATATTGGACACATATAGAGAAGTGCTTACTAAGCCTACCAGAAGTAACATTCTCGACCAAAGCATTCTATTTTCACCCCAACATTCTGCATTATAGAATAAGCAGTATTATCTGTAGCATCTACACAATAATGCCATTTTCATGCCACTTCCTATAAACTGATGGTTCACAGACTTTCTCTTTTAAAAAAATGGTTATTTTATTTATTTACATTTCAAATGTTATCTTCCCTTCCCAGTCTCTTTTCTGCAAATACCCTATCCTATCCCTTGCCCCCCCCCCCTGTTTCTATGAGAGTGCTCACTCACCCACCCACTCCAATCTCACTGCCCTATCATTCCCCTATGCTAGGGCATCGAGCCTTCACAGGACCAAGGGTCTCTTTTCCCACTGATGCCATACAGAGCCATCCTCTGCTACATATGCGGCTGGAGCCATGGGTCACTCCACGTGTATGTGTATTCTTCGGTTGGTGGTTTAGTCCCTGGAAGCTCTGAGGGGTCTGGTTGGTTGATATTGTTGGTTCTTCCTATGGCATTGCAAAACCCTTCAGCTCCTTCAGTCTTTACCCTAACTACTACATTAGGGTCCCCGTGCTCAGCCCTGGTTGGCTGCAAGCAATTTTATACCATGCAAGAAACAGTACAAGAAGTTATCCTTCCCCTCATGGAGTATAATATTTGGGGAGAGAGAAGACTTGCAAAAACAATAATTTATTCACCAAATTCAAACAAATTTGTGATTAACATGATGACATTATATTTATTATGCTCATTACAAAATACATGCTCAATACAAAATTCATGAGATCAAAGAGTAGAATATTCCCCTCAGGAAGGAGTAGAAATCAAAATTAGTAAACATTCTATAGAGCAAATGAAGTGTCTTTATAGGTAAGTACACAAATTCAAAAGGCAAGTAAACAAACATAAAGAAAACACACCCGTTCTCATGAACACAGACATGTGTAAGAAACAGAAAGCTTCACACTAGTTGGCATGTTTCAGGTGATGGGGGAGGAGTTTAAGAAGACAGACCAACCTAAAGTACATTTGAAAGAGGCCCCACATTAAAATTGGAATTTGAGTATTTCGCCACCATCTCTTTTCTGTTCATAAAATATTTATGTTTTATAAGTATTTTCAAATTATATTATAATACAACCACTTTCTATCATCTGCTACTGCTAAATCCGTAAAAGCATCAGAGTCATACACAAAGTTAGTTGCTGACTTATTTGAGTTCTAAGACACACATCTCTAATAAATGTGAAGCAGTCACACACACATTCACAAACTGAACAAAAGACTTTCTGCTTTTCTAATAAAAAATCTTTAAAACAGGGTAGAAATTATGTATAAAATTCTAATGATGTGTAAATGTAAGCCAAAATTGAAATGGAAGTTGATTGTATGGTTCTATGTAGAAATATTTTTAGAGCAGTGAATTAAGCCAACTGTTAGATTAGCCTTGGCTGTCTGTGAGCAGAATAAAGAGTAACTTGGATCCTCTCACTGAAGACACCAGCTTTTAATTAACATAAACACTATTTTGACTGTATGTACTATGATTTAATTTGTAGAATGTTTTGTAATTGATTAATCAGAAGAATTTTATTTAGTACTATTATGTTATCAATCTTTAAAAGACAACTAAATTATTGTTGTTAATAATTTATTCTTCACAAGTGACCGCAAGTAAGGGAAATAATATTATGTTGCCTTAATGTTGGTAAAGATCACAAAGCAATGTCTCCATAAATAAAACATGTAGTATTGCTTTAAATTTTCATCTTTATTTATCTATACCTATACTTTCAAACATAAAATTTGTCTTTTTCTTCTATTTACTATTACATTTTATTAGAAGAAATTTATGACACATTCTGATGACTGGAGGCACAGGATATCCAAATAAAAACTATTATTGTATGAAAAGCAAGAAGAAAAACTTCTGAAGAGTTCCCTATGACTCAAAGCTTAGGAAGCATAGAAAGGGGCTCAATGGATACATTAGGTAGATTTTGTTAAACATAAGTGACAAATAGATGTGTGCTGTTCTTGGGAAAATGGAGGAAGGACACCAGGTATGCTTTATTTATTTCTTTGAGCAGCCTATCAGAGACATTACAGGAATGATAACTTTATAATAGCATTGTCAGGTTAAGTGTTTGAATCAATCCAGCCTGGGGCATGAACAGAAGAATGTGAGCGATAGAACATAAACTTTCCAGAGAAGGTTTTCATGTACTTGTGAAGACTGTAGGTCTTGAAGGCCTGTTCAGCCAGTGAAGCAGGAGAGCTAACTACAGATCTTCATTCTACCTCCCCTCCAGCAAATCCAATACCCCATCCTCATCCTCAGCTTTGTAGCATATCAACTGCTGTAGTCACCTCCATTCACCTGTCCCTAAATCCAATGGTTTACACAGATCTCCTCCAGCCTTCCTTCCCCCTACTCATCACTTTATTCCAGCTACCACTTTCCACACATATCTCCTGGGGAGCTGCAGGCCATTCCATCCAGGGGAGCAGGGTAGACTGACTGGAGATCTTCATGTCTCCCTAATCTCCTCTAAATCCAATCACACTGTCTCTTCCCCAACTGTGGAACAGACCACCTACTGTAGTCTCCCCCTTTCGCTCTGCTTCTATCTCCAATGAACCATATTGACCTCCTACAACTTTCCTTTCCCTCACTCATTGCTGCATCCCAGCCCACACCAACAGGTACTACCTGGGAAGCTGCAGGCCACCTTCACTGCTCTCTCCTCTCCTCTAAATCCAGTCCCTAGTTTTACTCCCAACTCTGTAGCAAAGTTCCCCCTCCTTACTGTCCTTATCTCAAGTCAATCATGTAGATCTTCTCCAAACATCCTTCACACCTATCCTGTTATCTCAACCCCCTAATTCAGCAGGCATTCCCTGGAACACTTCCAACCATGCCTGTCTGATAAGCAAGTAGGTTATCACAGCAGTAAACAACCTTCAGATCTTCACTTTCCCTTTACCTTCAAAGGGTAGAGCTGGAGATGTGACATTTCCTTCATATCCAATCCTTCAGTTCTGTAGCAAGCTACCTCTTGTAGCCTCTTTCCAAATTTTGTACCCATTCCCCAGGAGACTAAGCAGATATTGATGGAAAAACCTGCATTCTCCTGGATTCCAATAGCCCACACCCTCAGCCCATACCCACTCCAAAGTGACAATCCTCAATATATAGAGGTATGTTACTAGGAACCCTCTATACCACACCTAGCAGAATCCTTGAAGAATTCTAGGCAACATACAGCTACCACACTCTACTTAAGGACCAGAGAGGGCAAAAGAACTAAGTGGGAAACAATAAAAACACCTACACAATAAGGACAAGGCCAAATACTAGTACCTAGTATTATAATCAGAGCTAGTATTATCTTAAGGTGGCTATCTTTGAATATGATAGAGGCGCTTAATAAGAAAATAAATACATCCCTAAAGATTTCTATGAAAACCCAAACTACCAGTGAAAGGAAATGAATAAACAACATATGACCTGAAAGTAGAAAAACACTCCTAAAACTGAGAAAAATCTGGAAATGAAAACCATTTAAGAACTCAAGCAGAAACCTCATAGGCAACCTTCATCAAAAGAATAAAGTAAAAACACAGAATAAAAGAAATAAAATCCAAGTCAAAAATGTTAAATCTAAAAACATCCAGGATTTCTGGCACACTATGAGAAGACCAAATATAAGAATAAAAGGGATAGAGCAATGAGAAGAAATCCAGATCAAAGCCATAGGATATATTTTCAAAGAAGTCATCTAAAACATTTTTTTCCTAACCTAAAAAAGAAGCTATCTACCAAGGTATAATAAGAATTAAACACACCTAATATACTGGACCAAGAAATAAATTCCCTTCAGCATATAACATAACATTAAGCATACAGAAGAAAGAAAGAATAGTAAAAACTGCAAGTGAAAACAAACAAAAACTGAAAATAAAAAAATAAAATAAAACCCAAGTAACATATAAAGACAGACTGATTAGAATATCTCAACTTCTCAGTGGAGACTCTGAAAACCAGAAGGGTCTAGACAAATATGATATTGACCACAGATTCCAGCTAAGACTATTATACCCAGCAAAAATATTAATGACAATAGAGGAAGAATTTAATGACATTCCATGATAAAAATCCCATTTAAGCAATATTGATCTCCATGTTGTGTCCTACAAAAAGGTGTTAGGAGGCTAAAGAGGCTGAATACACCTTAGAAACATAGGAAATAATTCCTGATGAGAAATGGTGGTACACATCTTTTGTCCCAGGAGATAAACCTTCTATTTTCAAGGAGAAAATAGAAGGGGCTACTAGGACAATTAATGCTGGTTCACTGGAGCTAAGAAATTACTGGTGATTAAGAAGATACCAGAATCACTAAGGTGAAATCTTCTGGGAAGTGATTTCTGAAAGCACAAAGCTGTGTTCCAGAGACAGAAAAAGTTGTACCTCTTGCTGCAGTTGTAGTTGGTAATGTATAAGAGTCACCTAGGAGTTACTGGTTATTTTTGAGGACATAAAGGGGTAATAAAGAGCAGCTGAGGCTTGACATTTTGAGAGGTCAAAGCAGGCCATTGGTGAAGGTATAGCCTTAGTTGTAGATGACAGCATAGGACTGAAGGGGTCATGGAAAGGATTTGAAGCTTAGCACTGTGAAGAGAGGCTATGATTAGCTATTGCTAAAGCCTAGATGAAGAAAGCATCAGTGTATTGGAGATGTCAATACCAGTAAGACCAGCAGTGATAATGGAATGGATCAACCTGAGCTTAGAGTACTTCAAAGGGTAGAGCTGGAGATGTGACACCCACCCTTTAAAGGAGCCCAGAAGCTCATGTGAGGATCCCAGACATTGAAACAAGAAGCTGTAACACTGAGGTTGTCTTGGAGATCCCAAGATGTTTGAGCTGCCAGAGGCCTGAGATACCTGCTGAGGAAAGCTGCTAACAGGGAATGGAACTAGCCCAGGAGAAAGAACTTTGTTGTAGTCAATGAAGAGGAAATGGAGTTAGAGATCTGAAGTCTGCTTTGATATCAGTCATGGACATGCAGAGTTTGGAGTTTGCCCAGCTGGCTTCCTGTCTTGCTTTGGGGATTACACTTCAGTGATTGGATGAATCTCAGAAGAGACTTTGACCTTAGACTTTTAACTTTGCTGAGAATGCTATAGACTGGGAACTTTGGAGGCTTGACTAAATGTCTTTTTATTATGCTATGGGTTGATATACACCCCCATAGACTCATATGTTTGAACAAGCCCATGGGGTCCAGGGAGTGGGATGTGATGATTTTTATATGCTTGAGCCAAGGAGTGACATTATTAGGATGTGTGGCTTTGTTAGATCAGGTGTGTCATTGTGAGTGTGGGCTTTAATACTCTAGCCAGTCTTCCACTAGCAGCCTTCAAATGCAGATGTAGAACTCTCAGCTCAACATGCACCATGCCTGCCTAGATGCTGCCATGTTCCCAATGTGATGATAATGGACTGAACCTCTGAATTGGTAAGCCAGCCCCAATTAAAAGTCATCCTTCCTAAGACTTGCCTTGGTCATGGCGTTTGTTCACAGATGTAAAACCCTAACTAAGACAGAGTCTAAATCTGTGTATGCCTGAAGGCTGTTTTGTGAATCTATTCCTGTGTCTGTCTGTGTGTGAGAGAGACTATCTGTTCCTAAAGGTGGTGGGCATGGGGGAATGCTGTATTTTTTATTGAAAAGAACAGAAAGCATAACATAGGGAAGGATAAGAGATTTTTAGTAGAATTATTAAATGGAATTTTACCAATTATTAAGTTATTATTCAACTGATCCCATCTTACTAAGATGACAAATAGTATTATAAACACTATTATTCATCAAAAAATATCTGTATGTTGTATTCAATATTTATTATAGATCTTCATTTTCAAAGCTGGTTTCAACCTATATTTGCTATTTTCATCAAATCAGTATCATGAAATACACACAGTGCATGGCTGTCTGAATAGATGCAGAAAGAGGGTAATCTTAACATACAAAGAAATGTATAATTGAATTTATTGTACAGTAATCTGTTATATAGTTTAAATATTTTTCAGGGGACACAAAAATGAGCACATTAGAATGAGGATGCACTTGAAATAAATTAATATTAATGTTCTGGTCTGTACTCTCTGCCTGAGAGTACAGCTTGAGAAACTTCCTACCAGGAAAAGAACTTTACAAATGTGAAGAAGAATATCAATATTTTCAAGATAAGGAAAACTTCATACTGTCTGATTCTGTAACAGAATTGAAAGAGAGAAACTTTCTCCATGCTATAGCTCCAAAAATGTCTATTTTGGATTCACAAGCTACAGATTCTAATCAGGTAATACTGTTATTATTTTTAGTTCAGTAAGTGTACAGGACCAGGTAGTATATCTGTAGAGTGACAAATACTGAAGGGTACATCATACAGCCTTGATTATACAAAAGAATGTGTAACCTGAGAAATTTTCTGGAAACTCAACTGCTCCATCTCTACTTCAGTTTCTCTATGGGTCAAATGACTCATGGTAATATCAGAAATGCCATTCGAAGAAATGGAATATTATATTATGCTTATCAATGGGTATATCTTTAAACAGCCTTACATCCTTGAGAGGCAACTAACTTGATTCGGTATATGATCTTTTTAGTGAGTTCTATTTTTATTTACAAGTATTTCAATGAGAAGGTTTGCATCTATGTTCATCAAGGAAAATATACAAGCCTATTAGATAGTGCCTAGAATAGCATACACAAGCCAATTAGAATAGTTTCTAGAATGTGGCAGGTGTTGTGTAAAACTAAGTTGTTTTCAATGTAAAAAGAAACTTTTTCTTAGTAAAGCCAGTCCAGCACAAGTCAAGCAAAGTCTAAAGAGTTCTAGGTAGAAACATTATTGAAGAATAAATATTAAGATTATGGTGGTAGCAATGTGCTTCTTATTTTATAGGTTTGGTGCTGGATGTGTTCATTTTATCCTCATGAAGTTATAAAACTGATAAAAATCCTTTTAAATATTTAATTAGCACCACAACTGTGGTGTCATATCTTTCTCAAAGTTATTTGCACTTTAGCCCGCCCTTTGATTTGGATATGGCTGAATTTTACTTTGCAAAAATTTTAAAGTTCTGAGTAGAAATGTCTCTAAGATATATATAGTCACCAGCAACCCACTGGTATATAGATTAAAGGTTGGAGCTTCAAATATTGACACAGTCACTTTCTCCAGATGGTAAAAGCAGTACTTAATTATCACTGTTTTCCATTCACAATGATGCTTCCATTTGCAAACAATGAATGTTACTCTTACTGAATTTTGGATGTGATATGCATGAAAACCAAGGAATCTAAGTTCTTATTCTTTTTTTTTTCTCTTTTTTTTTCTTTTTTGTTGGTTATTTTATTTATTTACAGTTCAAAAGCTATCCTCCTTTCTAGTTTTCCCTCCACAAGTCCCCTATCCCCTCCTCCCTCCCCCTGCCCCTATGAGTGTGCTTCCCTACCTACCTAACTGCTCCTGCCTTAGAGGCCTAGTATTCCCCTATCCTGGGTTATCAAGCCTCTACAGGACCAAGGGGCTCCCCTCCCAGTGATGCCAGATAAGGCAATCCTCTGCTACATATCCAGCTGGAGCCATGGATACCCCAATGTGTATTCTTTGGTTGTTGGTTTAGCCCCTGGGAGGTTTGGGAGTCTTATTGGTTGATATTATTGTTCTTCCTATGAGGATGCAAAACCCTTCAGCTCCTACAATCCTTGCTCTAAATTCCCCCATTGGGGTCCCAGCACTCAGTCCAATGTTTGGCTGTGTACATCCGCAACTATATTGTTCCGGGTCTGGCAGAGCCTCTCAGGGATATCTATACCAGACTTCTGTCAGTAAGCACTTCTTGGCATCAGCAATGATGTCCGATTTTGGTGTCTGCAAATGAGAGATGGATCCCTAGGTGGGGTAGTCTCTGGATGGTCTTTCCTTAGGTTTCTGCTGTACTCTTTGTCTCTGCAATTCCCTTTGACAGGAGAAATTCTGGATTAATATTTTTGAGGTTGGTGGGTGGGCCAATCCCTCAACTAAGGGCCATGTCTATACACTAGATATGGTCTCTACAGATTCTATCTCTCTTTTGTTTGGTATTTCAGCTAAATTCCTCCCTGTTGGGTCCTGGGGACCTCTTGGGTCATTGGAATCTGGGACCTCCCCTACACCACTGGTACAAATGTTTTAAATTACTGACCCTGAAAAGTTCTCCCCCCTCTTCTTCCATATCTGAATTGCCCCCCCCTTTTTCCCTCCCCCCTCTCTCACTCCCAGATTCCTCTCTCCCTCTACTTCCCGAGATTGTTCTCTTCCCCCTACTGAGTAATACTGTACTATACACACTTTGGAGTGATATTCTTTCTTCTTTGGTTTCATGTGGTCTGTGAGTTGTATCTTGGGTATTCTGAGGTTTTGGGCTCACTTATCCACTTGTCAGTGAGTGCATACCATTTGTGCACTTTTGTGACTGGGTTACCTTAGTCAGGATGATATTTTCAAGTTCTATTCATTTTCCTGTGAATTTCATGAAATCATAGTTTTAATAGCTGAGTAGTACTCCATTTGTAAATGCTCCACATTTTCTGTATCCATTCCTTTATTGAGGGATATGTGGGTTGTTTTCCAACTTCTGGCTATTATAAATAAGGCTACTGTGAACATAGGTGGAGCATGTGTCCTTGTTATATGTAGGAACATTTTTTGGGTCTATGCCCAGGACTGGAGTATCTGGGTACTCAGGTAGAATTATTTCCAATTTTCTGAGGAGCCACCAGACTGATTTCTAAAGTGATTGTAACAGCTTGCAATCCCACCAGCAATGTAGGAGTGTTCCTCATTGTCTACATCCTTGCCAGCATCTGCTGTCACCTGAGTTTTTGATCTTAGCCATTTTGACTGATATGAGGTAGAATCTTAGGGTTGTTTTGAATTGCATTTCCCTGATGACTAAGGATGTTGAAAATTTCTTTAAGCGCTTCTTAGCCATCTGAGATTCCTCAGTTGAGAATTCTCTATTTAACTCTGTACCCCATTTTTAATAGGGTTATTTCATTCTCTGGTATCTATCTGAGCTCTTTGTAAATTTGGGATATTAGCCCTCTATTAGATGTGGGGTTGGTAAAGATATTTTCCCAATCTGTGGATTGCAGTTTTATTCAATAGATGGTGTGCTTTGGGAATGAGTTGGAAAACACGAAGTTACGAATGTCTTTAATTACATATTTTTATTTATTTTCATTACAATTCTAAGAGTAAATATTGTTGTTGTTTACATTTTTCAATCATGAAACCTGGAATAATATAATATGCGCAAGACCATGATTCCAATAGTAATTGAAAGTCAGTTGTCAGGTGAACACATTGTGGCCAATGGGGGGAAAAGGTCTTGAATATACATACTCCTCCTCTTCTGAAGCCTTGAAACCCAAGTTGAAATACTAATATTTGATTTAATTCTAGTAATATAATTCTTAAAATAATTCTTAAAAGAACTTAGTTAGATTTTTCCTACTCTGTTTTGTTTTGTTTTGTTTTGTTTTAGATAAATTGATAGATGCTCTGTACCCTTGTCACTGACAAGACCAAGATGTCCAGAACTATAATTATGCAAATAGTTAGCCATGATACCAAGTATGTTTGCATGATCCAGGGCACATCCTACAACTATGCTGTGCCTGTGCTAGATAATGGGACCATGCCTGATGTGCACAGTTGGGTGACTCTGGGCCTGAGCCTGAAATGGCTAAAAGCCCTGTAAATGATCCTGCTGATGGAAGAGGCCCTTCCCTGTTGCCTTCCAACAAAACTGTGAAAGCCAACTCATCCCCCAAAAGTTATGAAACTAGTTTGCTTAGCAGAATATCACCAGTTAACATCACAGTCTATGATAATAACCATTGATTCTGAAGCCTATCCCTTTCACAATGATTTTTATTGACACTTGATTCATTTTTATCCTTCCACTGTCTGCTACAATCTAGTGAACCATGGATTGTACAAAGTAACTGCTGTTTGACTGTAAATCAAAGATCACTTAAGCATATCTGTAGTCACACCTGCCATCATTATGCATTCTTTTGAACATTAAATTATCCATCTTAATCTTTGCTGTTTGTTCCTTTTTTGTGTGTAGTTGAATCTGAAACTCAAAACAATTCAAAGACATTTGCTTTCTAGATTCTGATCTAGACAGTTCTTGAAAAATGAATGAATTAGAGGGTCAAAAATGGTGCTCTCAGGTAATGCTTGCAAAATACTTCTTTTGGAAATGAGGCTAACCTATTTGGATATTTAAGTGAGTTAAGCATTCACCTCAATTTTAATCATTGAAATAAATTATATACTATGTTTGTTATATGCTTTTTATTTTAGCATAAAGTTCTATTGAAGAAGTTCTTAGATTGGTCTTTTGTGCCTGTTCATTTGTAAATTCTAAATTATATCTTCCCTTAAAATCAATAATGATAAGAGTCATTGTTGATTAGATTGTATTATACAAGGCACTTACAGAAAATGGATGGGACGCTCAGAAGAGCATCTCTCCAGAAGGGCTTATTTGCAAACTATTGTAAAAGAATAAGGTGGATGTAAGGACACCATAGGAGATAGACAATAAACTGGAAGGTATTTCCATCCTTCGCAGTGAATTATGAAAGCAGCAAGAAGTGGCTGGAGTTGGAGAGAGTCGTGAGCTGAGCAGAAAGAGCTAACCGGCACTTAGCACTTGATATGTATGTGACACACTAACTTAAAGAAACATTAGAACATAAAAATGAAGGGCCCTATCATTTTATTCTGCCTTTGTATATTTTTTCAGTGCCCCACATTGTCTGAATACAACTTGAAGCCAGAGAACATAGGGGCCAGCTAATTTTCACTACACTGATGAGGAATTTCAAAGAGACAGTGGCTAAATGACAGAAAACAGGTCAGGAGACCACACTAGACTTTCATACCTTCTTCTATAAGCCTTTCAACATCTTTATTATACAAAATAAATTATTACCATTGTTTGAGATTCCACTACTTCTTTTTTAAATATTGTCATTCACCTACTCTGCCATGCTCCTCAAGAAATATAGCACACCAAACTCTCAAACATTTTCTAGTGTTCTGCTCCACTTTTCATATCTACAACATTTGGGAACATAGTATCTTTTCTTGGAAGAGCAGTCAGCAATTCTCTGATCACCATGCCAGTCTGCAGACATAGCCACTCATTAGTCAATAGGGAGCAAGAGTTCTGACTTCTGTTCTGAGACATTTTCATCCAGAAGGATAGAGCATACTTTTTTCACAATTTTACCATAGCACTTTTGAATTGTATTAGTCCTTTTTGCCTTACTTGAATATTAAAGTTCTTAAGATCAGCAGTCTTGACTAGTCTTCCATCTAGAAAAGATAAAAAGGTCATACTAGTTAACATTAAAAGGATCTGTAAAAAGGATTTTCTAATTTTTCAAGATTTTCTCTTACATTCCTATATTGGACTTTATAACAGTAACCATTATTTATTTATTTATATTGGAAGAGTGGTATTTAGAAGGCACAAAGCAAAAGGAATGAGTAAGTGCTGGAATTCTGGCCTTATTATTTTCTGATTAAAAAAAAATAAGAGCACATTTTTGTCATGCTTTTTTAATGTCAGATTAAGATCAAGTATTTTTTTCCTAATTTTATTATATGACTCATCCTGCATATAGAACAGTGTAGAAACAAAAGGCTTTTCTCCCTAGACTATATTCTCAGTACTACTATGTTCAAGGCTCTCTAATACTAATCCCAAACATTCCTGCATTGCTGGAATAGTCATGTTTATCATGTATGAGCTACTTAATTCATGTTAGAATATAATCTGACCCTCCATAGCTATGCTAACATGTTTTCATACTTTAACTCTGCAAATAATTCTAAATGTTTGTTGACCATATTAAACCTCTTACAATCCCTATATATCGACTAGAAGACTTTCTGTGATTTTTGTCTATATGAGTAACTGCACACTGATTTCATTCCTGTTCAAATTAAACATGACTATTTGTACACACACACACACACACACACACACACACACACACACTATGCACATCCTTGGGTGTGAGCCACAATTTTGCTACCCTTCTTCCTTGTATCCCATGTTTCTTGGCATTTTCCCCAACTTTCTGGTTTCCCTCAGTTTCCTGTGTCTCTGGCATGTTACATAGCCCTGAATGATCTTCTACTTCACCTAATCTTTCATTTAAAGAAATAACTTTATAATCTATTTTTCTCTTTCTTAAAACAGAAAATAATATTTAATGAATATCAGCTTCTACTGTTACTCTTACAAAATTTTGGGAAGCTAGCGTCTCAGATGGTCTCTGACATCATCTTCAGGTATCATGGCGCCTCCTCACTTCATTGCATCCGTCATTTCATAACGCTCATGTCAGCAGGAAGGGCTCACAAAAACCTGGCTTAGTGCTTCCTGAAGATCTCCAGTCATTTGAGACACGTATGAAAATAGAAAATGAAGATATTATGTAATTATGTTTATACTACAGCTCTTGTGACTCTTCTATTTTCCTTTGTTTGATGTCTCATGTTATTTATTTGTTTTTTTCTTTAATGTTTATGACACAGAACCACATGTTGCCTATTGTCTCTCTGAACATCCAGCAGAGGAAGAACTTCAACTTCAGATCCATATTGTCCTTCCTTAAGCCCCCAAATTCTAAGTTCTCAGGCATTTACCACTATGTCTGAATTTTGAGGTGTTTGGTTTTTTGTTTTTATTTAATATAGAAAGCTTGTCTTTCTCAAAACCCTTCCCTCCTCCTAACAACTTGTAAGATTTGTTTCCTTTGATTCCACACCTAATTTTTCTATTCATGCAGTTCCTAACATGTTTTGTCATCTTTGTGTATGCCTTTGTCCAAATTTTGTTCAGGCACTCTTGAGTACTCATCTATCCCATGTGATGTAAGCACACTAATTTAGGGACTCATGCTATATATCCATGAATGAATATCTTTCTACAGTTTGCAATAATTTATCAAAAACCAAACTTACAGTGAAGAAAATCAGTGTAACTAAAGAGCAAGCATACAACTGTATCCAGAAAAAGCTTGCAAATCCATAATAAAACAAAATTGACAGTAAATAGTTCAATTAAACTTTTTGATTTTAAAGTTTATTCCAAGTAAAGCTTCACCTGCACACTGTGAATTCTCTGTGTAAGAAACAAGGAGACTACGTAGCTTCTGTACCTGTTGAGTCTCCCAGAAAACCTACAGGAAAAAATACAAGCCCATGTGCGCAAATACAAAAGATAAGAATAAAGCCTTAGGTGACCAAAGTTACTGCTGCTATTTCATCTCTTGTATATCCTATATGATTAGTGGAAACAATTTCTATAATGGCAAATTGGTAGCCTTATCTTCAAAAGTCTTAGACAATGCACATTATCTGATCATCAGTGGCTATTCTGAACACACAGAGTGATTAAACCAAATATAAAGGTTATCACTTGCATTTATGAATTTTGATAATTCTTGGCTTTGTGGCCATACATATGTCTATGACTTTGGAGAGCAGATTTAGGCTCAGCCTCGTGGCAGCTCCTGCAGGGGCTAATCAGAAGGGCTGCTGTGACCAAACCAAAGTGGAAGTTGCAGCTGCTTGGGAGACATTTTTCATTAAAGCTCCCTGCCAGCGGCAATATAGAATCAAGACTGAATTTCTGTAACAAAATGTGACACATGCAAGGTACTTGGACACAGTATTCAGCATTTCCTCATGGTGGCATTGTGTGTTGCCACCATGAATGGGAATAAAATCTTTAAGCTATTATTGTCATTAGCATTCACCCTAGGACAACCTGGCTAAATGTGAACATTTCTATATTTCTAAGTAATAATTATAAAATGTCGCTTGCTTTTGCAAATAAAATTTTAAATGTGTTTAGCACTTAAAATTAATTATGGCTATGGACAAAAGCTAGAGAACAATTTAAATTTTGCTAAAATAACAAAATAGTGGGTAATTTTTCTGCTATTATGATTTTGCATATATATATATATAAACATATATATATATATATATATATATATATATATATATATATATATATATTAAAATTTAAGGTCCTTTACCAAAGGCAGAGTTTAAAGCTACATTCATGTTCTATGTGTTATATTCTGATGTTTACCTTTTAGTTTGAGAATAAGCCAATTTTTATAATTCCTCTGAGTCTAATGGATCTTTTGAAACAAAACTTTACAAAGAAATCTTATAATAGTCAAAATTTTGAATCTTTATTATCATTGTTATAGAAAGTTAAGGGTTTTTAATTATTTAATAGATGTTTTTACTAATTATTTGAGTACTTTACAATGAATTTTTATCACAATTATCCCAAGCTCTTCCCCTTTGCCTTTCCCAGTTCTATTCTTCCCTGGTTACCACCCACCTTCCTATCTTCTTTTTAATTTCTTAATTTAATAACTCACTGATTTTAATTTGTACTGTCCATATATTTATATGTGAGGGCCCATCCACTACAGCATGACCTGTGCTAAAAGAACTACACCCTTAAAGGAAATTAGCTCCCTCTCTGCCAGAAGCTGTCAATTATTCATACTCCTCAGTTAGAAGTGGAGCATGCAAACCTTTTATCCATGCTAGAATACTGCCTTCCTTAGTTTTTTGTAGGTCTTGTACAGGTAACCACAGATGCTATGAGAGCAAGTGTTTAGTACTTCTATCATGTTAAGAAGAATTAAGTTTTCTCTGTTTTTCCCTCTCTTCCACGCTCTTTCCATTCCCTATGACAAGATGCTCATGATCTGATCCTTTAGATAGGATAAAATATAATGCCCCATTGATGATTGTATACTCCATAGTCATTCATTCTTCATTTAATTATCATTTGTATGCTTCAGTGTTTACCTACCAGATGAACACAAGGACATTCTGTGATGAGATCTGAGAGCTACACTAATCTCTGGGTAGAAAGATAAAAACATAAAGGGTAGTTTGTTCTTTTGTCTATCGCATCAAACTATAGCTAGTAGTTTCACTAGAGGTTTGTTTTGATTTGCATTTTTCTGATGGGTAAGCATGTTGAACATGTGTGTGCATGTGTGCACACATGAATGTGTGTGTGTGTGTGTGTGTGTGTGCATGTGTGTATGCCTGACTGCATGTATGTAAAAAATGTTTTTAATGAGTCCTTTTTTATCTCACTGTGATTGAAAGGAATTCAACCTCTCATTTTCTCAGGTTGTACACCTAACTCAAAAACCTTTCAGAAAGATTTCACAGCACTAGTACTGAAGAAATAAAATTGAAAATTCATGACTTATGTAGAGAAAAATTAGATTCTTGCTCACAAGTAAGTTTATGATGGTTTCTTTCACGACATATAATAAAAGGCTTCTTGTTTTATTCATTCATATCTACATATATTTCTTGGATCATCCAGAGCAAAAACAGCTCAGAATCTAAGAAAGGAAGTATCCACGAAAGAAAGAGGTTTTAGAAACATCTCCGATTGCTATAAACTCTGTCATCTAAAGACATTAGTATTCTAAACCAGGTGGGGCTTTTTACAAGGTTCCAAACATGGGGATGGACTATCTGTAATCACACAAATCTCTTGAAGTAATATAATCCCTTAAGGGAGGATAAATCTCCCAAAGAAGAGGAGACAGAAATGTCAATGCTCAAAAACACAAAGCATCCAGAGAGCTTTGCAAACTGCCTCTCTCCATGCATGAGATCACTACCTCAGCTTGCAGGTGTCTAATGATAAATTCATTATGTGTGTGCACCATCTGAATATGTGTGTGTAACATGCAAATAAAAACACATGGGCTGTTCAATTCAATTACTGTTTGATTCAATTAAGTCCCTACATAATGCTAGTCACTATATCAATCCTCCCACTTCAATTGGAGAATAATTCCTTTATGCTTAATATCTGATACATAAAGACTGCCTTCAATTTATTAGTTTATCTCTGAATTTCAGGAACTCAATGTTGTCACTTAGAGCCGAGTTTCATAATGTCTTACTTAAGTTTGTCATGATATACAATGTATTTTTACACTTAGTATCATTCCTTTCATTTCCTTATGTTACATGGCTCAACCATTGGTGAACAGTTATTCAATCTTCAGATATATAGAATTTTTAAATGTTAAATCGTTTTTTGAAAGACAAAGACAAGGAAGGTGAGTG
Organism: Mus minutoides; assembly: GCA_902729485.2. Taxonomy (NCBI): domain Eukaryota; kingdom Metazoa; phylum Chordata; class Mammalia; order Rodentia; family Muridae; genus Mus; species Mus minutoides. Next base: position 178,800 of record CACVCL010015467.1, on the reverse strand, counting down.
ATGTGAAATAGCATAATACAATAAATTCATATCCTATGTCCTGTGTTTGGGCTAATAGGCAATCACCCTTTCAGACATACTGAATATTAGCTCCTTAAGTAAACCTCCATTTGTAAAATATTTATATGGGCTGAGTTTCTGTATTCATGTCTTAGCATACACACACACACACACACACACACACACACACACACAAACACACACACACACCCATATGTGTAACATAAATGTGAATGAACTTTTCATATACATGCTTAAACTTCAGTTTTAATTATATGGACGTAAATTACTATTCACTTGGCTGCGGATGTGCTCAGTGGTAGGGTGCTTTTCTAGCATGGGGAAGGCCAAGGCTAAATGTCCACTTTGGCTGAGTTGAAATAGTGACTGTGTTTTTATGGACATTTTAAATAGAAAGTTTTGAAAACAATAGATGTAACAAATAATTTATGATAGTTGAAAAACGTAAGTTGCTAAAATCTTATCACTAAGACTTGTACCAGTATTGAAAATGTACCAGTATTAAATTTATCACAAGCTAGTTATTAAATTTCAAAATCTGTTAGATTTTAAAATATTGCTTTAAAATAAATTTTCTTTACATATATACCTCTATAAATCCTGATATTCTGTGTTTCAGGTACAGAATTCAAACATCCTGGGTATTCCTTTGTCTAAGTGTTAAACCTATGCAGTATATTCTATAGCTTCTGCAGATCTTAGCAGAAGTTTTGATGATCTGAGAATACATAAAATCTGAATACAAAGAGGAGATCCACATGGACGAAATGAAGCTGAGGACTGATAAACAATTTGCAGTTTCTTAGATGTGAAAGATTCCTAGAGGCAAAACCAAAGATACATAGCTATAAAGTTGGAACCTTTATTACTGGTGTATGGAAATGAAGATTTTTCCCTCAGCATCCTCTCAATATCTTTTGCTTTCGGGAAACAGTTCAGCTATTCTGTTGCTTTACTTGGTTCATTGAAATCTTACTTCTATGCTTTGATTTTCATTTCTGTGTTTTTGTGGGTTGTATTAGTTTCCTGTGGTGGCTGTTGCTGCTGCTGCTGCCGGTGGTGGTGGTAGTGTGCATTTGTGTGAAGTGTGAAGTTTCTTGTTTTGCTTTGCTTTTTGTGTCTTTTATTTTTAAAGTAGAGAAAATAAAGTTGTGTAGTTAAGGTGGAGGGAGAATCTGAGAAGAGCTCTAGGAGAGCAAAACATGATCAAGTATATTGGATGATAATATTTAATTTAAAAAATATGCTTCCTGAGCCGGGCATGGTAGTGCACACCTTTAATCCCAGCACTTGGTAGGCAGAAGCAAGCAGCCTGGTCTACAAAGTGAGTTCCAGGACAGCCAGGGCTATACAGAGAAACCCTGTCTCGAAAAACCAAACCAAAAATACAAAACAAGAAGGAAACTGCCGGCAGGGCATGGTGGCACACGCCTTTAATCCCAGCACTCGGGAGGCAGAGGCAGAGGCAGGAGGATTTCTGAGTTCGAGGCCAGCCTGGTCTACAAAGTGAGTTCCAGGACGGCCAGGGCTATACAGAGATACCCTGTCTTGAAAAACCAACCAACCAACCAACCAACCAACCAACCAACCAACCAACAAACAAACAAAAAACATGCTTCCTAAGGAGGCTGATTTCTTAGTAGGTCTTCTGATATGCATCCTCTCTGAGGTATCTCTAATACTAATATAGTCAAGAGACTTTTGAGGATGACTAGACACTACCTGTCTGTCTGTGTCGTTTTTTTATCTAGCATTATTTCATTATTTTGTCTAGTACTTGTCCTTCAGAGGAGTCTGCAGCAGTCTACCCTTCCTGGGATGATGCTTGCACACTTGGCCCAGTAGTATTTCTCTCTTGCATTAAAGTCTAAAACTAGTTAATTCTCAAGAAGCAGAGATGAGAAATTTAATAAATTAATTATTTATACCAACAGGTTGTTAAAAAGGAAGAGAAGTACTACCTGTACTTCTATTATTTTATCTTCAAATGAAAGCACTTTGGCAATTGGGGAAAACTATATTATATTAGTTCTTGGCTTGAAGCACATAAAGCATGCTGTACAAGATAACACAACATGATCAGGTTCTGGTAACTCTTACGACAGCAAGCATTCAGATATTTATACATACTATGACAATAATGGCCAGTTAATAAAAGATCTCCCAAAAATCAATGGGATACCTTTGTGTGTGCCAATTTGGTATCAGTTTTACCATCTATTAACTTCATCTTAAAAGCAGCGCTTTGTAATTTATTATTACATAGGATAGGAATTCCCAGAGGATAGTTCCAGCAGATCCATGATTGAAAGACAAATTATACATCTTTATTTTACATTTAATATACAGGTGGGAAACAAGAGCAACTTAAGACGAAGAAGTCAAAACAGTCCACCTTTCCCATGTAGTTTTTTTGTATAATCTTCATGTAGCTTACAGTACAGGTACCTTGAAAGCACCACCCCTTTCTGGGTTTTTATGTTGATGTTTCTACAGGGCAGGAAGTTTATTTTTAAACCTGGCTAGCAGATCATATTGAATCTTTTGGAAATAACTCCAAAGCAGTTTTTCCTTTATAGAAATGTTGTGGGAAATTATAAATATGACCGTAGTTTTGGGGGAAATGTCAAAACTGTTCTTGACCTTAAATATCTTTGGAACATAGCTTTAAGGACTTGTCCAGCATTGTTGAATTACAAGTTGTGCATGAATATCTCCTATTCCATACTCAATGTGGAAACCAAGAAAAGTTGGCTTTTCAGAGAGAGATTTAGAGAGGTAAAAGTCTGCTGAGATCATGCTGATCATAAAAGTTTAGCTAACTAGAGGACACTACTCTGTAGAAAATATATAGCTTGCAACTCTAGCTCCCATTAGTATTTCTGGAAAGAAATGTCATGCTTCCAGAAATGTGATAGGGAGAGAGAGGGGGAGAGCAAAAAGAGATAGAAATCAAGAGAACAATTTATCATCTGATACAATGAACATATTTTAGAAATATTACATAGTTTTTTTTTTTTTTTATTTATCAAAGACTTGCAACATGTGTAGAATTCATTCAGGAAAATGGATGAAGCTTTTATGTTTTCCTTTGGTTTTATTTTTGTTGTTTATTGTTATAAAGTTTACCAACACACATACACTTTATATATGCAGAGAGGTCATTGTTTAATATATAAAACCTGAAATTTTCCAAATATAATAAAACCATTCATCTGCACATTTAAGATTAATGAATGCCACTTGAATCAGCTCAAACACATGCACATGTAATACATCAAAACATTAAAAGACAAGTACAGACAGAATCTTGAAAGCACCAAGAAAAATGTGATTGATTACAGAGTCTTTAGTGACACTGACACTAAAGAGTGCAATAGGATGGCAAGCCCAAGGATTGAACAAAATGAGCTTTCCAGTCCCAGAATCCTAAGTCCTGACAAAACTACTCTTTAACAACTGGAGATAAGTTGAGACATTCCAATATGAGCACAAATCCTTCAAGTCAAAAAAGAAAATAAATGTATTAAGTCACCTTTACAAAACACAACCATATAATTTAACAAATAGGTAAATAGAATTTTTAAATGACAAGGTTAAATGTAACACTGCAGATTAAAAAAAAAAAAAAGAAGGAAGGATCAAATTGGTAATTGTAATATGTTTCTTTCTTTTTATTGAAAACCAATTTCATAAAATATTATTTTTTAGAAAAAATAAAGCCTTATTAATGACTTAACCCTTAGTCCAAAAATGGATTCATGGGAGGGAAATTCTGAGAGCTTGTGAGAAAAAACAGGCAAAAAAAAAAGTAAATAAGACAAGAGTCTTTTGACCTAAGTTTCTACAGAAATATGTAATTCTGTTATATGTAATATGTAATGTGTTCTTAGAAATAGTTAACGTGTTCTTAAAATGTGTTTCTTGCTCCTTCGAGGTATAGTGGAGAGGAAGGATTTCAAATTGGATTATTCATTACCACTGGTTATTGTTATGAGGATTTTTGTTGTTGTCTGGATTTTTTTTGTTTCTTTATTTTTGGTTTGGTTTTGTTTTCTCCCACATGCAGCTTGTCTTTGTGATTGTACACTTCACAGAAGTGACTCTTCTCATCCCTCAGAGGATACATTGCCAGATGATCTGAGTAAAGTTGGCTATTGCTTGAGACTTTAGTCCACATCAATTTTAATCTCTGATCTCCCAGGTTCAAGCCACCAACTAGAGTGGTAAACAGATCAACATAGAGAATATTAAAATATAATATTGTTGAGAGGTACAGCAATGTAGTACCACTTTTTGAAAATATGAATAACTTTTCTAGTATTCATTAATTAAAGATATACATTTTGATTATTAGAATACCATTTTTAAAAGTAGCTCAAAGATATACAGTAAAAGAATCACCAAAGCATTAAAAATAAAATATAAAAATATGACTGGTTCAAAAATGTCAAAGCTTAAGAGATGACTGAGCAGTTAAAAAATTCTTAATGCTCTTGCAGAGGATCCAAGCTCAATTCTCAACACCAGTGCTAGGCAGGTCATAACTGCCTATAACTCCAACCTCAGAGAATACAATGCCCTTCTGGCTTTTACAGGCAGGCACATACATGTTACATACATAAACACACACACACTTACATACACATGGGCACACATACAAATAATAAATTAACACCTTTTCTTAAAAATAACAGTTTGACTACATCAGTATTTGAGCATATAAACAGTGACAAAAGTTTACTATCCTAGTGCTGATGCTAGTCACTCAAAACTTTTCATGTTACTTTTTAAATACATTCATTATAACTTAACATGATAACATGATATTTTAAACCTTCTTTGTCTGATTTTTCTTTGAAGAAGAAGGCAGAGAAAATTGATTTAAAAATGAAGCTATTTTACATAGGTAGAGTGAATATGTTCATGGATTCATGCCATGTGTTACATTATGTTAAACTTATAGAATATTTTATTTTTTAAGTTGGATATTACAGATATTCAACTAGTCTTTCTCTGTGTGTGTGTATCTCTGTCTTTCTCTGTCACTCTCTGTATCTCTGTCTGTCTGTCTCTCTCTGTCTGTCTCTCTCTGTCTCTGTCTCTGTCTCTCTCTGTCTCTCTCTCTCTGTCTCTCTCTCTCTCTCTTTGTGTGTGTGTGTGTGTGTGTGTGTGTGTGTGTGTGTGTGTGTGTAATGAGATGTGTGTAGGTCCCTGAAGCCAGAGGACATCGTGTTTGAGTTGGTTCTCTCCTTCCACACCTTGTATTTGCAAACTTAGGTTATCAGGCATAGCTACAAGCATCCATACCTGCTGAGGCATTCCATTACTGAAGAAAGCACTTTAAAATAAGTTCTCATGACACAATTCACAATAGTCAAAAATTATATAAAATACCTTGGTATGACTCTAACCAAGCAAGTGAAAGATCTGTATGACAGGTATTTCAGGTCTCTGAAGAAAGAAATTGAAGATCTCAAAAGATAGAAAGATCTCCCATGCTCATAGATTGGCAGAATTACTAGTACCCCCAGAGCTCATGTCTCTAGCTGCATATATAGAAGAAGATGGCCTAGTTGGCCATCATTGGGAAGAGAGGCGCCTTGGTCATGCAGACTTTATATGTCCCAGTACAGGGGAACACCAGGGCCAAGATGTAGGAGTGGGTGGGTAGGGGAGCAGGGCGGGGGATGGGGGAGGGTATAGGGAACTTTTGGGATAACACTTGAAATGTAAATGAAGAAAATATCTAATAAAAATGGGGAAAAAATTTTGCCATTTTGCTGAAAGCAATCTACAGATTGAATACAATCCCCATCAAATTCTGAATTTAGTTCTCCATGGATTTAGAAAGAACAATTTACAAATTATTTTTGGAATAGCAAATAAATAATAAATAATAAACAAACAAACAGGATAGTGAAAAAGTATACTCAACAATAAAAGAACTTCTGGATGAAATTACCATTCTTAACCTCAAGCTGTAATACAGAACAATAGTGATAAAAAAAAAAATCTTCATGGTATTGTTACAGAGACAGGCAGGTAGATCAATGGAATAGAATTGAAGACCCAGAAATGAACCCACACACCTATGTTCACTTGATCTTTGACAAAGTAGCTAAAACCATCCAGTGGAAAAAGAACAGCATTTTTAACAAATGGTGCTGGTTCACTTAGAGGAAAACATATAGAAAAGTGCACACGTCACCCCTTCCTAGAATTAAGAACAAAGCACACATTGAAAGAGTTACAGAGATCATGTGTGAAGCTGAATCCAAAGGATGGACCCAATGACTGCCGCTGCCAGGGATCCATCCCACAATCAGCCACCAAACATAGACACTATAGCATATGCCAGCAAGATAGTGCTGAAAGGGCCCGGATATAGCTGTCTCGTGNAGGAAGGAGCTAGAGAAAGTACCCAAGGAGCTGAAGGGGTCTTCAACCCTATAGGTGGAAGAATAACATGAACTAACTAGTACCTCCTGAGCTCATGTCTCTAGATGCATATATAGAAGAGGATGGCCTAGTTGGACATCATTGGGAAGAGAGGCCCCTTGGTCATGCAGACTTTATATGCCCCAATACAGGGGAACGCCAGGGCCAAGATGTGGGAGCGGGTGGGTAGGGGAGCAGGGCCGGGAGTGGGGAGGGTATAGGGAACTTTCTGGATAACACTTGAAATGTAAATGAAGAAATTATCTAATAAAAGTTGGAAAAAAAAAGAATGACAAGAAAAAAAAAGAAAAGAAAAGAAAAGTGCAAACCGATCCATACTAATCTCCTTGTACAAAGCTCAAGTAAATTGGGTTAAGGACCTCTTCATAAAATCAGATATACTGAAACTAATAGAAGAGAAAATAGGGAAAAGACTTGAACTCATGGGCACAGGGAAACATTTCCCAATGGCTTATGCTCTAAAATCAGCAATCAACAAATTGGACGTAATAAAATGTCAAAGCTTCTGTAAGGCAAAGGACATTCTCTATAGGACAAAATGGCAACCAACAGATTGGGAAAAGATCTTATTGATCCTACATCCAATAGGGGGCTAATATCCAGGATACACAAGGAATTCAAGAATTTAGACTCCAGAGACCCAAATAACCCTATTAATAATGGGGTACAGAACCAAACAAATAATTATCATCTGAGGAATACCAAATGCACCTAAAGGAAATGTTCAACATCCTTAGGTATCAAGGAAATGCAAATCAAAACAACCCTGAAATTCTACCTCATACCAGTCAGAATGGTTAAGATCGGGTGACAGTAGGTGCTGGTAAGGATGTGGAGAAAGAGGAATACTCCTCCATTGCTGGTGGGAATGCCAACTGGTACAACCACTCTAGCAATCAGTCTGTCGGTTCCTCAGAAAATTGGACAATGGACTACTTGAGGACCCAGCTATACCACTCCTGGGCATATACCCCAAAGATGCTCCAAAATATAATAAGGACACATGCTCATAGCAGCCTTATTTATAATATCCAGGACCTGGAAAGATCCCAGATGTCCCTCCTCAGAGGTATGAATACAGAAAATGTGTTACATTTACACAGTGGAATACTACTCAGCTATTAAAAACAATGAATTCATGAAATTCTTAGAAAAATGGATCGAATTAGAAAATATTATCCTGAGTGAGGTAACCCAATCGTAAAAGAACATACAAGGTATGCACTCACTTATAAGTGGATACTAGCCCAAAAGTTCAGAAGACCCAAGGTACAATTCACAGACCACATGAAGCTCAAGAAGGAAGACAAAAGCATGGATGCTTCAGTCCTTCTCAGAAGGGGGATCAAAATACTCAAGGGAGGGAATAGGGAAACAAAATGTGGAGCAGAGAATGAATGAAATGCCATCCAGAGATTACCAACCTGGGGATCCATCTCATATACAGCCACCAAACCCTGACACTATCGTGGCTACCAAGAAGTGCTTGCTTATAGGAGCCTGATATAGCTGTCTCCTGAGAGGCTCTACCAGAGCCTGACAAATACAAAGGGAGATGCTCTCAGGCAACCATTGGACTGAGCACAGCATCCACAATGGAGGAATTAGAGAAAGGACTGAAGGAGCAGAAGGTGTTTAAAACACATAGGAAGAACAACAATATCAACCAACTAGAAACCCCAGATCTCCCAGAGGCCAAACCACTGACCAAAGAGTACACACCCATGGATCCAGCTGCATATGTACCAGAGGGTGGCCTTATTGGACATCAATGGGAGGAGAGCCCCTTAGTCCTGGGAAGGCTCAATGGCTAACTGTAGGGGAATAATGCTAGGGTTGGGAGGCAGAAGCGGGTGAGTGGGTGGTCGGGTGGGGAGAACCCTCATAGAAGTATAGGGAGGGAGAATGGGATAGGAGTTGCCAGAGAGGAAACTGGAAAAGAGGATAACATCTGAAATGTAAATAAATAAAATATCCAATAAAAAATTGATAGCTAAAATTAAGTGTAGAGACTAGAGAAGTACCTTTAATACATAATACACAGACCTTGTCTTCTCTACATGACATTTAGTAACCAGAAATTAGTTTTAAGAATTATTTAAACAAATGTATTAATAAGTTAAGATGATATAATTTTAAGTCCCATTGAAATTATTTGGGCTGTGGCATGTGAAAGATTGTTTGAACAGTTCTTCTTTGAGCATTCTCATGAAATGGGGAATTGTATGATGTTTGTTTTCATTTAAGGGGAAAAATGGAAAAGCCTCCTCAGAATCTGCTTTGATTGCGTTGAAAAACCAATAAACAAACAACCAAAAATCCTTTCTTAATACTTTCTCTCTTATGGCTTTGAGTCAACTGCACCCCATTACTTTTTTTTCTCCTTTATCTATTTTCAAGGTAAATTTAATGGCTTTAGGGGAAAATTCTAATTTACATCTTCCTTTTGAAAGAAATTTTATTCTCTATATTTTCTTATCTTGCTCTCCAAAGTCTCATTTCAGTCTTTCATGTGGAGGAATTAATATTTTATGTGATGAATATTTCTCTGATATTTTTCTCCTTTAAATGGGTTGTGTCTAATGATCTGATCCCCAATATGATATGTCCCCATTGCAATTCCAGCTCTGAGAAAAACCTCAGTGTACTCAGAGAGCCATCATAGCCTTATCCAAGAATTATAAATTGCTTTACCTACACAATGGATAGGGAAGAAAGCCTTTGTGATAATAAAAATAAAATGAACAAAGTATGATTTTGATGAAATGAATAAAAGATAAAGAGTGGCATAATTAATTATATTTTGAATATATGGCATATATTCATGTGTTCAGTACTTCCTAATTTCAAAAATTATTCTTGAGCTATCAATGTCTAAAGTATGTATCTTAATTTTTTACAGTAAAATAAAAGCTAATGTTAATTAAATACTGAGCATGTGAATCAAGCACTATCCCTGAGATTTCAATATCGTCTTCTTATTTCATACTTATGACAACTAAATACATAGCCATAATTATTGCTGTATTTTAATGTAGAAGCTTCTGAGAGAAACAGAGTTTAACTAACCTGTCCTAGGATCTCAAGTCAATTATTTGATGGTATGGCCTGCTATTTTAACCTCTGTAAATAGCATCAGTAACAAAAAGTTACTGATGAAATGATTAAAAAACATTAATGATAGTGAATGATTTTTATAGTATATAATAGTTCTTAAAAATAATAAAATATGCCTCAAAGACTTTTTTCTTGTAACTTTGCCTAGGGAGGTTCTTTCAATGATTAAAATTATGTGTATTACAAAATATATTTAACCTGTAGTGGAGATTTCAAAACTGAGTTTGATAGGCATAGTCTTGAAAATATTTACCAAAACTAAATATAAAGTATTCATATCTGCATTTCTAGATGTTTCTCATGATTCATCAAAGTATCAGAATCTTAATGTCAAAAGAATCAACCTTTAAAAACTCATAGAAAAGTTTGATAATGCTGACTATCACATTACTGTGAAAAAGTAAAGCTATACGTCAATCAGAAATATAACAATGAGTGAAGTTAAATGAGAGTCTTTTCTGTTTAATACACATTTTATGTATATGAACATATCTAATTTTCCTAAGGTTGCCTTTTATAAAGTAAGTCAATAATAGGCAGTGGCCTAAGGGAAAACCAAATACTAGTGTTCTGCTAAAGGAACATTGCAATAAACTTACTTCTAAGACATTCTACTAGAACTATATATCAGTGCTTATGTTAGCAATTATCAGAGAAGCTTCCTCTTGTAGTGCATGGGGACTAACACAGAGTCCTACAACTAGGCAATATGCAGACAATGAGAGACTTTGGAACCCTCAGTCATAAAGGGGATATCTTCTTCAAGGACCTCCCCTCAGAGCTTAGGAATCTTTATAGAAGAGGAGGCAGAGAGATTGCAAGAGTCAGAGGGGATGGCTCACACAAAGGATTTAGTGTCTTCTACAAACACCAGTACTAATGTGTAGAGGGCCGTGCCCAAGTTGGCTCAGGCACCATTCTAAGATGGCGCTAACATCCTGTACAGAGTAAGTAAACAACCCGAAGACATCCTGTTACCACCCCCTGTACAGAGCTAGTAAACAACCCAAAAGCGCATGTGCCTGCTGCTTAACCACCGCCCAGCCTGGGGCTTAACATGAGTGATGGCCCAGCAGCCAATCCGGTTAAGACACGCCTCCTCCTTGGCTATATAAGCCTAGGCTTTTCCGGGCTCTGGGTCTTCCTCTTTCAAGGCTTCAATAAAGCAGTCTGTAGAAGGATCCTGGTGTTCCTGTGTTTTCCTGCTGGCGGGAAGGTAGCGCGACGCACACTAATGCATATGCTACCTTACAGAGAGTGGGGCAGGATACAAAGAGGCTGTACAGGTTCAAGTCAAATAGAGTCCAGTGCTAAGAGAGGGAAGTGGAAAGGATCCCATATGCCCCTCCAAGAAGCTATTTCCAGGTGACAACTACTCACAAAGAAAAATTCAATGTTCTTCAACAGATTATCACTTAGTTTATAAAGCACACTTCATGGTAGGCCCATGCACAGTAGTATATAGGCAACACAAACAAATTCAATGTTATTTTTGTAGACTTTTTGTCTCCTATAGCATTGGGCATTTTTCTTGTCTTACTGGACGGTTGGTTGTCTATTATGTGTTCTGATTTTATGTTCTTATGAGTTTTAGTTGGTTTTGTGTTTGTGTGTGTGCCCATGTTTCTTTCTTGTGCTTTTTCTTTCATTTTTATTTTAAAACATGCTTTACTTCCCTGTTTATTTTCTAAGGAGAAAGTAAGAGAGAAAACAGGTCTGGTGTTGGTGCATGAGAAGAATTTGGGGAACTAAAACAATAATAAGTTATAATTCTACTTAGTAAACATTGAATAATCTTTCCTGTACTTTGATATTATACAGATTTTACTGTCAGGAATCAATTTATGTGTTGTAAAATAATATTGCCTTACTTACTTTTAGTGTGTAGTATCTAGTGTTATCTTCTTGTTTAATACAAAAATATTAATGCAATCTGTTTTCCAAAATTATACTCTGATGTATGGCAGACAAAAAACAAAAATATACATTTGAATCCAAAGCCTGTGACTGTGACTACTGCTTTTAATTTAGCAGCCTATGTGCTCTCCTCCACCCTATCTCCTCTCATTTATGCTAAATGGCTTAATGGCTCTAGCAATTGCTAACAGAATATAATACAATTTTACCATTTTTATTTTAGCTTTTAAATCTTACAAAGTCCATACTTTTAGGCCTGTCTATTTCTAAAGTTTTTGAGGTTGTAAAGTAAATACCTGTCCAATCCATGCCATTAAACTCAATATGGAAAACATTTCACTAGTCCATGGAATCATCTATAAGAATTATTATGCATTGGAATGTTGACTTTTCATTGACCAATGCAGATCTGTCTACTGGATCTGGGATCCGAGGACCTTAAAGAATGGAGTGGACTATAATCTAGTACCTTAGACATTATTTCAGTTTCAGTGTACTTTTATACTCGAATGAAACAAAGAAAGCAATGATCCAAGGAAGGTTGTTCGATTTCAGAAAAACATGACTGGAAAACCATGTAAATAAAAGCCAATAAGTACATACTAAATATTGACAGAGCAGACCTTTCCCAAAACTTTCTCAGGAAAGACCCATTTAAGCACAAGTGACTGACACATTCCCTAGATTATAACTATGCAAGCAAAGAAGAAGGCCATATTTATTCACTGTGGACAGCACTCAGCATACCCTTTCGTTAGATTGGATTCTACAGCTATGTAGGGATATCCAGCAAGAACAAATATATCTTGTAAGTTTAGTGCAAATATTTGTCATAGGAGGCATGAAATTTTGTCCAAGAACAATCCAGAGAAGAAAATGAACCTGAGATGAAAGGCCCTCTGCTTATTTTCCTAAAATGTCTCTCACAGTTCCCCAAGACAGTGATCACTATACATCATTCCTTTCATTCCTTTGACCATCTTCTGACACTGGGATTAGTAGATAGTGATAGTAATCTATGGATGATGATATGAAACAGATTTGAATTATCTATTAAAATGTACTACTAAAATTAGCATAAATATTGTATAGTCTGTATTATTTATGCCCCCAAAATATTTTAGTGGTTTCTTGAACTCTTAAAGGACGTCAAAGTTAATAGTAGAAAAAATGTTTTTTTTTATTCACACATATTAGATACTTTTAATTTGCAGCAGCTTTGTAAAGTGATGGATATATTTACCTGTCTATCACACTCATTTGAACGATATGCACAAATGGCATCTTCTCATGGTGTATATCATTAATACATGCAGTGCTTGTCAACCATACTTTAAAAGAGTTTTAAGTATGAAGCATTTAATATTTTCTTTTTAAAAAGGTCAATTTTTTTATTTTATGTATATGAGTGCACTGTCACTGTTTTCAGACACACCAGAAGAGGGCAATGGGCCCACCCCCCATTACAGATAGTTGTCAGCCACCATATGTTTGCTGGGAATTGAACTTATGACCTCTGGAAGAGCAAACAGTTCTCTAAACCTCTGAGCCATCTCTCCAGCTCATTTAATACCTTCTTATACATGTTAAGCTTTGCTGTGTGTGGAAGTACATGACATCACGTATAAATCTTCTTCCATTTTAGATTCATTGTAGATTCCACTAGACATTTCAGACACATCAAATGAAGATACCAAGCCTGCCTTGAAAGCACCAAATACAAAATAATTTTTTCCAGGCATTAAGTGTTGGGATTGGGCTAATGAAATATTAACAAGGAATACCTAAACAGAGACATGGTAGGTTACAAATTGTTACTCAGAAGCTGTGATCTACCAATGCCATTATACTGCATGTCTATCCGTCTCTTCTCATGCTATTATCAGTAGTCTTGAGTTAAGTAAGAAGCTTCCCATCATTTCACACTCTTTTAAATAAATGTAAATTGCTATTCCTAGAGTACCATGGTGGCTGATGACTAATAGCTTTAGGGAAACAATTCCCATGTATCATTTTCTCACTGCAGAGAAAATACACTGGTATCTACTCTGCCCACTGCTAGGGTTTCTTCCTACCTTTGAGATAGTGATGAGAAAAAGCAATCACATATATCCTGCCAATTGCCTCTCTCTTTATCATCCCCTCTCACAATCTCCCCCCCATCCCCTATTCTACTCTAAGATGGTGATGACTGCAGAGTACTCCCCCTCCACAAGCACTGCAATTTGCTGAGAGGCTGTGTGCTTCCTCTCCCACTGAGGCCAGACAATGCCTAAAGAACCTAAGCATCAGATTTCAGTTTTTCAGGAAAGACCCACATGAAGACCAAACTGTACATCTATTACACATATGCAGGGAGGCATAAGTCTAGCCTGTGTATGTTCTTTGATTGGTGATTCAGTGTCTGATAACTCCAAGGGTCCAGGTTAGTTGACTCTGTTGGTTTTCTGTGGAGATTTTTATCCCCTTTCGGGTTCACATTCCTTTCTCCTATTCTTCCATAAGAGTCACCAAGGTCCATCCACTGTTTGAGTGAGGGTGTCTGCATATATGTGAGTCAACTGCAGGGGTGGGGCTTCTCAGAGGACAGCCATGCTTGGCTCCTATCTGCAAGTATAACAGAGTATCACTAATGATGTAAGGGATTGGTGCTTGCCCATGGGATATGTCTCAAGTTGGACCAGTTATTAGTTGGCCATTTCCTCGGTCTCTTCAACCTCCATGACTACATTTCTTGTACACAGGATAAATTTGGGGTTGAAAGTTTTGTGGGTGGTATGGTGTCTCTATCACTCAACTGGGGTTCCTGCCTAGCTACAGGAAGTGGGCTCTTCAAGTTCTATATCCTCAATAATTTGAGTCATGGATAAGGTCACCCTCACTTATCTCAAGTCTGTCTCATCATGGAGATGCTTCCCTACCTCCGCCCACCTCCCATCAGCTGCAGATTTTCATTCATTCTCATGAACCATCTTTTGTGTCCCTTCCTACACCTGATACTGAACCCCCTATTCTCCCTCCCAGTTTCCTCCCTCCATCTGTCTCTTATGACTATTTTATTCCCCTTTCTAAGTGAGGCTCAAGCATCTTTCCTTATGCCTTCCTTATTTAGTTTCCTTGGATCTGTGAAATGCCGCATAGGTATCCTGTATTATCCACTTATAAGGGAATACATTCCATGCATGTCCTTTGGGGACTGCGTTACATCATTCAGGATGATATTTCAAGGTCCCTCTATTTGTCTGCAAAATCCATGGTGTCTTTGTTTTCAATAGCTTAATAGTATTACAATGTGTAGATGTACCACCTTTTTTTTAATGCATTCTTTAGTTGAAGGATATCTAGCTTGGTTCTAGTTTCTGGTTGTTACAAATAAAACTGAGATGAACATCGTTGAGCAAGTGTCTCTGTGGGATGGTGGAGCATCTTTAGGCTATATGCCAGGATCAGCATAGCTGGGCCTTAAGGTAGAACTATTCCTAATTTTCTGAGAAAGAACCAAATTGATTTCCAAATATATTTAGAAGTTTCCACTCCCACCAGCAATGAAAGAGTGTTCTCCTTGCTCCACATCCTTGCCAGCATGTGCTACCTCTTAAGGTTTTGATCTTAGCCAGTCTAATGTGTGTAAGATGAAACCATAGAATTGTTTTGATTTTCATTTCCCTGATGGGTAGGACTTTGAGCATTTCTTCAAGTACTTCTCAGCCATTTGAGATTATCTGTTGATAATTTTCTCTTCAGCTCTGAACCTCATTTTTTTTTTTTTTTTTTTGAGATAGGGTTTCTCTGTATATCCCTTGCTGTCCTGGAACTCACTCTGTAAACCAGGCTGGCCTCAAACTCAGAAATCCACCTGCCTTTGCCTCCCAAGTGCTGGGATTAAAGGTGTGTGCCACCACGCCTGGCTTCATTTTTACAATTACGATATTTGTGTTGTTGTTGTCTAACTTTTTGAGTTCTTTGTAAATTTTGGATATTAGCTTTCTTTCAGATATATGTAGGGTTGGTGAAGATCCTTTTCCAATATGCCAGCTTCTGTTTTGTCCTATTAACATTGTCCTTTGCCTTACAGATTCTTTGTATTTCATGAGGTCCCATTTATCAACTGTTGATCTTAGAGCTTGAGCCATTGATGTTCTGTTCAGGAAATTGTCTCCAGTACCAATTCATTCAAGAATATTTCACACTCTCTCTTCTATGAGAAAACCTAAAGATATTCTAGTTGTATATTCCTGACTTAGATTTACTCAGGGATAAGTTGGTAATTCATTCTTCTCACTTACACTTAACAGGGGTTAAGAGATATGGTAGGTCTGTTGGGATTTGTGAGGAAGTACAGTTAAATGCTAACAAGGCCTTTATTTATAAATAAACATCTTCTCAAGTAGTCCAGATGTGTGAACTCCCTGTGTAAAGCTTAGTAATTTGTATCTCCAAAGAGAATATTAATCAATATGTTTTGGTGCTGTAGAAATAATTGATAACTGTTTTAAATGCAATACCACAAAAGCAAAATTCCACACTTTCTGTAAATAATACACTTTAAAACAAAACAACATTTTATTGGATTATGCCCCACTTCTGCTATTGTTTATAAAGGACTGGGTTATCATTTTCATGTCAAATGGTTTAATCAGAGCCAAGTATTTAAAGGCACGGAATCAGCCTAATTTCTGTGATGTAACAGCTCCCCCATCTTACAGAATAAAGAATACCAACTGAGAAATTTTTTTGAAAAATATCATTAATAACATCTATATGATCATTTTGCTCATTTTCTTTTGGAAACAAAAAAAGGAAAAGGAAAATAAAAGGAAAAAGCACAGCAGATGCATGCATTCTCAAAATAGCCATTTCTTGTTTATGATCTCATGAGGATGTGTGAATTTCTGTACAGCATTGAAATTGATCTCTGGGACTGGGAGGTTGAAATTCATTTGTAGTGATGAATAAATGCTGCAGACGTGACGCTTTTGAACATTTTCTGCGAAACTAAGATTTGCACTTATCAGCCAGTGTACTTTAAAGCCAGATGTTTCTTCTTGAATTCTCATCAAAGCTTTCTTATATTTTGATCACAAAATACGAAGACCAAATTTTCATTATAGAATTAGTTTCACTAAATATTTAAACAAACATTTGCTCTCTTTTCAGGTCTGCCCAGGAACTGTGAGTGTAAAACAGCATCCTTCACTTCTCCTTTCCCTCGAGGCAGAAACTACTCAAGTAACAACAGTCCTGAAGGCCAATTATTCTGGATAGTCAAGGTGAACACTTTCCATGACATGCCTGAAAACTAACCCTCAGTATATAGAATATTTTTGACATCATCAGAAAACAATTAATAAGTTAGAATTTCTCAGTCTTGAAAGTTACATAAACCCTGAATAGTGCAATTCTCCATTACCTTTTTAGCATAAAGAAAACATGAAATATATGACAAGAGAGAGAAAAAATCCCACCTCATATCACATCATAATAAGAAAAATATTACAGAAACATAAGGGTATCTTATATTTTATACAACAATAATTATATAACAATAATTTTATACATTAATATTATTATTTAACAGAAGTTAACAGATTTTCTTTTTTATTTAATTTTTTCCTTTTATTGAAAATAGATTTTTTTCATGTCATTTCATATGTTCTATTTATGGTTCCCTCTTCCTCCAGACCACCATGATGAAGCAAACAATGAAACAGAATAAAAAGAGTCCAAGAAAAGGAACAGGATCCAATCCAATACCGCATTCTGGTATGTCTGAAGACTGCTATAGTGTACTCATATAAATTATATATGAGTATATATATATGTATATATATATGAGTATATATATATATATATATATATATATATATATATATATATATATGGAAAAAAATTCTGACTGATATGCATGATGAGACAAAGAACCTCCAATAATGCCATTGAGTTCATTTTCTGTTGGCTATCTAGTGCTGGGCATGCAACCTACATTTAAGATTACTTTATTTCCCCAGAGAGATTCCCTTAGAGAAAAGTTTCATTTGCACAAGACTATCAGTTGGAGTTAGCTTCAGACTTAGAAGTGGCAGCACGTATCAACTTCTTGTAGCTCTAGAACTCCATGTGGTACAGACCCATGCAGGCTCATGTATGCTAACTCAGTCTCTATGAGTTAATGTGTGTTTCAAACCTGTTGATTTAAAGGACCATTTTGGTTGGTTGGTTGGTTGGTTGGTTGCTTTGGTGGTTGGGTGGTTGGGTGGGTGGTTGTTTTGGGTGGCTTTAGTCTGTTCTGGTAGGTATACTCTTGCCATCTCCTTTCCCACAGGCTTCCCTGCATACTGTTGGGAAGGATTCAATAGAGATATACCATTTAGGCTTGAGTGTTCCAATGTATCACATTTTCTGCACAATGTCTGCATGAGGGTCTCTGCATTTGTTCCCATGTGCTATAGGAAGAAGCTTCTCTGATGATGGCTGAGCAAGACATTGATCTATGAGTATAGCAGAGTATGATGAGGGTTCAATGTTTTTGCAAAACAAACAAACAGACAAACAAAAAACAAAATGAGATGTAGTATTTAGAAAGACCTAGACTCTAGGTCTTTTGACTATTTAGTCCCAGATTCTTAGTCACCCAAGTTTTTTAATAAGGGTTCCATCTTATAGCATGGGTATTGGTTCCTCCCACAAACTTTATGCTAAAATTGCACTAGCATATCTTATAGGCATACTACCATTGTAGATAAAACGGTTTGTGTATGGATCAGTTTTTACATTTCTCCTTTGGTGGCATACAGACTACCTTTGTGTGCTAAAGATGCTAGTGTGCAGGAGTGGAAGTTCTATGTAGGTACCATACAACTGAACTTCTCCACATACAAGAAGTTGTGTTGCCTTCAGCAATGGAGCCTTATCATCAGTTCGAGGAGATCAACCTAATGTCTTGGCAACAGCATGTGTTGTTTTCAAGATCCAAGGGTGCAAAGGTCCAGCCCCAGTTTGAAGAGGGATTCTGACAAAGTGGGGTCTGGGAGAAGTGAGTAAAACAACTTGAAGTCAAATCGTAGGTCCAAACTGACAACCTGTGTTCTGCTCGATAGAGCTTTTCTAGTCAGTTTCTATGTTCTGCTTTCTCTGTGGAAATTTCTCTCTCTATGTACTGCTTGCTAGCTATTCTAACAAATCTCTCTGTCTGTGTCCTGATTGCTTGGGATCAGTTCTTTCTTTTGATCCTAAAAAAAATTCTCAGGGTAGCTCATCTCTTGCAGAACATAGATCTGTTTGTT